>JAIPRK010000218.1:201361-296344 GCA_025469195.1 Chaitophorus viminalis
TCACACACACACACACACACACACACACACACACACACACACACACACACACACACACACACACACACACACACACACACACACACACACACACACACACACACACACATACACACACATATATATATATTATATAATATGTAATATGTACGTACAACCGTTTACGCACATATATCATATTGAAATTCAGGATTTGCTGTCGGCAATGCTAAGAATTTTGAGGTAATCCCGATACAGCTCCGTGGATAAACTATGATAAGTATGTAGTAAGACGAAAACATTGAAGAGCAAATCCCTACAACACCGAAACGATATGAGGCACGACAAACCCGCAAAGTAAACGATACTGATGTGAAAGGATAAGAGGGCGAATATCATATTTGAATTGCAAATTCAAACAGCCTGGTGGGTGTTTTTGCTCTCCCGGACGTTTGTGTTCCTACGGCGATGCAGTGTTCTAATTACTAAAATTTCATAGATATCCACCACCAATAGACTTGCCTAACACTTTCGTACATGAATTTACATTATATGCAGAGCTCCGGATGGAATATTTTTCAAAAATCAATTTAATCGGAGACATCACTGAACAAAAGCGTAAATAACCCGCGATGGGCGTTTATAATTTATACTACTGGGGTCACGTTATACACGGAAACTATAAGTTTCCACGCAATAGATAATAAAACACGAAACAATGTTGTAGAAAAAACAAAATTAACAATAGGTAGGTAGGTACATAAAAATTATGCAAAACGCTTACTGCGCGTATACAACAGAATACATTCTATATCCCCTCCGTTAAATAGAATACGCAGAAATATCTACAACATTTATTGGCACACGATAGTGTAAAAGTATAAATAAAGTTGTGCATGCAAAATTTGGAACGCCCTACAAGAAGCAATTTTGAACTATATAGGCGTTTTAAAACTTGATGTAAAAGACGATTCAATGAACTGTGTAATCACATTTACAAACAATATTTTAGTTATCTCAGCGTATTATTCATTAGTGTTTTTCAAGTGTAAGAAAATGTGTGTGAATTTTATTCGAAGAAACTTTTAAGAAGATACCTACACTCAAATTTAACTACGTTTAATTTCAAACTTATAATATTCGAAAAAATTAAATTATATTCACAATGTTACTAAATTAATACATTTTTATGAAAAAAGCAAATAATTTTCACACTTAATAACAGCGCAGGAAATAAACCACAAGTTAAATTATTGCATTACACATTATAAGAAACACATAGTTCAGATAAATTGAAAAGTTAATAAATGCAATAAAATAAATTATAAAGTAGACAAAATAATTTAAAAATAATTTTATAATATCTATATTAAATATTTTGAAATATTACAATATGAAAAATAATAAAATCTTTCAAAGCGAGGTACTATATTTAACAAAAATTCCTAATTTATAAAACGCTGTGTAAATAAAAGTATTATAATATATATTAAACCCACAGTTTAAAACTATTTTTAAATTGGCCTAGCTAATTCTTTTGTAATATAGCAATGATGTAACTAAATTATCCTTCAATGCGTTTATTGTATAGTTTGAAAGTGTAGTTCGATACTAAAAGTCAAATGCCTAAAAGAGTTGGTGTGTTAAGAAATGTTACTTATATAACAATGACCTCATCAGCACTAACATATCATACAAACACAACTTAAACAGAGCGATAGTACTAACCATGGAATACATGGATTACAATCAAATTATAAATTTTAATTTAAAAGGAAAATCAATATTATAATGAAATCAAACCTAGTTTAAATATAAAATTTAATTAAAAAAAAAAATAATAATAACCAAATCTAATCAAACCTTATGCTTAATTAAAAGATTTTTGAATACAAGCTATTGGCATTATAGTCAAAGTTGATGACAAATTATGTAAATTATTAACAATTATAATCATGTAAATTATAATCATAAAATGCTATATGTGCTTATGTAAATTGATTTAAAAATTGATTGGACCAAATATCGACAATTTTAAATCAATTACAATGATAAAGAGTATTAAATAAATACAGACACAGTTAAATAAACTTATAAACATAAGGTTTACAATTAATACTATCGATCTCAATAAATACTTGTACTAATTATCATAATATAATATCTAGGTAGGTACTAACGTTTAAACTTTAAGAATAACAGTTTATGAGATAAATAAAAATACAAAAATTAAAAATGTAAAATTATACAAAATTAAAAAGGATAAGAAGGGTATTATTTAATATAGTACTCTGGTACGCGGTTACTGTTTGTTCGAACCCAAAAAAATGGTTCCCATACACAGTAAAGAAAAGAGAAACTTTACTCAGAAAATTATACGTCTGTTAGTTATAAGAATTGAAGTTTTTGAATATTTAATTAAGTAATACTTTACTAAATACATTAACTTGCGATGAATAATTAAATATTCAACATACATGAATAAACCAAAATATATTGTAGATCATTTAAGTAATATAACTATAGTGTAAACTATAAAATACCTATACAACTTCACTATCTCAAACGATCAAATAAATTGAAAATTTTAATGCAAACCTATATGTGAAAATATTTCAAATTAATAATTAAAATAAAGTTCCATGTAAATGTACTTTTTTAAGAATAATAAAATCTGAAAGCTTTCTATGATTTATAAATAAGGAATACGAGAATAGATTAGGTATATATTGTAACTCCACATCAATTGCCTTTTGTGAAAACATAAATGGAAAAATTCTTTCTCGATGGAAATATTTCCGTAAGACTTACTTTTTTCTTTCCGTATTATTTATAGGTTTTTATTAAAGAGCATTTGAAATATATTTCAACATACGAAAAACTTTAGAACTCAAAAATAAAGTTAAGAATACAACTTACAAGTGAGCTTACTTTATGACATTTTTGCTTTAGTTGGTCAAGAAAATATAAAAAAAAAAAGAGAATATGCTAATAAATCTAATCTTAATGAGTTTCACTCAGAATTTAAAATCTAGCCGATTTATATAATTTATGTAATCTAATTATAATCATTATAATCACTTATTTTATTTTTGCAGTGGATCACTTTGTATAAATATATATTTTTTTTTACAATTCATGAGAAAGCATTAAATAATTTTATTGGTTAATTGAATTCACCAAGTAAAAAAATAAATACAAATTACAATACATAATTCAATAAAATAATTTAATTTACAATATGGTTGATTGAAAACGCATACTAATATTAATGAACATATTTACAACCGTAAAATTATCTCAAGAAAAACCTTTGAAAAAAATATAAGTTTGGATCGCACTTTCCAAAGTACTATGTATAAAATATTGTTTGCTCAAGAGTTTAAATGAAACGCGATAATAAAAAAAGGAATTAGGTATTTTATGTATGGTGACACAGCTCATTTGAATGAAAATTTTTATAATTGGTAAACTTTTAAAAATGATGGAAATCGAATTGCAAAACTTATTAAATTTAAATTTTGATGAATTTACCACTCTAATATCTATTATTTGAATGAAAATAATGGTAATATGAATATAAATACATAGATACATTTTTAAATATGTTTATTTACAAGTGAGTGAATGAGGTAACTTATTGATATCTTTAACATGAATATACATTTCAACCACACACCCATTAAATTATATTCATATTTAATATATTGACCTGAAGTGTGTTGACTGACTAAGTTAAAACAATATTCGATAAGATAAATGTACTCCAAATAATTATCTTCATTTTCTAATAGTTTTAATGTAAACAATTTATATGTTATTAAATTAAAGTAACCCAGTTCAGTAATTAATACTTATTGATCGTCACTGGTTTAATTACTGAATAAAAAAGTTATTCCTTGTATAAGTTATCATGAGTTTGTAAAATTGTAACGTTATTTATTTAATTTTTTCGTAAAATAAAAAATACAAATTTGCATGAATAAAATAAAATTAAAATATATATATATATACATATGACGACCTATAATTTATTCTAAACGTATTCGGAAAATACATCTGAAGGTTTCCAAACAAAGAAAGTATATTTTCATTACTAAGAAAAATAATTTGTTGTGATATTTTTTATTCAAAATTAGGTAACTAGGTATAGGTATTGATAATAAAGACGTTTAGCTTTACTCCAATAGAATTATGACAATTATGGCCGGTGTTTCAATTTAAAATTAATCTCTAAATTTGGCTACTTGTTTATTTTCTCTTACGTAAGCACATCTCAGTAACCACATACAGAAAATCATAGAAATATCTATAATTATAATGGTTTAATGCTTAACACATGCTCACATAAAATGCAAAACCAAGAAAATCGTAAAATGTTGGAACCTTACTTATTTATAAGACCTGATTACATTTACATAAAAAATTGTGACTGTTGACTTAAAATATTTATATACTTTGTTAGAAAAGTTTTACAAATAAAAAAAAAAAAAAAAAAAATGGCCAAAATCGAAGAAGAAAAATGTGAAAACAAGAAGGCGACAAAAACCGTAGTACACGGTATAAACAATAATAATATACGGTGCACTGAGTGGAGGCTGCGCTGCCATCACAATGAATGAATGTGTGAAAATGAAAAATAGGTTTGTACCCACGTCTCGAAAAAGATATACAATATAATATATTGTAATTAGCGTTTGCCTTCACGCGCGTAATTCCTCAAAATCTCTAACTTCCATTTATCACATGCGCGCATATAATGTACACCTAACGGAAGAAGGGTGCTGAGAGAACGGTTAGGGACAACGCAGAGAGGTTCATTTTACATATCCGGGAACGGGAAGCACGTATTTTGCCGTTGAAGTTTCGGCTGAAAAACGAGAAGAGAACGATTAATACAACGTTATAATATTATTATGCGCATATGACAAGTGCTGCGACTGTTCGAAAACTCGTCATTGACGGTCATGTCGTTGTAAATCGAGCGGGAAAAATGAATAATAATATATTACGCGCTTTTCATTTTACAGGTCTAAATTTAAAGCCGAGCTACGTGGCTGCGGCGATGGCGGACGCGTGTGTCGCGTTGGTAGACGGCCAACCCGCCAGACCCGACCTACCCACACACATAATATTATATAATATATAGTGCACGGCGTACGACAAATATTATTATTATTATTATTAATATTTTTATATTAATATGATTATTTGTCGTACGGCGGCGCAACCGAAATCCTCGCGGAATGAAAACATTACGTCTCGTTAACCAGCATTAATTACCCCGTGTCGAACGGTGCGGAACAACACCGATTTCGTGCGACGATGCGAACACACACGGAAACACTGCACTAAATGACACTGGCGGAGACACGCGTACACACGGAAATACAGGACGGCGACGACGACGCGCGTTTTCCGAAGCCTGTTGCCCCGCGCACACGACGTGGTCGAACCGACTGTACCTGCGGCGGCGGCGACGTTCGCCAACAATAGCCGCGAACGGGAAACCGACGGTTTCCGATCGGCGCCGACAGACGGACGCGGCGGCGGCGGCGGCGGCGGCGGCGGCAGCGGCGGCAGCGGCGGCAGCGGTGGCGGTGGCAGCGGTGGTTGTGACCGTACAATATACGGTTTTTCCCGACCGACAGCAGCCGTCGTGTCACCGCGGTCGAGGGGTTGTGATCGGGCGGCGTCGGTAGGACCACGGCTGTAGCTGCAAGGACGGTGGTGACGACGGCGTCGTGCCCTAAAGTTTAACAAACGGCACCAACCCCCCTATCGCCCCAGAGCAGCTTTCATCATCCGTCCGCGTTTACGCGTGAGCCCTGAACATAGGTTCCCTTGGCCTCAACTCGTATACAGTGTAAAACAATAATGACGTTCGTTGCAAGTACGACATCAAGTGAAAATCGAGACCACATGGTTTATACCCGAACTTCAATAGGGTGACCTACTATAGTAGTATACCATGTACGTAGGTAACAAGAATTTCGTATAAATATTTATTTATCTTATTTCAGCATAATCAAATAACATAGAATTTTATTAAATAAAAATACATTGATAAGCTGATACGTATACCAACTGAGCTGTGCTCGTAACTGGTATACGGAGTTCTTATAGTCTTAATCATTTGTTTAACTTAAAAATAATTATATAATAAAAATATAACTTAGTTCATTCGATATAATAAATAGTACTAAATGATATTATTAACCCAAAGTTACATCAATGTTAACAAACATTTATAATTATACATATTGACTTTTTGTAATTTTATTAACACATACATTCTCATCAAGCTCACTATAAATATTTTATTAATTGTTTTTTTAATCTGATTTTTAATAATTATATCATTGGTATTATTTGAATGTGTTTCACATAGATTTTTTATTAGACTCTTTACTTCTATATTTAGATTATTAAATATTGTTTTACTCACGTATTCGGGGGAGTTTCTTGAACTGGTTAATAATGTAGATGATGGTTTAATGAACTTCCCTATTCTTGTGTCTATAATTTCTGTAGTGTTAAGTATTTGCATTTGTATGGATTTTATTAAAATTTGTCTTATCTATAGTTTATAAATAGGTAATATATTTGTATGGTTAAATAATTTCCCTGATGACTGATGGGTAGTTTAATGGTAGAGAGAAAGCTACTTTAATAATAATTTTTTGGGTAGTATGTAATGCATTGATATCTGATCTATTTGTGCCTCCCCAACATGCCAAAATTGAATTACATAACGCCATGTATATTTATCTTCTAATTGATTTATTAAGAAATCGAATTTTGTAAAATAATACAGTTAAGGTTCTCATTTTATTTTTAATGTTCTATACGTGTTCTGTCCACTTCAAGTTAGAATCAATTGTCACCCTTAAATATTTAAATGATAACACCATTTCAATAGGTTTACAATTACAATTTGATATATTATTGTTACATTTGTGTATTATAAAGTTGTATCCATTTGGGAGTTGTGATCGATTTGTAACTATAGGCATACACACTGACTTGTTTATATTAAGAGATAACAGATATTTTTCCATCCAATCATAGACATACCGTAGATCAACTTTTACTGTTTGTTTTAATTTTCTCCAGTTATCTTCAAAGTTTACTAGAGCTATATCATCAGCAAACATAAAATGTTTTCCTTTTAATAAGCCTGCAGGTATAGAATTAATATATATTAAAAACCATATAGGACCTAGTGAGGTGCCTTGAGAGACTCCGTAATCTTTGACTTCGTGATAATCACTATAGTGAGTTCCAATTGTAATTAGCTGCTGTCTGTTTTAGTTATAATTATTCAATATAGTTTGATTTTTTTCGTTTGTAAAATACATAATATCATATTTATGTGAGTAATTTGACACATATATACTACAGTTGACAGTAGTTTATCATCATGAATGTATATAATATTAAACATCTCCTAGATATCCCAAAGGGTCAACTATTTTTTAGCGTTCAACATGTCATATTTTCATCATTTAATAAAATATATGCAAAGTGTCAATATTATTGAAGTTATAGATATCACTATTATCAAATATAAATATAAATTAAGTTCTTTAGAAAACTCGGTAAAATAAGTACTTTGCGGTAATAATAGTTAAACCAATTTCAAAAAATATGAATCTGATAAATTTATAATATTAGCTATAGGTATACTAAAACCAAACTAATTCATTTTTTTCCAAAATAAATCAAATCTGAAAGCAAAACAACAATTAACAGTTACAAAAAGGCTCTACAAAACACTTCTATAATACAAATAAAATAAAATAGTAATATTTTAACTATACTGAATATATATTATTATTTTCGGCTAGTGTTAAATTATAGAACGAGAGAGACTATAGTATTCCTTTTTAATATTCCAATAAATACACGAAATGGATAATACACTCGTTATTCAGTCACCTTTCGCGTTATTGGAAGAAGTTTAATTTGAACTAGTAGTTACAAAAAAGAAAACCAAATATAAAAGACAATACAACATTATATACAACATCAAATAAAGCACTTTGTTGATTATAACCTTAATAAAAATTTAAAACTTTTGAAATTACATTTTGGCTTTTGGCATGATGTTTCACGGGGGGGGAGGGGAGGTTGAAGAAGCTTGAAGAAGTTTCCTTCAACTCCTAAGCCACAGTATACTAGTCAACTTTTATGTATATACGTAATACGTACGCACACACACCCATGTGTATGTGTGTGTGTGTATGTATACCAACTCACGGATAAATAAATCGTGTCCAAAATGACTGACCGTTCTGGCGCCGTGAGTTGCTTACAAATGGTTCGCATAAATTTGAAATGCACAGCCGATAATACGAATGGTTACAACAAATCGTTACGTATCCATCTAATATCTATATAGTATATAATAACGATTTATCCTCTGAAAATCACACAGTGCACTCGCACCGAGGTCGTCTCTCGATAAGTACAATTATCGTCGTCGTAATTAATACTCGTATCATAATATTCTATGACTTGTAAAAAGAAACAAACAAGCGTATTCGTTCGAAACACGCAAACTTAATATTATATTAGAAATAATGTGCTGTCACGCAATATTGTATTACAAAAATTTTTTTACCTCAAAGTGTTACTCTGATTTAGGTGCTACTAATATAATATGCACGTATGTGTAATGCAAGAATTTTAATATAATAATTAATAAGTATGTATGTTGAAAATCTTAAAATACCTAGTGATTTTAACTACTGGTAAAATATATTTTTAAAAGTTAATTAAATCATATATTAAACACATTTTATTTGGTATTTGTCACATAATACAGGGTTTTAACCATTTTAACACCAGTTTAGATTTGAGCTAAAGAATACCTAAATAATAACCAATAATAATATACAATAATAATTGATTCATAAAAATAATCATATTTGTTAACAAAAAACACATGTATTTAACAATCATTATATACAATAGACAATCGTTATAGTAATAGTAAAATATTGAGAAGTAAAAGCAGTCATCTAATAACTAGCATTTCAAATATATATTTTATAATTTAGAAAAAATTGCATATCCTTATATATAAGACTCATTTCCTAATATATTAATCATATTGCATTATTTAACTTGTATATGTTTATTTACCAAGGTCAATTTTAATCTGTGTTCTAAACAAGTAAACCTACAATAGTTCCAATAAAAATACATTAAATTTAATAAAAGTGTAATAAATAATATTTTTATGTTTTCGCATCCTCATAAATGTTCAAAAATATACCAGTCAAAAGTCAAATTCAAATTGTGTGGAATTTTTAGGAAATTAAATAAACATTTTATGCGATTTTACGGTTACTAAGTATTGATATTATGTATCTATATTAGATTTTTTTCTTGTCATGCGTACAAGATACCGATGGCATATTTCTTAGGAACGTCTATATGAAATTCTATTAAACTACTGAGGAATGAATAATATAAATAATATTGTTATTTTTTTTTTTTTGTGGAAATATGGAGTACCTAATATTAACTTTAACGACCGTTAGATATTTTGTTGTAGATAATTTTTAACCAAATTTCATAGAGTTTAAAATTAATTTATGTTACAGGATATATTTTTATAACTTTTTTCATTATCGTTGAATAGAACGAGAAAGAATATTTATACTTTAATTCTGATATTAAGTAATAAGTATGCAACTATACTAACCATAATTATCAATGGTTTAATATTATTTAATGATAATTAATTGTCAACGTTTACACTAAGATGAGTTTTTATTATTATACAATAACAATGTATAAACACTAAATTTGACATTTTATCTTTTTGTGTGAAATATAAATAAGTAGAAATGTAAATATTACCGTTTATAGCAACACTTCTTTGTTCAAATAATATTTTAAACAATAAAGATGATTTGTTAATTTTTATGTAACGAACTATTACAAATTTATTAGGACTAAAACAAACTGTAGGTGACTTCAATAAGATTAAGTATTGAGGTTTTTACTTGGATTTTTATATTGTCACCTTATAGTACATTATTACAATTAAAACAAATATGTTTTAATTGGTGTACCTATCTATAGAAGACTAGCGACTACTATTGCGGTAATACAATTAATACCACACTTTAGTATCATAAATGTAATAGGTACTTTAATGTTTGCATATAGAAGAAGCACCTCATGGATTAAAAACATACTGTAAACATAGAAACTAAATAAATAAGAAAACATATAAGGATTCCAGAAATTTGATTATCATGAATGGAAACTAATTTTGAAGTAAATTCTTAAATAGTTATTGGAGTAATATGAAAATTAGCTTTCCATTGTTTTCCTATACTCATTAAATATGATTTCTAGGTTAGAGTTTTTATATCTAGTTGATAGAAAAATCCAAGGTAATTTTTTTTTCCTTGTAGTCATTTTATAAACTAGAGTCTTTTACTGAAGAAATTTAATAATACATATAGGTATAACATCAATAAATCATATTATTTATTTAATATAATTTAACAGCATATCTCACAAAAAATATCACTAACAATAATAAATTCTATCTTATAATAATTGATTTGGAGCAATATTACAGTTAATTTAAATTCTATAATATTTTGTATTATGAAACAGATGATGGTTTGATTTTTATTCGTAGGTAAGCTAGAAACATTTGTTTTTGATAAAATCACTTATCAAAAATTAAAACAATAGTAACCCTTAGCATACAGATTTGTATTGTTTTATCCTGCGTACAACACCGGATGTGTATAGTTACCTATAAGTTTATCTGATAAGTCTGATCGTTCAGATTCTACTAAATTATATTTCAAATAAATGGGTTATAGAATTAATCCAGGCCATTAAATATTCAAATTTTATATCATGGAGACGGTATGGTATAATGGCTTAGTATATTAATATTATATAATTAATGCTGTGTTAATATTACAAAAGTTGCATAATTTATTTTATTATATAATTAAATTATTATGCAAACTGAACGAGATTAAATATAACCAAAGATTTTTCACAAGGGATATTTATATAAACCTAACATAAAATATTTCTTATTGACTTACATTTAACCCTATTACTAAACTATTAATAGTTAATACATCAGTGTTACTTCCGAGTATTTGTAATTTGATATTCTACTGTGATCAAGTCCTTCATAAGTCCTTTTTAGAAATTTAAAAATTATATTATTTTAATCATGGTAAGTATTCATTTAGTACGATATTTTTAAACTCCTTTTCGTGATTTAGAATTATATTATCCTCACGTCATAAGTACTACTGTTGGGTAGTTTCTTTAATCATGTAAGCTCAAGTCAATAACCTAACCTAACCGCATATATGCTTATTGTAAATCACCCTTACAGATTGTACATTTTCTAAATAAATGTTAAAAAAAAAAAAAGAATAATTATTATTTATAGATTTAACTAACATTTAAATTTAAGGCATTTTTAATTTTTTTTTTTTCTTTAAAAAAACCTAAATTTTTACTCATATAATGTCACAAACAATCATTATATTATACTAATAATACTTATAACTAACTAGAAATATAAAACATACAGTATTTTATCGACGTCTTACTGTATCCTAATAGATATGTAACTTACCTGAAACAATACATATATTAAGTTAACATTTTGTAGATTAAAACCATTGCTAAACATACAATATGAATATTAAGTTTAAATAATAATTTACTGTAAATTAAAATAAAATACAAAGGTTTTAATAATAAGAGTGGTATTTGTATTTAAAATGTATAAAATATAACACTATTACATTCTACATTTACAATTTACATTGACTTATTATAATCATAAAGTCATAAATTCATTATATATTTTGTGTGTTTCGCATATTATACGATAAAGTACATTATTTATTAGGTAGACACTCGGTATTTTTCAAGGCACATTTATAAATTACAATTAATAATGCAATGAATTGAATGAATGACAATAAATGGACTTTTTTATTCATAATTTGAATAGGTAATTTGCAGTTATAGATGATATCAAAATGTTTCAAAAAAAAAAAATTAAAAAAATTCTAATATGCTACCCAATTAATTAATAATGATTTGCAATTATTACTAAAATCAATTGTGAAAACTTTAAAAGATCAGCTAAAAACTAGGGCCACTTATAACCATGTTCAAGTACCGACTATATAAAATCCTATTTTTTATTTTCCGTCAATTCTTGCAAATGAAATTCTTATAACGTAAACTGTAAATGTTTCTTATGTTATATTGAATAAAATGTAAACTATTTCATGTAATCATATAGCTTTATTAAATACCTTTTCATTCAAGTTGTTTTGAATAATTCGTATTATCCGGGATAATTTTCTATAGGAACCTTATGAATAAATTGTATATAAAAGCGTTGTTTTTAATAAATTAACAACGTACGCATAGAATCGTACAAATTGTACGGGATTTGAAGTAAAATTTATCAAGTATACGTATTATTAAACGTTGTTTCCAGATATATAACTAAAGATTGAAAACAATGCATTTACTAGCAGAGTCAAAACGTGTTGAGAACATGGTCCATTAACCGGATAATCTGGGAGTTATAACTACAGAAGATTGAATATATATAGTATTCACAAACCGAAAAAAAATTGAACCCAAAACCCCTTAACCAAGTTCGTTTTCTTCCCCTTGAAATGCATTCAGTTAGTTATAATATTATCAACATTAATCTCATAATTACTTATGAATCATAATAAATAAATATCAACGATTACACGTAAAACTAAATAATAGCATACCTAGGTATATCATATAAAATTAATATCTCATAAGATATAACATAATACTCTATAATTATGTCAGTTATTTTCTTCTAAAAAAAAAATTAAATGAATTCTTACAAAAATTACACATTTACCATAATACTGTATTTTTTATCTTAGTATATTATAAATTCATTATTCGTTAAATAATACATTTTTTAATAGCGTTGTAAGTATTATGTTAAGTATAAGTAAAGTGTACCAAATTTTATATAAAACCGTGATAGAATAAAATCTCACTATCTTCTCATGAAAATTGTTAATTACTTTTATATGGTTTAAAAATATAATGTTAAGATCAGTATCACAAAAAAGAACCAAATGGGGCTTCGCTCTGCTATACAGTAGGAAATGAAGTGGACCTCGTGCTTTGGATAGGTTGTTATAATAGATGCAATAAATCTGAATGCAATGTTAGGTATCATTGCATACAAAAAACCATTCTGAACGGAAATGATTTGTTAGTCTAGAATGGGTATATATGATATAATATGTTATATGTAAAATTGTAATATTAGATCAATATCAGCTCTCCAAACGCTTATTAAAAATAATTTTGCCTAAGTTTTTCAATCATTTTTAAATGACAGTAAGAACAACTTTTGTGAAATCTTCTATTAAGTTTTCAAATTTTTTTTATGGACAGTTATAAAAGCAAAAAATTAAAAGTCAAATGCCTTCAAATAACTTAAAAGTCATTAAAATATATTAAAAAGAAAATAATTTGAAGAAAATACCAATCTAAACAACTGATAAAAGTTTCGAAATCTTATGATTTATACATTTCGAATAATAACAAATATTTAAAATCGTTTAAGAATAAATCTTGATTTTATGCAAACTCATAAAAATTTAAATTTGAAACGTTCATACAATTTTTTTCTGAAAGTTCGTTAGAAATAATTGTATAGTTATTTGAAGAAAAATTATGGATAACCTTGTGTTTTGAAACTTAAGTATAAATACCAAAAATTTTGTTAATATTCATTTACAAAATAATTTGTAAATTATCTCAATTTTAACATATTTCGTAAAAATTTGAACTTAAGACACTCATAAAAAAAATTTGGAACAAACGATTTTCGATTATTTTAATAGCAATAAGTAAAACTTAAAATAAACTTTGTAATATATTTAATATTTGTAATATTTTCAAGATTTTTTGAGCATTAAAATTTATTTTACTGATATTTTAAAAATAAAATAGAGAAAGAATCAGTTTAGAATCTAAAATAGCCGAATTACATCTAGATTTTATGAAGAATAATTTATTATTTACCATTTATAATAAATTATCATTTATCAATAAGAATCTAATACTAATCATAGTTAATCAATTTCAAATGCTTACGACATACCTATCTTTAATCAAGATTTAAATATTAGTTATTTAATATGATATCACCAATTAAAAATGCTTTGAAGTTTTAACAATAATGAAATAATTCACCTTGGTATGAAATACCTGAATCATATTAACATTGAATTAAAATATATATATTTTTTAAGATTTTGAATATAGGTAAGTTGTGTCATTTATTAGCAAACAAGTACGATTTCAAATAAAGTAAATAAAATCACTTTCTAACGCCAAACAAGCAACGTTTTTATTTATGACTAGAGATAAAAATTTACAAAATAACAAATATTTAAAAAACAATAACACTATATAATTTTGTTTAATTTTAACTTTTAAGGAACTAATTTATTCCATTTAAGTGGAATCAACAATCCCTCCAACAATTTAAGCTTCTTATATAGGATAACATTGAGAATTAATTTTTGTAACAATACTTCCAAAACATAAGACTAATTAAAAAGAAAAAAAAATTCTATAAACGTGTAATTAATAATAAATAGCTTATAATTTATCGTTTTACTGCACGATTCAGATTGCACTTATACTTAAACAGTGATAATAAATTATTGTTGTTAAAATTGGATTTTAACCCTGTGATGTAACGAGTATATCCGAAGAAAAGTATGGCTATTTACGTTTATTATTTATCACGTCTTTATTATTACATTTTTCCATCGTGAATCTATATAGCGTTTTTCAAAACCAATTCCACGAATCTTAAAATACTCATATAAAACCTAAGATTTTTGTTTCATAGACTTAAATTTTACATAAATCTAAAACTCTATAAAAAACTGTTTTAAAATTATAAAAATATTGTTTATCATAATACAGAAAAATATTTAATTTATTGATATTTAAAATATCAATTACAGATTAAAAATAGATTGATTTTATCGAAGAATAATTAGGAAAAATAATAAGATGGTTCATTGAAAAAAAGATCAATAATTTGAAAAAATATTAATAAGCATGTATACCTACAATGTTTGTTTTTGACAAAAAATTATTGTGTCAACCATTTTTTAAGAATATAATTACAAAATATGATCGAAGTAGATATTATTTAAAATCATTCTTGATGTATAAATAACTTCATCTGTAGTAATCGTTGTTTATTTAATTTTTTTTTAGATATAATAAAAATGAAACTTTAACTAGGAAATATAATTAAGGAAGATAGTAATAATATAGGTCAACTATAAAGAGCCCGAGGCAAAACCGCGTTCAATGTGTACGCGTTCCGTGTAAATTAGCTTTCAATTACTGGCTTAACTTTAAGACAAAATGAAAGAAATAGTTATTAGTTCAAAGTAACAAGCAGACATGATTTAATTAGTACACAGGTTTTATTAGGTAAACGTGAAGAATATAATAACACATGAGGTTAGCAAGTTAAAAATTAATTAATTAAATATGGTGTATGCTTAGTCAGCATTGCTTACTTAAAATATATATGATCTATAAATCAATATTTTTAATTTACAAATGTCAAAAATACTATTTTGGTGAATAAAATAATAAATAAAAAAATAAAATACCATATTATCATTATACAAATAAAATACATTTACTTCTGAGTTCTGGTAATATCTAAATTTTGTATATTTTATTTATATGTATATATATCATAAATTTATAAAACACAAAAGCTCACAACCATCACATGGAAAATCGAAGTTACTCGGTAGGCTTATTGTCCACGTATTGTAGTAGTTAATACCAAAAACTTTTTGAAATTTCAACAAAATAACTTGCGATTACTATTTTGATATATTTCGTAAAAATTTAAACTTTAGGTGTTGAGGAAAAAAAATAGTGAATAACAATTATTGATTTTTTTTAATTGCGATATGTAAAACTTATATTAAACCCTGTATTACATTTTTAAGATATTTTAGTCAGCTAAATTTTTCTATAAAGGTATTTAAATTTAAAAAATCAATAGTTTCAATTGTCTATAAATTGGTCAAAAATAGTTAAAATACTTTGAAAACTGAACCATGTATATAATGTATGTTAACAACGCTAATATAAAAATTTGGTGACAATTTTAAATATTTGCAGTTTCGTGTTATAGGATTAAAGCAAAATATAAATATATTTTGTCAAAAAGTGGTTTTACCTAAAATTACTCGATATTCCATTATTTTTTTTGAGTTGTTCTTGACGTTTTTGAGAACTATTGATAATTTTACATTTAACATATCTAAGTAGTAACTAGATTCACTTTATTTTTAAAAAAGTTGCTATATAAGGAAATCAAAGCACTTTTACTGCTCTACAGCCTGTTATTATGCACAAAAAAAATTATAATAATAAAAAGAAACACATTATTGCAAAATAAATATATTCATCACTCCGTTCAGAATCTAAAAAATATATTCCAAGAACGTACATTAATTTTAGACATCAATGGATGAATTAATTCAATGAATTCAATAAGGCTTGATTTTTTTTAAAAATTTGGTGTCCTGTTATACAAATGTTTGATGTTTGATGTTAGAAGTCACAAATTTTATTTCTTTATTTACTTCATTATTCAAAATTCAGAAATATATAAGCAAATAAACAATTTTATCAATTTATTCTTTCCTTTTTAAATATTGGCATGATAATAATATTTATATATAATAGGAAATTTCAAATAAAACTAAAGATGTAAACATTAATTATTAATATACTGTATAATAATATATAATAAATAATATAATATAAAGTGGTGTATAATTTATACACCAGTTAATACACACAAGTATAAATTCATAACCTTTATGGAGTATATACTTTTTCATCAATTATTTTAAAGTCCAAAGTATGTACAATTATAAAAATGGCTTTCAAAAAATGTCATTTTATTGAAGTTAATTAAACTAAAATGATGATTCTAATAAAAAGAATTATGCCAGTGATGCACCCATTTGTGTGTATGTGTGGTATACTGCTTAGTACTGCACACAACTCTCAATTTCTATTAATTTACATATATGTGTCGCGTGTATATAATCCATACGTAAATATATATATATATATGCCATAAGCATGGAATAACGTTGCTGCCATAATATTTTAATAGTACGTTAATGTGGACCGAATGGGGTATCCCAAGAGAGTTTCGGTCGTAAATTTTCATTCCATGTTGATATACAACAGTCAAAGAAACGTTTAAATTCGAGAAAAATAAATAAACACACAATTTCTACATAATAATTAAAGCACCAACGCACAAAGCAGTGAAACTGTTACTTACTGAACATGCGTAAGAATTAGGTTATCCGTTATATAATTTATACTACCAAAAGTACTTCTGTTCTGTTCTCAATTATTATATATTTTATTTTTAATTCATGAACAAATACCAAAAGAAACATACCTAAAAAATTGTATAACTTATGATTGAAATTCCTCTATAAAAAGCGATACTTGTGCTTGGAATAAGTGAGTTCTTTAAAAAAAACAAAAATTACAATTAAATTTTGTACAATATATCAATGCATGATACATTTGAAATACACTAGACGTAATGCATATAATTTTTCTTTACAATAATGGTAAAGCATATTTGTACAATTATCATGTCATTGAAATACTGATAAAATAAATTTTTTCTTAAAATAAGAATTAGACAAACACAGAAATGAGTAAAAATAAAATAAATTGTCCACAATAAAAATTTCCCATGACAATATTATTGAATAGATGGTAAATTTAACTGTTGTAATATTTGTCGTGATTACTTTTCCTCGTTTATCTACATGATGGTATCAAAAAATGCTCTTGTTTTTCCTTGAATAAATTCATCAACTACGGTAAGGTCACTATAGCAGCACGTTAGAATTTTATCAGGCAGGCTATATAAATTGTGGCAAGTGCATATTATAGTCACTCCAGAAAAAAAATATAGTGTTTTTCTCACAAATATATATTTTAGTTTGCATGATCAAAGCGCACACTTGTATCTAGGAAATAAAGTACCAATATATTATAGTCATCAATTTATCGGAAGCGTAACATGGTTTTGAAACTGATCTTTACTACGCAGGTAATAAAGTTAAAAATCAGCCTGTGCAAAAATATCCATAATCATTTATCAAGAAAACCCCAACGTATTTTATTATACAATATTTTCACCTTGCATCCTTTAAAAAATCGCATGAGTAAACCGGATTTAGGGTACTATTTCCAAAATTATTATTTAACGATAAACTTAATAATTGTAGAACTATGTAAAATTTGTTAAGTATCGACATTTAAAATGTAACAGATTAAATTGATTATATATTTACAAACCATGTGCCAGGGCTCAAAATTAAAATTATGACCAAACTATGAAGTCCACTATTTATTAAAAATCGAAGAAAAACCAAAGACCTAAAAAATTTTAGATTATAATATATGTTCATGAATGATTTATTTTGTAATAATTTAATTTAAATAATGAATATAAATCCATTAGTTACAGTATTCGATTTAGAAAAATAAAAGTAGGATTAGCTTGAAAAAAGTCGTGAATCTCATAATAATTTAACTCGACCTAAACGTATCCTATGCTCACCTAGTGTTTTCTCCATATATTCGATTCAACGAAATAATTATTCAAGTACATAAGTCGAAGATAATTTCAATTTTAGTTTTGATTTATAAAATTGATTATGTTCAAAAATTCAATATATTTCATAGGTCTTCATTTTTTTTTTTCATTTTAGGACAGTATACTTCATCAGCAACAAAAAAAAAAATTCATTTATTCGAATTTATTATATAATTTTATAATAATAATATTAAATTAATGTTGAACACATTTTTTAAAATTTATAATTTTCACGGGGAGACGCACTATCATCCCACCTTCAAATTAAAAATATTAGTAGGAGTACGTTAAAAACTTAAACTTAATAGGAATGCTCCCCCCTCCGCATCCTTACCAATTCGAGAATTAATAGTATAGTTGTAATATTTGCATTATCAATTTCAGAATATGAAATATGAATATGAATAGATTTACTTTATCTTAAGCAGAATTTGATTACTAAATAATTAATAATATAAATTTTCTATACTTCATACCAAATCAATCTATAATTTACGAATTACTTTATTATGATTTACTTTTTATTATTTATATAGTTCTATTAGAATACTATTTAGTCAGTTACTTGCCACGGCCTCACGGTAAGTGAGATTATTCGAGGTGCATATTTTTCCTCCTAAAGAAATGCCCTGGTCAACATTTGTGTGCTGCCATCTACCGGTCAAACATCCTGATTCATGAAGAAGCTATTTATCAAATTTCCTTATAAAATAAATAGAAGCACATAAATATGGAGATATCTTAATGGTTGATCGTAATAATACCAATAATACAAGTGTATTTTATACAATTTTCTATTCAATACGTATAGTTCTAATTTTTACACGGTTATTATAAGGAGTAAATAATACATTATTGCTACATATCTTAAATTTTGAGTTGCATATGTTATACTACATCAGCTGTTATTTATCTCAAATCTAACGTTACTAAAATATATAAAATATGATATATAATGATGATCCTTCATTTAATTACACATGATAACATATAGATGGTACCTATATAATAATAATACAAAACGATTACGGGAATATTAACGAAAAATACTGACTAATACCTGTTTTTTTCAAAAAAAAATGTTTAAGCAACATATTATTTGTTTTTATACGATACAATTATACATATAAAGTTACAATAAAAAAATTGTGAAATTCTCCCATCTTGCTTTTATATGAGGTAGAGCCAATCTCAATAGGTAATGAAGATGTAATTGTATTATTCATAATAGGCAAAAATTAACTGAAAGTTCAAAATTTCAAGTAAAAAATACTGAAAATGTTTTTACTACTTAATAAGCACACACACTGAATACCTAAAACTAATATTAATTATTTTTAATAAACAAAAAATTTGAAATGTTTCTCAAGTAATACATTTTATTACCTATATTGAAAAGCAATGTTTAATGCAAAGGGTATTTAAAACAAATCCCAATGTTGGTGTAAAGTTTCTCAAAGCAAACCGCAGATGTTACATAACAGGAAATAGTTTAGCAGATATACGTTTAAACTCAGTTATCAAATTACTAATGTAGAACATTTGTAATTTTGACTTTTACGGACCAGAATAAATTAAGGTACTTACATAATTTAAAATTTTCATATAAATTCCAAAATTAAAAATAACGTTTTTAGACATGTTCAAATATTAATATCTAAAGATATATTTTTATTAACAACTCAACAAAATGGTTCCAAATCAAATTTATTCTATAAAGTTTTATAAAATATTCAAAATTACGTAAAGATATTTTAAAAATTATGAATGATACCTATATGTATTTATTTTTTATGCATCATATTCTTAATGTAATTATTAAAAAAAAATTGCATTGATATTAAATCCATGTAACCATATAATATTTTACACTAATATATTATTCTCATAAAATCCATGGAATGTTGTATCGATCAGAATATTTACCAGTGGATAAAAAAAAAAAAAATAAACAAAGGATGTATTTTGGAGATGAGAATGCTCAGATGGACACTTATTGTGATTATATGGAGTATAAGAAATGAGAAATTAAAGGATAGCTTAAGATTAGCATTAAACGTGAAAAATAACGTGGACAGATTTGTGGGGATTTTTCAGCCATATTACCTATATGATGAGAAATAAGATAAAAATAAACAGGAGAAAGTGTAATCATAGGCACCCATTGGGGAGAAGGAGGCAAAAAATTCTTCCTTTCTCCCTAAAAAAATATATAGGAATAATAGAGAGCACCCAGAAGCAGTGGCTTACTAAGATCTGAAATTTTGGGGGGGGGTTAATTTTTTTAAAATTAAAACAGCCAAAAAAAGGGTGGCCCAAGTGTCAATTTCAATGATATTTTTAATAATTCCTTAAATGTATCATAATAAATTGGCACAAAATTCCACGTATTAAAATTTATAGCCAAACAAAAAAATTGACCCAATTAGATAAAATAGATTCTACTTAATGAATGTTATTACAGAATTTCTGTTTCCATTCCTTATGTGTATTCACTAGTATTATATCTTTTACGAACATTCTTAAGAACAAATAATACAGCATTTTCAATAAGTTTACTGCATTCTATTAATATGAAAAAAAAAATTAGACACTGATACAACTTTTTATCTCTATTATTTTTGAAATGTTAATGATTTCTTTACATGAAATCTATAACATATTCGTAATGGTTACTTATATTCAACGTTTCAAAATAGTGAATAATATATTTATATAGAAACCACTCAATTTTTATTTTTTTACTTAACTTCATTTATATCTTAATTTAATACCAAGTATATAATAAATATAATAATATCTACTCAATAATTTTAAGAATATAGAGGTATGTATTCGGTCAAATTTGTAATCGATAGGGAAACAAATTAAAATATTAATTCTATATTACTGGAACGCAATAATTAAAGATATTTTGTATTCGGGAAACATCTGAATATGTAAAATTATATATATCTATAAACTTTACTAGAATTTCTTAATTTAGATTTTCCACTCCTCTGATATAACGGGAACCGTTAATGCGTAATTTGTATTCTAAATTGGTTTTCGATAATTCATTGTCACATAATAATACACGTTTGGTTATTAGTTATTATGTATACAGCAATGATAGGTACTGCAACCGATTACAAATTCCTGACGCAAAATAGACGACGCCAAGTATCTAAGGCGCAGGGCTAAGGTTAATTCAAATAAACTTTGTAAATATGATATACGAGTAACCTAACACCAAAGAATAAAATACCTATCGCGATAATATAGTTTGCCCATTGTATTATTAAGACTTTGGGCTAGGGTTACCAGAAGCACCTTATCGGGACGCACCTATTGCAAAATAAACTTTTTTCCTTCGTGGAATAAGAAAGATAAGATGTAATGAGTTTTCGCGTCGTTTTTTACACGATCACATGAATTCGTAGATTTCTTATGTTTTGCTTGTCGTCCCTTTATAAATACTTATATCAGCTATACCCTAAGTTGAAAACATACGTCTTGTCTTGATACTAATTTATGATTTTAAAAGCTTTAAATTTATTTATATTTTGGATGAATAAACGAAAAACGAAAATGCAATCAAACAAAATGTATTTTATAACCATAGTATTAGGTCGAGTTTTCTCTTCGAAATCGTTTTTAAATGTCGATTTTTATACATAATAAAATTTTGCAGAATGATCTACAATATTTTTGAAGTATAAAAATTTAAAATTCATATAATTTTCAGTTTTAATATTCACTACTTAAAAAATAGAATAAGACTTTTATGAAAAGTTTCACATTGTAACAAAAAAAATATACTAACTACAAAGTACAAACTATTTGAAAATTCAATGTTAATGAAATTGTATATTACAGCAAGTATATAAAACAAGGTATAAGTTATTTTGTAAATTAAAATCGTATAGGAAAATCACATGAATCTTGTTCCTTTTTTAAATTTAAAAATCGATTTTTATATAAACTTTATTATTAATTTATATGTTTATATTAACTATGAGCAGGACATAAATATTATGTACATAATACGTATAATAAGGATGCGCATTTATATATATTTAAAACTAAAAAATATGTATATATCTAAATATGTACTTGTCAGTAAAAAAAAAACTATTTTGTAATAAAAAATAATTGTGGCGATAACTAAATTTTTTTCAAAAATGGTTAATATTTTAAAAAAAAATATATATTATCTTAAGTAAAAATATGTAAAAATATGTAGTATTAATCATAGCTTAACACTCAGATAGTTCTGAAACATAATTATATAGAAGAATCAATCAATTATCATTTATCAACACTCATGACAAATATTGAAATATGTAAATCGAGACGTAAATACATACAAATTCGAATCCTACATATAATATTTTAGTATATTATAAATTTATTTTTTAAGATATATTTTTAATGAAAGTATGAAGGTACTCTGTGAACTTGTAAAATACAAAGCAATCTTTCTCTGTTATCTTAGTATGTTAAACATACAGAAATCGAATTTAGTATAGCTAACAACAATATCAATATATATTGTGTATAAATAAAAATAAAAATAGATTTACCGAGACATCTACCTAGTAAAAAGAATGTCCAACCGATTTAACTATGAAGTATTGAGATCTTAATATTTTTAATACCCATGATGTTACTACATTATTCCTCACATAGATATTTACTATGATACTATGATCCTAGAAGTATAAATAATAAATATAGTTGATGTGGTTTTTAAACACATGCAAATTCATGGAACATATTTTATACCTTCAAGAAAACCGTAAATCAATGTCTTCTCTGTATAATTTGGGTTATTAATGTGAAGGATATAGAATATTATACATTGAAGGTTAATGTAATAAGCTAAAATAATCATCTAAGGTGTTCTGTTTAGTATGGGTACGATTTCATATGCGTTTATAATAGTAACTTTTAAATGTTATTTAATCATCCCCTATTAAGTTTAAATTTATATAAATAGTACATATAAGAGTTACTAAGATTTATAATTTGTAAATTGGAAATCAAAATTGTTTACAAAATTAATTAATTGATTAAAAAAAAGTATTAGAGTATACAAGACATTAGTTATCTATCAAACTTAAAATGTATCCATGTTTCAAAATTTATTTTTAATAAACAATAAAATAACTAAAATATAGTAACAAGCCTACTACATTAACTGGTAAAAAACACTTTACACATTATATAATAACTAGACATTAATTGTATTTATGAAAACGATATTATAGTAGTAATGTTTGGTATAACATACGATTCAATTATTTAACTGGCCCAGTCCAGTCATACGTCACTGTGTATCAATCAATTTGATACACTCATTGTTTAACCCTCAATCATAAAAATACATTCAAAAATATTATATTTTTACTATACTAAACATTGATATGAATAATAGATGGTTATTATCGTATTAAGACCTCAGTAAAATATAACGTTAAAAGTTACGAGCTAGGTATATGTTTAGTAATTGAGGATCAAACACAAAAAATTAATTTTTAATCTTACATTATTAAATTGGTTTATATTCGATAAAATACTAAATTAATGTGCTATTGGAATATGTAATCCTTGATGTTACATTCAATCACTATGGGTAACTTGTTTAAAACGTATTATTTCTTGTTTCATCTGTAACGATTATTTAATGCATTGTGATGTATGATTTACTATTTCCTGAACTAAAATAAATCCCGGTAACACGTGTGTATATTTGATCATTTGAAGACCAATATACAACGCATGTGAAAAATCTATTACATTTGAATGAACTGTTATGACAATTAATGTATAAAATTGTTTAAAATATAATGGTAATAAATTTAATAAAAAAATAATATGCAATTACAACAAGAATGAAATACAATTATTAAAGGGATTACTCCATGCTTGCCTATATTAGTTAGTTTTAAAAAGCTAGTGAAACACATAGCTAACTACCAATTTTGTGTTTACGGATTTAATAAAATTCGATTTGTGATACAAAATAAATAAAAAGAAAACAGTTTTATTACATTGTATAAACAATAAAAAAGGCAAATCATCGTTGGAAAATTTTATCTGTAGAATACATAAAAATCTTACTGAACAATATAAACACACTAAAATGTTCCCTAAGATTAATTTAAGACGATCTCTATTGGTCATTTATCGTAAATATTACAAATGAGATATTTTGTTCTAGATTCTTAAGTTTAAATAAATATAATTTATGTTTGCCACCGAGAAAAACATCATAAATAATATATAAAATCAATGACCGTTAAATGGAACTTAACGTGTCAAATAATGTTCTTTTTATAATTATTAACAATTAAGAGTAATGATACCTAGACTCTTTTCCAGCAAGGGCATATACGAATTTTTAAGCTTAAATCAATTTATTGGTCGATAAAAATGAATTATTTTAAATTATGTTTATATAAGTACATTTATTTTAAGATGGATGGCGCTAAGCCGGGTAGATACTTCAAGTGTAAACATACCTTATTAAAATGGGTTCGTAAAAAGGTTTGATCAGATTCCTTAAGGTGGAATTGGGTTAACATTATGTACATACAATCATGGTTATATAAATATGTAGCTATGTTCGGAAGAGACCATTATGAGTGGTGGATTTTTTTTATTCACCATTTTAAATAAGTCCAACAACTATTCGTGATAGATATCTAAGAGTTAGACTTAATTAATTACAGTATAGTAGTTCTCAAATTGTATCACGTGATACACTGGAGCTCCTTGGAAACTTGCCAGAAGCACTATGGGTAGATTAAAATAAAATAAAATATATATTTCATAATAATATTATTTTAACAAAAGCACATGTTACAACTTATAATTATGCAAATATCATACAAATACCCATGATCTTTAATTAAAAAATTTGTTATCTTAAAATTTCGATTGCATTAGGTATTATATTTATTTTCATAACAGCTGCAAATTATATATAGTACTTTGAAATTATATATACTTCTATTTGAAATCCACAAAATGAATCGTTTATAATTAAACTTATAATTAATTGATTAATAATATAATTAACTGAACCGTATACATTAAAATCTAAAGTTGATTAATATTATCCAACTAAATAGTGCTATAATAACCGTTGATTGTTTTTTTAAACACCAAATAGGACTTAAAATTTGTTATAATGTTAAATAATATTATAAAGTTATTAATTTATATACATTTTAAATGCAAATTAAAGTCAAGCACTTTCGTATCTCGCTACGGCTAAAAACACTAAAGAAAAATCGCGGAAAACCTTTCCAAACATTCTCAACCCGACCTAAACCAGATTTGTTCTCTTAAAACACCTGTACATCAATGACACATATACGCATGAAATACTTATATTCATCTCTACTCCGACAATAAAAGTTTATACTTTTAATGATATTTTACTTACCCAAAACTATGTTAGCGATTCTTAACCAAAACCTTAAAATATTCATGTTTTGAAACTTACCTAAAACAAAAAAACAAAAAGTTAAATAAGAAAATCGAATAAATTAAAAATTAATGAGTGGATCATTAATCAATAATTAGTTATAAAAACATTTAATTTTCCATTAATAATAAAACATTGTAGATACTTCTATTTTTATATTTCACTATAGGTAAATGCTGATTAATTTGTTATGGATATTATTGATATCATAACAGGCGTTAAGCATTTATATCTTATATAATTATAATAATTAATATTGTTCTAATTTTTAAATTTAATTTTAAATTACTGTGATACCAAGTTAATGTATATATAGCCATATATAGGTATGTATTTGTTTAGGAATATTTAAATACTTAAATGTATTCTATAAAAGTTACAATCAATTATCATATTATACTTTTGGCACATTTGAATAAAAACCTTTTTTAATGGAATTCACAATATATACCACTTGGGCACAATAAGTATAAAGGTTGTACACATTATACAACATTATATTATATAAGTTATTAAAAACACATTACTGTCCCTAATAACATATAAATACCTGAACAATTTAAAAACAAAACAGTCATCCATTAGTAACACTCTCATAAGGATATTTATATCAATAAAAAAATTTGGAATTGATATATAGAAATGTCGAATTAAATTATTATAAGCTATTTCCTAGCTATCAGAAGAAAAAAAGAGATATTAACTGATCCTAAAGTATAATTTAACCAAGTACGTTTTACAAGAAAATAAATGCATTATCTAATTTTTCAAACATTATGGGTTGGACCAGTTAGAGTTCAAATTATTAATATACTTATTATAATATAATATATGGTAATAACTATTGTTTAGGAGTCTTTGTGGAGCACTGGCCAAGCAAGTAATCTATACAACGCACGCGGTCATCTAGTGTTCGATTCCCGGAGTAGTGGGAAAATTGTCTTGGTGACTATTAATTTCCGAACCTTCTGCGAGTTGTCATCTAAATACATTGATCATTTCCTCTGCTGGACGAACTCTTCTGAAAGTAATATTTGTGCATATCATGCGCATTTTCGTGGATAAGTAAGTAAATCACAGAATCACTTTCTACTAAGTGATAATAAATATTGGTCGTGATAAATTTTAAAAAAAATACAGGGTAATTGTAATTACTATTTATATTGTCGCATGGAAATACGTATAAAATATAAAATGATTGTGAAAGGTGTACACTATTTAAAGGATCATAAAACAATTAGTGATTTATTATGAAAATGCAAATTACATAATAGGTATTTCAAAATGTTACCCATCGTTTTAATATATTTTTAATTTATATAGATTTACAAAACTAACAATAACTGTCGTCTCTGTCGGTTTCATATACCAATGGACATAAAACACAAAACATCAAAATATAATATCAATAGATTAATAGTGTGAGATTTCATAATACTAACAGCTGTTCAGTGTCCGGTCAATCATCGGAAAAACATTTTTTTAGAAATTGTTAAATATAAGATAAAACTGGTTTCCTGTCGTTCGTATGTGACGATAGATCCAGCTCGAAATTATATGCATGCTCCTACAATATAATATATACTTATAATCAGCTATAAAACCGCCTATCTATTCCACACATTCAATGATGAGGGAAAGAACGAGTTCATATTGAGTGAACTAGACATCAACGAATTACATTTTTAAGAAATGAACTTCAACGTAAACTAAGTTCTCATTTATGATGAACTTGAATATTTTTGTTTCGTTGGCCGACAAATTAACTTTTATAGACTATAGTTATATATTTTATAACGTTGAATTTATAAAATACATAGACTTGTTAATCGTTATAAGTTATAACGATTAACAAATCTATCTAGCTTATAACTAACTTATAACCAAAGAAAAAACCTTGCATAGAGCGGTAGAGCAATAATGCGTGCCAACAAAATTATTTTATCAATAGTTGTGTAATACGCGTTTATATATACGTATATTCCTCGGTTTATTCTATCTACCAAAAAAAAGCATCTATAGCCGTTAGTCGCGTTTACAATATTTAAAATAATATATTCTATGTTTAACATATACTACTATGGTTATTTATAAGCACAATATAAGGTTTTTACGGGAGAAATTTACTTAAACTTAATTACAAATTCTTCTAATAAAACCAAGCAATTTAAGGGCTTTGCAGCATATATTGTCCAAAATGATATAAAATAGATTTAATATTGATTTAATACCTGTTCCAAAGAATTATATAGTATATAGCATAATAAATATTAGTACTTACATATTATGTATATTGTATATGATGAAACAACCTTACATAATAAAATAGAACATAGGCTCATTTCAATTTTGGTTTTTGTAAATATCTACCTATGTAAATCGTAATTATATTATTAAACTTAATTTAAGCTACAATACTGCACATTTAGGTACTTTATTTGACAAAATATAGTATAGATAAACGTTAAATTGTTAAAACAAAAAATGTCATGATGATGAAGGCCTCGTAATCACCATAAAAGATAATAAATAAAATAAATGTACCTATACACATGATTTTATAAAAAAAAAAAGTCAAGTTATTTGTAATAATTTGAACGCAATTTCCAAACAAATTTAAGAAAGATATCGTAAAGTACCGGTGTATTATAATAATACTCAAACATTGAAATCGAGTTTTGAACCTGAAACCATTCTTATTATTATTATCTTAACGTTTGAGCACAGTATATAGAAACTCAAAGGGTATATCTTTGGTTTAAATACATGAGTATATACTGTATTATTATTCTTGTAGGTAGTGTATCTATGTATATAACATATTTCTCTAGTGATCACTGTATATAATGGAAAAATGTCCCGGGGAAACGCTGACGGTATATAGGAGGTACATTCGAGACACGGCGGGTACAACGAAAGTGAAAGAAAACTATGACGCAATTTGTCTCAAAGGCGCTAGACCGTGATGTACAACGTCTATGCGTAGACTTACAACACGGCGTGTGCACAGTCGGTAACCGACTCAAAGATGGTAATGTTAAAGGTCGATAATATGTTTTGTAGATACGCGTATAAATGTAAGCCCCTCCTTCCACAACTGCGTTATATTTCGTTGGTATGTGCGTGTCATGTTATACCACTACCACTACGTTATACCTAAATTATAAGCCAGTCTTAAAGTGGTAAAAAACTCAGAGGCCGAGCTAATATGATACAATTTTAACCGTTCCGTGTACATCTCTATATACAACGTATTTTTTTAAAAATGTTAAAATGTACTAAAACGTTATTAATAAAGAGGTGGTTGTGCTATAACGGAAATGTATTAGCTTATTCCAGCTTATTACATGAAACTCATTACACCAGCTTATTCACATGAAAGCACTTGATTACCGTATATTACTTACACTGAATATAATAATATAATACGTTAATTATATAATATAATATGTATTTTTTTCTGGGGTAACGGCCTTTAACACCAGCCCTCCAAGTATATACTCCTCCATCTATTTCTATCATTCGCTTCTTCCGTCATTGCAAACTATCTTCTATTCTTCTTACATTTTTAATAACACAGTCTTCCCATCTTAAGCGTGGTTGACTTAAAAGTTGTTTTTTTCCTGGGTTGTTTTCAATTGCGGATCTTATTATTGACCGCTGTTTTCTCCATGCATGTCTTACCCATCTCAGTCTTCTGACTGAAATTTCTTTTGTGATGTAAGGGCGTTGAAAAAGGTTCTGGAGATCTTGGTTATGTCGTTTCCTCCATTCTACGGTTTGATCATCCTTGCATGGTCCAAAATTCCTTCTCAGAATTTTCCTTTCGAAAACTTCCAACCTCATTTGTTCTGATTTCCTGAGAGGCTAAGTCTCCGAGCCGTATAGCATAACTGGACGTATCAACGTCGTATATATTTGAATTTTAAGGTTATTTGAAACAGCTTTAGCGCTCAGTACTTTTCCTAATCCATAATAGCAGTTATTCCCTTTTTCAGTCTAGTATCAATTTCTACTTCATATTAATATCATTAGTTAATACTGAATTTAATTTAATACTTAAATTTCCTTTTTATCGCATCTATAGTAGCAATATATAGTATCATTAAAAATTAAACTTTCGATGCACTATAGTAATAAAAAAAAAATTAGTTTTTATGTGTCTAAAATATACAAGTATTATCTTGTTTAAACGGATTTTGCGCGTAATAATATGGTATTATACACTCATCCACTACACCAATGGAAATAAATGAAGATATCGTGAAATTATTTTCGTTATGTATCTCGCACAAAAAGCCAAAGAAAAGGTAACATTTTAAGATTTTTATAAGACAATAAAATGCGTATTTCTATATTGCGATAAATAAGAAGACATGGTATAAGATTATAGAAAGTTATTCACGAGTTTCTTATTCATCGGAATTTGAAGATGGTCATTACTCATTATATACTCATTACTCATATATACATATCATAATTCAATAATTGTTACAATGCGTTAATCTCGCGGAATCACGAAAATCATGAGATTATTAATTACTATATATTATAATGCCTCAAAAAATAACTGGATCCCCTATATAAAAAATTTAAAAAAAACCTATTCGTTAAGATTAAACATAATGAAGATGTTAGCCTACACAAGCTGAGGAGCATCGTTTTCAACTCTATCTATAATATATAAATCCCTTATTTTACCTAAACTCAAATACAACGCGTTCCTTATGCGAACAAAAATGCCCTAAAAATGTAAGACACGATTAATAATGCCGGAGCAAGACTTGCAACTGGAGCTTTCGGTCCAGTCCTATTGATGGTCTACTTGACATTGCCAATATAACGCCTCTCCATATAAAATGTCAAGAAATTGCAATGATTCTCGCTACCAAACTTGCCAGAGACAGAATGCTGTCCTCCCTAAACTCATGCCCGTCCTTACTAGCAATCGTTGAAAAAAAATAATATCAATTTAAAAAATATTCTTACATCTCAACTCCCTTCCTTCCCGCCTTGGACATCACTTCTGAATATTATTAACACCAGTCTTGCTGAACTTCCTAAAAACTCAACTAACTGACAGGTATAAATCCAAAACTTTAAGAACACAATATCGCAATACCCCACTAAATCTACACTGACGTCTCTAAATCGAAAAATAATGTGGGAATCACAATTATACACAAAGATGAGTTAATAACATATAAACTGTCAACAGAATTCTCCACATACTCACCAGAAACAATCGCCATCTTAAAAGAATTTGAATACGCACTTGAAATACAAAACCAAAATTTCATAATTTTAAGCGATTCCCTAAGTACAATTTCTAGTATAGCAAACACACACATGCAATGACATTGCAAAGAAAATCCACTTCCTCATTTCCTCCCATTTATTAAAAGAGAACTCGGTCAAAATAATGTGGATACCAGGCCATTCTTCAATTGATGACAACGAAAAATCAGATATACATGCCAAGCAAACAGTCTCCTCAACTTCTCTAGACATGACTCCTTATTATCTAATTCCATTTTGAAAAAAAAATGTATCTTATCCCAATGGCCATGTTACCGAGGGTTATTCTTTCTTTAATAAAAAAAAAAAAAGCCTAAGATACAATCGTAATTTAATAGTATCACGGTATATGTACCAATTTAATTTTATACGTAAGCAATACTATTGATGGGTAATTATCATCGAACTAAGACTAATACTACAGAGACGTCCTATTTCACGTCTAGACACCGTTGATGAAGACAACAGGATGGCGTATCTTTTTATATAATATTCTGAAACTAATGGGAATGTGTTAAGTATTTAATATATATGTGAAGGATCGACGCTCACAGAAAATAATAATGAATGATTACGGTGTACATACACGCGGGTAAGATTAATAACAATAATATTATGTGTTCGACTTTTGAACATTAACATATCGCCATGAAACAATGACCATTATACGCATATGAATACGCTAGTGAAAGTGTACAATACAAACTATATATGTCCAAGTTTTGTGTTCTACATACTATTATATACACAATGTTTAACCCTAGGTGCGTCAATAGTAATCATACCGGCTGATACGACTCGATCCCCCGCGTTCCGGCTTTAGGAACATGGTGTTAAAACGAACGTCATAATAAAATAATACAATACACGTGTAGTGTATTATAATGTTATTATATTAATTATGTGCCTTGTTTTCAACGATTGAACTGATTTTAGACTCGTCGTCCACGTATATAGTAATGTAACGGAAATAATGTTGCAAATACACAGTAACAATGAATTATTATATTCGAACCAATCGTTTTGAATAATATTATTTAAGCTGAATTCAAGTTTGAATTAATTCGTGGATAAAAATATGGCTACATTTAATAAGTTTGACAATTTTTAACAGCTTTAAGGGTTCAATTTAAGATTAATTTTTAATCAAGTAAGAAATAATAACTACAATAAAAATTTCGAACATTTTCAAATTATATATTTGTGTATTATGTATTTGCAATTTGTGCCATATCATGCAATGAATATACTTTGAATAACTATTAAGTATCATCAACGAATTAGCCCGGTCGTTTTGTTTCAAATCATATATTATCTCTAATACTATAAAATATCCCAGTGAATAATCCAATCTCTATCCTCATACAGATAAAATTGTATGAACGCTAATGAGTTATGACAACTATAAATTGATACAAAATGAAATACATAATATATAATACATACGTATATTAATATGTAATGTTTTTTTTTTTTTAAAACGTAGTAAGAATTAAAATCGTGATTCGACCGAAAAATTGAACAGTTTTATTCTCGAATAAAAAAATCCAAAGATAACGCACACAATAATATTATTGCAATATTATAATGTATAATACATATACCTACATAAAACAATTCGCCATGGGTATACAATACATAATAAATTACTAATTATTTTTTAACCTATAATTTAGGTAATTAAAATGTATACAACTTATTTCGGGTACTATCGAGGTATACATCTTATTTCTTTTTAATCTTTATGAAATAATTAAATCCATGAAATATTTTTTTCGGCATTTACTTCAAAATAATCAACATCTACAGCTATGTTTATTTCATAAACAAATATTGTTGTTATATAGTAATCAGTGTTATCACTTTTCGCATTTAAAAAATATTAAAGCGTGCCACACCCGTCAGATACAATATAACAATCAATGATTTATACATTTTACCTTGTAAATGAAAAATAAATATTTATATAAAATATTTTATGTAATAAAATTTCGATAAAAATATTTTTTTAATGACTTACTTAATAGGTGCTTTAGTAAGATTATTGGCTAATTTATAAAAAGTTTTCATCACACTAGGATTCACTTTGTAATTCTGGTGTTTGTATTTCTGACGTGAGGTAATGAATCATCTCATTAGAAAGCTGTTAATCACAAACATTTGCTGTGTATATCATTAAATATATCTTTAGAACTCACAAATTAAAACACAAGCCCTCCATATATTATATTAATTATTAAAACAGGAATGCGTATAATGCACCTATAGCGGCGACGAATACAGCTAAATTAGCAAAATGTTTCTGGCTAGGCATTAGTTGTTAAACCGTGAAAAATAATGAAAAACAAGTCAAATGAACATGATATTATTTACAAGTATATTACCGTGAATATCACATAACTACTTAGATATAACTAATATTTATAAATATAATATTATAATGTTTAATGTCGGTTTGGCATATTATATTATTTAAATTACTATTAGCCGTTTATTCCAATCTACATAAATATAAACACTTAAATTGATAGATTTTTACTGTTAAGTTTTTTTGTAATAATAGATTTTGGAAATAAATAATTTGCCTTGAATAACCTTTGTTTTGAAAATTTTAACGGAATACTCAAAATAAGGGCAGAGGGCTATAGAACAGAAATAACTGTAAAGATAGTGGAAGTGGATAGGGAGTTAAGTGATGTTTCGTTTGGATGAGAGATATCAACACTTAAAATAAAGGAAAATAGGACAGATATTTTTGTAACAAGAGCAAGACAATCAAACAGGATATGTTTAAAGTAGCAAATGGCGTTTTCCTGATGAAGTATATACTAAAGATAGGAGTTTTGTGATAATTTATGGGAATAAAGTGAAGGAGATTAAGACCAACTTGAAGTTGTGTAAAGACCACTATTTGAAATCTGGATTACGGCGATGAAACCAAGAAAAGAGATATAAATAAAGAAATACATATAAATTATTATTGGTAGTTAGTATTCTAAGATTTTTCTTTGGTGTATTTTTTTTATGAATACTTTTTGAGTTTTACATTTTATATCTTCAAAATGCAATGTTTTCACTTATTAAAATAATAAAATGTATCACTTAAACTTTTTTATCTTCTAAATGATAAAGAACTACGCAATTTTCAAAAACTAAAATCATAAATATATGACCATGATGTAGTATCCAAATATTTATTGACGACATTTCTTAAATTTATTATAATTTAGTACATAAAGACTTCTTAAATATTTTTAACTAAATAAAAATTTAAACGATTAAAATTACGTAAGATCCATGAATCATATTTTTATAAGTATATATAATTAACAATTTAGCACACCGTATGGCTTATATCCTAATGATTTTTATTTCCAGTAACGATAAAATAATATAATATTATAATCGTAAAAATAGTTTTGAAAGATAAAACTAGTATAGTTAATAGTTACTAATATTATAACTATCAAGATAACTATTGAAATATATACTACTAATATAATACCACTACACGCGTTTACACGTTCAAAAGCATAGAACATTATATTTTATAATACTGATTTTACTGATTAACTTATATTCTTTAGATTCAGTTCACTTTTAAAATCCTTTTACATAAATCTAGATCTACCATCCGTTAACGTTTTAAAATGTGAAATATTCTTAAAGAACATTAAAATATATTTAGGTAAAACTAAAATACAATATATACCTATAAATTTATATAATACATTAATACAAGAAATAATTATTTTTACTCTCAATTTACTCTCGAAAGTAATATCTCATTGCCGTCGTCGTTGATAAATATAACAATAACAACACGCCTTGAACGCCTTAATGATATATCGCCATACATGTGTACCCGAGAATACTGACGACCACGGTCTTAAAAGATATCTTCTAAGACCGTGCTGTTTTCTTAACTTTTATTTACTGTGAAGTTATGAATATCATACCAATATAAATAATACTATTATTGAATATTTTTTTTCTTCAGTTTAGTGAGGTTAGCAAGTTAATACGTTTTATTGTATTCCGTCAAAATATTTGAACCCTAATGGATATTCCATAATAAGTATTATCTTATTATACTGTAGATTTACTGTAGATACTAACTACTAGGTAGTTATGTAGGTTTTTATGAAATAAATAAAAAATTAAAATGATATATAAATAATGAATAATATTAAATTCATTTGATATGGATCACAATATCAGTCCGATTATGATGATAAGTAGATATAATATAATACCAATAACACCTATGTATCATAGTTTCATTGACGATTTTTGTTTTCGTCAGTTTCATGTATTCAACATGTGAAATTTGTAAGGACATTAAACAGTGATATTGTTAACGATGTAGCGAAACACAAAAGCCAATTAAAAATCAATTTATAAAACATACATTTCATCAGCTACTTTTCGATATAAAAACATTGATTATAAAATAATGTATTCTATCATAAATGATAATAATATAGTAATAATATACTTATGATATCGAAACAATCTGACTAATTAATAACCACCGTAGGTATATTAAATATATTTTCTAAAAATGTGAAGTCGAAGTTACCGGATTTCTCGTCCAATAACCACGGTCCATCCGCGACGACGTCGCGCGTCCGAATCCTTCTTCTTGGTTCTTGCATAACATTGCGGTCCGTCGTCCGGCAGCAAGTTTTCATTACTGACTCTGAGATTTTCCATCCTGCTCACATGACGTTAATAATTATTTTCGATCACGGTTCGCACGTTTCACGGGTGACAAATCGATTGGTGGACAACACTGTCACGCGATGATATCGTCGTCATCATCGCCATCATCATAATATACTAGCTCCGTAGTGGATGTTTCCAACGAGAAAAATATACCTGTGTATAATTATTATTTATATTTTCTTTCGACCGAATTCCAAACGGCGGAGGGATGCTGCTGTTGCGTCAACAGAGTTTCCACGCGTATCGCACAACTACCGGTGCGTGATATGCTTTCAGAAATTGGTCCCCAGTGTACGCGCGCAGTCGTCTTGTGAGGGAGCCAAACAGGCGTTATATTTTTAAACGTGTGAGACATTGCGATACGACATCCAAAAAGCGGCGGTGGAAAAAAATAAGCGACGCGCACAGATTGCGTGGACAGCTTAATATTAATATTATTACGTGTTTATACCTATACATATATATATATTATTTACTTCATCGGAAGAGAGGTAGGGAGAAAAATAGCGCACAATATTATAACGAATAGGTGGAGGGGATAGTAGTGTTACGGAATTAACTGGATCCCCACTATAACGACATTCCACCCAAACTCTACACAAATCACGAAGTAAAATAATATTATTTTGCTATACAGATGTAAAAAAAAATTAATAATATTATACATATTACTAAATGTAGTAGTATATAAGCACATAAATGAAAAATACGCTGTGTAGTCTTACGTTTAAAAATAATAGCATACGTATGTCTTCTGATATTTTTTAAAAAGTAATCGAATCTTTGCTATATATGCCAACTTATATTCTAGCCGCATAACTCTTTGATCATATTCTCAAACTTCTACTTTAGTTTCCGTTTTTTGTGTTTATTTAACTTACGAGTATATGATTAACGTGAATTTAAAGGAAATATAACAAATATTATAATATTATTTATTTTATTTTTTAATCTTATTATTTTTTATGCTGTTATACAAATATGTAAGCCGACTTTAATATGTTGTACATAATATTTATAAATATATTCTTTATTCGTTTGTTAGTCAATTCAATCAAAAATGTTTAATCATGTAGCTATATTATGTAATATTTAGATATGGTCCTAGAAAAGTTTCTCGTTTTTCGCTCAATTTACTCCTAGCTAGTTTTATTTTTGATCATCGTTTTTGTTTATAAGAATATCAATAAATTTAGTTTTAAAAAAATGTACACTAATTGATTCATTTTATAAAATTCAATAAAATTTACAGCTTTAACGACGAACATACATCATGATGTAGTTATTTTATAAAAATGTTCTCAGTTCCCTAAACTGTTTATGATTTAAATATTTTCTTCCTATTTTTATTTAGATTTCAAGTCCAAACTAAAGAAAGTCTTGAACATACCTACTTTGCAAATATTTTTAATTATTAAAACACCTTTATATATTTGCTTTATTGAAGTTCACAAAGCTTAAAAAAGTAAACAGATAAAATAAGTTTCCATACAAAACCAACATAATGTATAATAAAAACCTTCAAGGTAATTCGAATATACTTGTAAAATTATAGATTGGTCAATAAAAACCATATTTTTTTACTGTAATTTATAATAAATATTTTGCTGGTTAATATACATTAACTTTAGTATGAACATTAATAGTTACATATTACAAATACAACGATTATTTAGTTACAAATGATATTTATAAAAATTAAGAATTAATACAAATTATACCTACACAAAATATATTATTTAAATAGTTGATTATAACCTCAGAAGAATGAATACCATGTACCGTTGGATCCATAGACCTAATGCTGTTATCCGGTAAATTAATACATCTGAGTATGATGTTATAGATTAAGTAGATTAACTTCAGTAGGTAGCTGCAATGTTATAATATATAGCTCAATACAACCATATTAAATAAAAACTAAAATTTATTAAACTTGGTTATTTTAGGCATATAGTTACTAAGATACTGCAAACTTTTAGTATTCAAAGTTAAATCATATTGGTTTTATTCAAAACGTATATAAACAATTGTTGATTGTTTTAAAATTTAATGATTTACAACACATTTTGAAAAATGAACAATTCACTGTTTATTACTATAGTACTTGACTTGTAAAAGAGTAATTAATAGTTGATTGATGATTATTACTTTTTTTCTTGTTACATCTAGACCGATTTTATGTCATTATATTATGCAAAGAACATATTGTATTAGTATTTGATTTCTTATAACTTTATTTAAACAAGAACGTGTGCTAACACATGCGATAAATTAATTTAAATTATCATGTTTTATATGACGTGTTCCATGTGTTTTTGTTGTTATTGTACAACATGTTATATTTTTCTGAACTATCATCAATATAATATATACCTACACCAAAATAAAATTAATTTCTAATAAGAAATATTCTCAATTACATTATTATAATTATTGTAGTTCGAGTTTCATTCAATCACAACAAAATTCAATTCAAAATTCATAAAAAACGTGTTCACTAAATACCTAACTGTTAAATACTTGTCTGTGCGTTGAATACTATATACATTTTTGATAATTCTACATAGCTTTTATAGAAATTTATTAAGCATAAAATTAAATGATAACTTTATACATTTTGAGTTTTTTTGTATTTTTAAATTGTTTTTTACTAATTGAAAACATCATAAGTCTTAAAAAAATCGTCCATTATAATTATTATCATAAAACATTATGTTGGAAACTAATTTATTAAGTTTAAATTATATTATACAACTAACGCGTATTTTGTAATGAAATCCTCCCATAACGTATAACTTAAATAAGAACGAATTTAAGATACGTACATTTGTTTCTCGTAAGCCGTGACTTAATTATTTATCGTTGTCGTAATGAGATACTTCTTAATACCGATGCTGCACAGATTTCTTTTAGACATAGTGCCTATTACATTATATTAATTGGTTTAAAACTAAATGAGTTGGAACAATATAATTATATCATAATTATGTTAAAAATGAATCAAGATAAAGAGAAATACTTTAAGTTGTATGTAACAGATAGAGATTTATTGATTTTAAGATGTTTTTTAAGGATTTACACAACAAAAATTGTATGTTGATAATAAAATATATTTCAAATTGCAGTTATGTAATATATGTACTGTATATAAGTGTTTTCATTTAGTTTTTACATATATGTAATAAAATATCAATTTTGAAACTAGAAAATAAACTTCAGAAAAAAATTATTATTATTTACTAAACAGGAAAACTGATGAAAACAACAAAGTTTTATAAATTATATTGTTAATATTATAATATATAGGTAAAATACTTTATCTGGAATCAAATATAGTCATAAATTCTTAACTTGAATATTATCTAAATTATTATGACCCAACTAGTTCTTAATATATGTATATATACTTTTATCTATTTAAAATTACCTACTACTTATCAAATAATAAAAAAATAAAATATAATATAATATTCCTATTCAAAATTATTTACTATTCAATCACTAGTTCAAATTGAAAATGATAATACACATTGTATGACAATACATATAATGAGTACACCAAAACCATAAATCTTTAATCCAATAATCATCAATTTCTATAACTGTTAATTTTTTTTCTATACTAATTATTTACCATGATATTTAGTTTATTTTAAATAAATGTTTTACTCAACATTTTGTTTGTACATATTCCAACTTTCAGAAATAAATATAGTAGAAAAAAAAATATTTCTTATTTCTCCATACAACACCATCTAAAATTTAGCATAAAATAAAAATAAAATATTAATAACAAGGGTCAAAACATCGTATTATGTGTAATGAAATTAATGAAAATGATACCTTGCATAACATGTTTTTTATACATATCATTTTATGCACACACACACACACATATATATATATATATATATATATATGAAAGAAAAAATAATGTATTAAACGTATCTCTGATATATTTCAAATGAAATATGTAGGTTTGTTCCTAAATGTTTTATATTTAGACACTTTAATATACGAACGTTTAGATATTTAATTCAATTTTTTATGATCATATAATCATTATAATATTCCAACAAGGCTGATTTAATAAGGCATCAAATTTCGTTTACGAATCATTACGCGATTTAATTTATCTTTTACGATATTGTTAACGAAATGTTCAATGGTCATAATGAACTCATATCCGAGGTACTTATTTGCACTTATATTGTCCACGTGAAATGACAATCGGTCATCGAAGAGCATTATTAGTGAAAACAAATAATTATTATATAATCTAGTTATGTTTTACAATTTTTTTTTATTATAAGTATATATTTTTCAACAACCTTGACTTGTTAGTCTAGATAAGTACTCATTGCAGATGTTGAGGTCTTTAGAAATTAACGTCAATGTTTACAAGTTTTTAAAAACAACTTATTCATTGATAATAATAAGATGAGTACCAATTATACCATTTATACCTATAGCTCAAAAGTCAAAACATAAACATTATAAATTGTATAGTTCTATCATTAACATGAAACGTCAACAATAATCTCAACTCTCAAATATCATTATTTTTCAACATCTTTGATACCTACTTACTTAATATTTAAAAAAATATTTTCCTGTTGTATATTCGATAGCTATAATTAATATTATTTTCAATAACACAACGTTCTTCAGACTGCAGAGAGATAAAGATAACGTTATTCTAAATTTGAATATTATTATTTGCAACTTTAAATAAAATCCCTATTATCTACAATATTTTGGCCATTACGATACCTAATATGAATAATAAAGGACTCATTAAATTTTTTTTTTCAAAAATTGATATTGAATGACAAACAGAATAATTATTGTATAAAAGCTGCCGTTTAAATATATAAAAATAAATTTTTATTATAATAGATGTATATTGTATGTAATTAAAAATTAATTTATTATTACATTTTAAATAATCTAAAAATTTTACCTAATTTATAATAATAATGTAAAAAAAACGATTATTTTTTATGCTGTGATGTAATCATAAATATATTTTAATTCAATATGTAAAATATAGTTTAAATGAAAAAATAGAATAATTTTAATATAACATAAACTCTATCGTTCACGAAAGAGCAGCCGTTATTCACGCAAAACACGTACAGATTTTTACTGCCAAAATTAGGTTTCACTAGAGGCTTTTGGTCCGTTTATGTGCAGCGGATGAAAAAAAAGTTTTTTCTTTCTATAATCCCATTGTTGAATTTTTACAAAAATCCAAGGGTTAATTCAATGATTTGCATTTGAAACAAAAAAATATATAAATGGACATTCTATATAATACTCACGTACCTATGCAACCAGTAACCACAATATTCAATTGGAAATGACAAAATATACGTATATTATAATATATAACTTTTACCCTAAAACGAATCAACATTAGGTTAATAAATATAAATATCTCTTAGAAACTTAATAATATAATCGATGCGTAAATACCTATTATTTACAATCAAATTTCCTGGCAAAAAAATCGAATTACATATAATTAGCAAAAAAATAAGGTGATATAATTAAATGTACCAAGGATACAAAAATCCAATTTAAACTTATAAAATTGTTGGCAAACGAGAGAATCAAACGAGTATATATTATAAAATAAAATAATTTTTTCAGTATCAACTATGAATGAAATAAAAAAAAGTTGAAATGTTACTTTTTCAATTTTATATTAGCTTAACACTTCCTATATATTTCAGTCTATCAATATGAATCCAATTAGCACAAAGATAGGTGTGTGTGTGTGTGTGTGTGTGTGTGTGTGTGTGTGTGTGTGTGTGTGTGCCGTGTGGTATACATACGACACGTAATATATATTCTAAACGATATGCCCACGTTAAAATAAATAAAATGTAAAATAATATTTTTAAATTACGTATTTTTTCCTTAAAAAAAAAAAAAAAAAAAATTATGTATACAAAAATATTCTTGTTGAATAAATATTATTTCATCAGTTTAAATAAATATTATAGGTTTACTGGTAGATACAATGCTTAAGGTCTCAATGGAATTGAAACAATATACTCGTACACTGTACTACAATATCATATGAAATGATGAAATGTAGAATATTAACAACCATTTGTAAAAAAAAAAAAATAATCATATCGGTCAACTAAAAAATTCCCCAATTAAATATAATATATAATTTATAATACATAATAAATTATATGTATTTTATACATTATATAATAATATATTCAAATCGGATGTAATGAACAGTGTTTACTCGTGATTTCTACCAACAAGAATGTCTATCAATTAGCTTACCGTAAAAGTCATCTGATCCAGTGAATTTTTTTTTTACAATGATGTGTGTGTACGCGTGGGGTGATAATGCATGGTTTGCATGTGTACATTATACCCAAACCTACATGATCATTATTACAACCTATTATTATTTATATTATTATTATCGTCATTATTTATATTTTTATTATTATATTATTATATTATATTATTATTATACGAACATTATGAGTTAAATGATCAATAAGTGATAGTGTGACGACGGCAGTGCGACTAGTATAATATATGTATAAGTATATTAAACCGCCTCCAAATGATGTTTAGAAACGGGTGTAGGCCGCGAGGCGCACAATAATCGCGACCGGTGCGCCGAGCCGGCCCCGTCTAACAAGCCATATTATTGACGTTAAACAATTATGTTGTTTTCGAGCTAATGATGTGAACACTCGACAGTGTACAGATATATTGTAATTATATTATTTTTCATTGAGTGTGCAGCGATTTTTATTTTAATTATTTTACGTGTTCCGGCATTTCCCGTAGTATTTTAACATTTCCCCCTCCTCGACGACAGCACCAAAATTGTGACAAGATAATAAAGTTTATTCAATAATATTAAACAGCCATATTTAATTATTAATTTTTTAATGATAATTATTTTTCTGTCTGTCACATATATTAATTTAGAAATCCAGCATTCGGTTTAGTATTAAAATAACTATTGGTCAAACCACCCGTACTCATCTATAATCTTACACCAAGTTGATATTATGGCCAATTCCAAGTCTTCCAACTTCATTGTCAGCTGTATGTATGCTATGGGCATCCAAGAAGTTAACGAGAAAAGTAGTTATTATTCAGTATATAATCGGCAGTTATCCAATCAACATCGCGGTGTTTCTTAGTATTCTCTATTTAAATTTCAAACAGTCGCGGTAAATCGAAAAAAAAAATTATTTTTTATTTATTTCAATTGTTGCATAAAATACATATATAAAAGTTTTGAATTTTTCGTAGTTCTCATAATTACACTTTTAGTTATTTGTACACGTCCTGATAGACTAAACCATACTAATACGCTCATAACAATATTGTTGTTGAAGAAATTATGCTTTGAATTATAATATAGAAATTTCACAATTTTACTTAGATAGTCAAATACATATTTTTTCATTCGAATTCATTAAGTTTTTAGTTACTATTATGATAAGAATATTTTGAGTTCAATAATACAATTTTTAAGTTTTGGTACTAATAAAGTATACAACAATAATTCAAAGTTATTCACATTATAATCAATATATTTTTAAAAGTATTTCCTTATAAATTATTCTTACTTAAAATATTTAGAAAGTCTTATAAAATATTTCTTTTAAGGTATTCATAGTTACTTAAAAATATATTATATATTAATTAATAACTGCATTGTACACGAACTATGAACATTAGTATAAAGTGTCTGTAATTATATAAATACATTTATAATATATATGTATACTTCGTTTACTTACCTTTTAAATGTTTACAACGAATCTATTATAAGTCTTTATAACTATTTTAAAAGGCATAATGTAGTTCAATGTATGAAATTTTGTTTTATAAGTGTTTATACGTTATTTTTTTATACACTGATCATTTATAACATTTTATAACACTATTAAATACCAATTTATTTTGGTATTAAAACCCATACGGAAAAAAAAATCGTATAATGTACAAACAATAACCTTATTTTAATAATGTAGGTATAGATCAATATTATACCCTATTTGTTAAATTCATTTTGAAAAAGCTACCGTAGTACTGCATTAAAGTGTAGTAGTATCTATATATTTCTATATACGTGTATAATATATTATGCTATGTATTATTTTAAATTCCTGTTGGTCAAAGTAATACAGATGCTTTTAAAAACATTACACCTGGGAAAATTGTTTCGAGATACGTCGACAAGCAATCTAATTTTAACAAATTATTTACGCAAGTTGACGAAAAAAAAGAATTAAGCTATGATTAATAACAACAACGTAATAACCGCAATAAACGTACATTTAATAATCTAGAAAATGTTGGCATAATAGCTTTTTGAATTTCTCAGCTTTCAAGATTTTCGGCAAGTGATTATAGGCTGCGGTCTCCTACGATGTTTTTAAGCAGTATTAAACGCACTAAAAATTGTTGTTTGCAAGCCAAAAATATCTCGCAAAACATTGCGTTCTCGATAATAATAATAATTACAATAATAATAATAATAATAATAATAATAATAATAATAATAATAATAATTATAATAATATTAATACTTTCAATCGGGGTTAAAATATGGAAAAACAAGCCGTGGTCAGAGTGATTAGAAGAATATAGTACAAACAATCCGCGTGTACAGTGATAATGTGTCACAATAATATTTATCCAACGTTTATTCAACGGATAACCCCAGGGCTTCGATCCTGTCACGCATCCTCCGTGTACGCAAAGAAATGACTATCGTATTACGTTGTAATGTACTCGACCTATACTCGACAGGATAACGTACGTAATCGATGTTCTTGGCGTTTTCAAGTGTAAATCGTATTCTACCACTGTAGTGTATATAACCATTTTGTTTTGTTCGCGAGACATCGGACAAAAATTAACCCAATGCCGTGTGTGTGTGTGTGTGTGTGTGTGTGTGTGTGTGTGTGTGTGTGTGTGTGTAACATTATGTGTTATTCTCTGTCGGGAAAAAAAAGATTGATGTCCGTTGGCCGCAACGCGAATAATTCATAGAACGCACGCATTACTTGCTTCGGTGTGCAGAAAACAAATAAACGCACGTGCGCCGGTGGCTTCTGTGTGCAAAGCCCGTCGACCGTGAACGTGTGACGTCACACTACGCGACGCGCACACGTTTGCGGGCGGTGGGTATACACAGGCACAACGACTTATTTTTCTGGCAACGACGACTGGACTACAGTCCCGCGGCTGGTAACCCACGCGTAGTTTTTTCGACAACAGAGGAGAAAACACTATTGAACACACCATAATAGTCTTCTCGTGTACGACATTATTATATAGGTATTATATTATTATTACCTGATGCGTATTATATAATAGGTATACTAAATCATGCTATACAGCTAAATCACGTGCGTACACATTGTAAAAATGTGAACCGGAGATTAACCAACGGTTTGAAAATAAAATAATTAATAACAATATTGTACTATAACATTGTATGCACTGTTCTACGGTTATGTATAGGTACCGTATAGTGTTATCGCACAGCTAAATTTTATTGTCACATTTGGATATTTATTATAACTGTGTGTTTTTGTTTCGAACAGAAAAATAAAATCACTCGTATCTACACAATATTTTTTTGAAGAATCAAAACTTGATTTTATACCAATTCTTCAAAACAACACCTCGAAATAAAACCATCAAAAGTTCGTATTAATTACTATGTTGTAACTATTCGGAATAAAGGTTTCACGGTGAATTTGTACTTTATTGGCCGTGTATAAGAAAGTTACAAAAAGTTTTAGATTTAAAAATATTCTTGTCACATTTTCATATCGAATTTTCACTGCATATTTTCATCTATATATAAATCCACTGTGAGAATGTTTTTAGCTTAGAGTAATATTTCAACGCTAATATTGTAAAGTATAAATGTGCCAATAGTTTTCAATATTTTTTAGTCCATGATTTTAAACTAAATTATGTTACGAACGAACCGAGAAAATAAAATGTCTTTAAATTGAAAACGCATTTTATCAGAAATATGAGGGTATCTACCAATGCAGTTTTAATATATGATTCTCAACTTTAATCACATTCAATAAAATCAGATACGATGTTTTCCAATGCATAACATTATTTTAATGAAAGGTTCGAGGACACAAGTGTAATGTTACAGTTTTATATATAATAATTTGTAGTACTATACTATAGTGTTTTAAAATAATAACTTTCAATCAAATCAAATAATAGTATCTGTATTACATTGAAGCAGTAGTTAAATCTTTTAAACAACATTATGTGTTCGGCTTTAAAGATATATCTTCGTAATTATATTATGGATTATTATTCGAATAGAAATGTGTTTACTAAAATTTACAGTTCATCGATATCATATAGTGATAACTGATATGTTATATTAATATTGCTAATAAATCATTTGAACAACTTAATAAGCATTATTACCAACAAATTGCACTTACTTTATTCTCATTCTTACAATTTTGTATAAAAAGACGATCATTTCTTAGTATCTATCTATTAATCGGTTTGTTCTACTAAATTACTGAAAGTAATGATTTAATATAATATAAAATTCATTCCATTTCATTTTTTTTTTTTAGTACATGGCCATGACCATACGTACAAATTATGTACAAAACACAATTCGTTTACAATTATTTGTAAACATTACACACAATCAAATCATGTATAGATTAATAGTTACATCATATTTTGTTAACAGTGTATAGACACAACACGAGCTGAAGCTTAATTAATCAAAATAATCAATTAATAAAAGTAAATTGTACTATTGTCCTTCAAGGAAAAAAAGAACGTTTTCTTCACACATAAATACTAGCAATGTTTTTTAGTGTCGAATATAAATATACATAATATTTAACGTTACATATAAAAAAAATTGAGTTGAATGATTTCTAATTTGTTTTATTATAACTTAAAATAAACCTTGTATTAAATTTTCAAGAGTTTTCGGACAGCCAAATTTTTTTTTCAGTATTTCAAAAAAAAAAAAACTTATAAAAATCGAAAATTGAAATTGTCTTTAAATAAGTCAAAATACTTTGAACACTTAGCCATGTATAAAAAACACCAATTTTAAGACTTGGTGAAAATTTCAAGTATTTACGGTTTTTTGTTTTTGAGTTAGAGCATTTAAAAAAATTGTATTTTGTCAAAATGTATAAAAATTTTCCGTTTTTTCGTAATTTTTTTATTGTTTTTTTCAATGCTTTAGATAAATATTAAAAGTTTTTGATTTTTGACTTGTCCAAGTACCATCTACATTCACTTCTACTTTCAGAAAAATTGCTGTTTAAGAAGCAGTTATACTGCTAAAAAAGGTGTCGTCAGACACAAAAATGAAAAAAAAAAAAACATCTTGTATAACCAATAAATTCTATCACTCTGTTCATAATCTAAAGAAAATTAATTTTAGGATAAATATTGTTCTCAGAAAATGGATACTGAAACCATACGTATCCTACAGCTATTATATTTAACGGATAACAAGAATGAAGAAGAATCGATAGTTTGGGATACGGTGATATCTAAGTTATGGTACCTATCTAGGTTGAAAATTAGCCATGTAAAATACTATACAACAAGTTAACAAATAAACGCCTTCGATAGATACAATAAAATCGAGAAAATTACAACAGCTAAGACATGCTTGAAAACATGATATAGTCCTATACAAATAGTAATTGAAGGAATTATATCAGAAATAAAAGAAGAAGACAACTAAAAAAAAAAAAAACTGCAGTATAAACTATTCAGTTTAAGAGCAAACTTTAAATCACAGATATACGAAGAACTGTCTCTAAAATAATATTTATAGGTATTAAAAAGAAAATTGATCACGCCATGACAGGAAGGAATGGAGACGAGTAGTGGAGATATACATACATCAACATCAGTCAGTAGACTGAAAAAACTAAATAGAGAAGAAGATATAATAAGTAATAAGGTTTTTAAAAGACCACTTATTACTATGTAAACGTTTATTTTTCGAAATATTTTTTCACTACGACCAAGTTTTGCTATATGATGCATAGTTACATAATAATATATTATTGGATTTTGCCATTTATTTGTGGATACGAATAACGTGAAACACATAATGCAATTAGTTTCTATGGTTACTGTGAAATCGTATTTGTAAATACTTACATTGTGTGTAATAATACGGACGTAAGTATACAATACCTGTATATTTTTGCCCCCGGTTATATCGTTAGCAAAGGCTCAATAATATACATAAATTATCTCGTTGAATGCCATAGGGACTAAAGGTTTAACCACTTACTTACATTCATATTATTTCACATAAAAGTAATACGTAATTCAGTAATTGATATGCTCACATGGAAATATATAGCTAAATACTATGTGCGTTTGTGTAATTAAGACGTACATGAAAATCTTCAATAGTATAATTTTTAGAAAGCAAAAGCAAAACAGTGGCCAATAATGGATATCCCACAGCCACATACACTTGTATGTTTTTTATATATTCTGTTATGGTGGTCATTTGATATTTTTACTTTATAATTAGGTACCAATCAATGTACCTTACTTCACGATTAAGAGGTTACCTAGAAGAGATTAGAAATTAAGTGTTGATTTACACTTTATATTGACCTAATTTGAATTAAAATAATATTTTTCACGTTTAATTGAACCTATATATAATTTAAATTTGAAAAACATAGATGTTCTTAAATAAGAAAAAAATACGAAAAGTGTTTGATAGAAAAAAAAAAAAATTAATGTAATACTGAATGAAATCGAAAATATATACAATTTCGCCATAATATGTTAATTTCTAAAAATTTGAATAAACTACACAGACTTAAGGCTACAATAAATAATTAATATTATAATGAAAAAAATGATACATTTAATCATAATTTATTATCATGATAAAAAAGGACTTAAACTTTTCCTTCGACATGCATATATTTTAAAATTTAAATAGTTAAAAGTTTTCCGATTAAAGTTTTTTTTAGAATAAAATTTTTTTCTGAAATTGTTATGTTTACAGATAAACATACAATATTATGTAAATAAATAAGTATACCTATTATTTTACAAGTTATTTTCAAAAATATACTTAAATAGTTGTATTTTAAAATCATACCATAATATATCTGTATAATATACAGATTATATACAGTGTACATAATACACAAAATTATATTTATCAAACTAAATTGATCATAAGTATATAAATTAATAATAAAATAAATATGGTAAAATAGTCATAAATCATAATTAACCAGTAGAAAATACAATTATGTAGTAGAATTAATAATAACATGATTTATAATTCTACCTTACAACAAAAAATTTCATATTTGCGATCAATTTTTTTTAAAAAAAAAATTTAACTTAAATTTGTAAATAATATGTAAATAATTTTAAATATGTTATTTCCAAAAATATTGAAATAATTATTATTCATGAAAAATCAAATTTAGTTTATATTAATTTTAATATTTAAATCTTAAGCACAAAGTAGTTAACAATTTCTTAAATGTAATCTTAAAAAAAAGACGTTGGAAGTTTTTTTCCCCATCCTAGATTTATATAGAAATCCTTGGTATCTTCTAATATAATGATGTGAATTATAAAAATATATAAATATTTAACGTTTAACGATATTCAATAGTTGATGATATTGACTCACATGACTTGGCAAAATAAATGTTTAAATAAAAAAAAATTAATTTAAGTCTCATCGTAATATTGCCTATATCTTGGTTATCACAAAAGATAGTTTTTAACATGAATAAATAAGCGAAAAAATATACTATTGACACTTAAAATTGGAATTTTTTAAAGATGATATTTATTTAGATTCAATATTTGTAGGTTTCGAATTTATTTATAGATAATTTTTATAGTAAAATTTAATTTGTTTAAAATTCTCAATTAAACTCAAATAAATGAATACATTTTATTTTGAAGGCTAAATAAATAAAACTGTGACTACCTATATAATTAAAAAAATAATAATTTTAAAGAAAATCACCATGAGACATACTATTCTAATAAATACACCTAATGTTTGTATATGTTACATATATTTCTAATATAACTTGAACAATGTTCAATATTCTGCAATAAAGTGAGGGTATTATTATATTAACTTTTCAGATATAAAAACAATTTCACTCAGAAAACGCTACACTCAATACATAATATTGTATAATGTTATCATGGTTCTACATAAAACGAATATAATGCAGTACATGTAGAATACTCTTTGTAACTTAAGAATGTACAATAATGTACATATTACATCAAATAATAACTGAAAGTTATTGACATTGATATAAAAAATAAATTTCTTTCGCAATTCACTTATAATTATGATGACATTTTGGTAAAATACTAAAATTATATATTTTGGCAATTTTTCATTTTTAGTTCTACAAAGTATAATATACTTATTTATGCAATACTAGAAGAATTTCACTTGTTCCATTATTATACTTAAGTTTAACCATATATTTTAATGAGTTGAATTAATAATAATTCTAATATTATGAGATCAAAAATTAACTTAATTAAGAATATTTTAATTTTTGATATCTACTTTTTACCTATTAATATATAGTTCAAATTGTTTACTATAATTAATAATATTATATAAAATTGTATATACTGCTTACGTATAAATGTATTCATGTTAGTTATTTTTAACATTTATATATTTTTTTTCTTACATCATATTCTTTTAAATGTTTTAAAGCTTAAGTATTTGTAGACTTGTGGTGTTTTTGTTACCTACATATTTTATGTATCAAAATATAATACATTTTAAAATACGCCATTTGATTGAGATGGAACTTTAATAGTTTTTTTTATGTGCTTTATAACACCTATTCTGACTACTGATAGATAGTTTTCTTTTTAATAAATTAGTTATATTTCCTATCGGTAAAAGTAACACAATACATCTATACTATACAATAAAAGTATCTTTTAAAATATCTTTCCAAAACTTTTGACATCGAAAAGAAAAATTGTAGAGCTTTTATGTAATGATAGGAAGACTGTAACCATTAACAACATCATAAATAAATATGTCAAACGTCAAGTAAGGTATTATAGGAATAACTGTTTTTGATGTAATGACAGAGTGCGCACACATATCACATAATTTTTATTATTAATTTCTGCTTAAAAACCAATATTTATTTAAATACTAACCGAATAATCAAACTTTAGAACATTCACTTTTTTATTCAATTATTTTAATAGGTACGTATATTAAAGTATTATTATGTACTCTTGTGTGGTTTTAAGTTATACTTATAAAAAATGAACACTTACAAAATATAGTTCTATCAGTTAGGATCAACTAAAGCTTAATTAGTTTTCTTGAAATTATTGGTACATACCTAGAACAAAATTAAATAATGAATTAGCACAAAATGGCAAAATGGGTATTACATATATATCAATTTTGTTTTTAAAATAAATAATTTACGCTACACAATAAAATTCTGGCGCAAATATTTCAAAATAAAAGTATTAAAAATCCATATATTTTTTAGTATCTATATATTTTTTCTTACAGTTAAATTTCAAATTATAGTTTTCATAAAATGATCTAAAACGTTAAAAATAGGTACCTAAGTGTATTTTAGAACATATTTTATGAACAGTGTGAAATTGCTTATATAACCCAAGTAAATTAAAGTTATAATACCTATTGTAAAATCAGTATTATCGCCAGGTAAATATTTTATTTTTTTTTGTAATGAGAACCTAATGGGTACCTGCTATACCTACTAGTACTCTGCATCTAATTCTCAACAATTATAATTACAATCCACTAAACAATTCGTTTGAGAACTTTATGAAAAATACTAACATTCGTAATGTTAACAATTCCACTTTCAATAACACTTTCAATTGTATGATTTCACTATTTTTTATTTATATTTCCAAAATCAAAATTAATATTCTCAACCATGCATTGTACTATAGTAGTAGCAGTAGTATTGTACTGCTATGTAGTACACGTCGTATATTATGTGGATTGATGTGCAATAATAACAACGAATAAATATTTGCGTGTCTCACGAAAATCTACTTTTATTCTATATCACAATCAAAATAATACTAACTAAACATCTATAGAATATCGATAGCTTTGTTTTATTTTTTCAAATATACATCTTAAATGTCTGAATCTATAATATAAAATACGGTTTTATTTTATTTCTTTAACGTCGTACAATAATTCTTGTCTACAATAATGTATAGAGTGTTAGACCTATTTTACTATATAGTAAGTATATATAATTTGTAATGTAGTATAGACTATGAGTATATAAGTGTTACATTACAATTAATACAAATTTATGACGTAACTAAACGTAAAAGTAAAATAAATTAATATTTTTTTTCTCAATATTTTCACTTATCAAAAATAATACATGCTTATGTTTGTTTTTTTATGATGTAACTATATTAAAATAAATAATGTCTACAGTATGAATCGATAATTAATGTTTGATTCCAAATATTAAATGAAACAAAGGAAAAATAATAATTGTTTTCTTCATAAATTATTCTATACTAGTATACTACCAATTATAATAGTATTAAACTGATTGAGTATTGCACTGACAGTAACGATCACTAAGAGTAAAAAAAATGATATTGAAATATTTTATTTTTAATATGAAAAATAAATGAAATAATTATTATTAGGAATATTCCATGACTTATTATTAAATTATACTATTATATTATTAACATTAAAGTGTATATTATAATATTTACCAATGCGTAGTATATAAAGTTTATTATGTTTGTACCTGATACTATACTAATATAGTTTGTCAAAATAATAATAATAATAAATAAAATATTTATGTACAAGATATTAGACATTTTGCTATTAAATAAACACATCTAAATTTAATTGTACACCTATACTATAGTAAATAATATATAGATATTTATAAATGTGATAGATAGTCAATATAAGACTACATAAAAGTTTATACAAAACTAGTATTCTTGTTTTTAGTTTATATTTTATTCCATAAGTACACAAAAATTGATGGAATTTTTTTTTAAATAGTTTTTTTAATACTTTTAAGTAAGTCTTAACACTGGTGAAACAAAAAAAAAATCAATTTTAATATTAATCATGATAAATTATTTATAAATTATTTAGGAAATCTTGAAATTTTATCTTATATCTTATTGAGTGCAAACTTTTCGTAGTATTTTGTGTATATCATAACAGCCATAACAAATGTTTATGAAATTTTAAATTTTAACTTTTTAGTGGAACGAAGAGTCGATTGAATTACAATGAATGTGAATTTTACTTGTATAATATACTCGAAAAACTTTCTTTTGAAAAAGTATTCTAAAAGTATATTTTAAAGCTTAGTAAGTCGCCTCTACGTATAAAAAATTGATCACAAATGGTATTTCTGATGGGCTAATTTTTAAATTTTTTGGTAGATCAGAGATCTCTAAGAAATTGTGGAAAACTGGAAACCAACGTAAATCAGTGGCTTTTCTGCAGTGAATGTGTAGTAAAAATTTGTTGAATTCTTTAAAGAAAGTTATCATATACATTAAAAAAAAAAATCTCTTATATTTCCTAGTCATTTGGAGAAAGAATACAAAAATCGCAGTATAGCTTTAGCTTAACATTCGTGGTTATCATTAACGCTCTGGATGACCTAATAAATGGTATGCGTATCACTGTTTAGGATTAGTTCAATTTACTAATAAATATGATTACTTTCAAATAGTCCAATAACATTTTAAAAATACGTCATTTATATTTTTTACAATTTTATTTTTCTGAACGGAAAATCTGACAAAACAATAAATGCTTTTTTTCGGTGTAAAAACTTAGAAGCTTAAGGCATGGAATTGTTTGATAATATACGTAGTGGACATAGATAAGTTTTAATTGGCCCGGTTTCGGAATGTCTGGAATTCGAATAAACATTTTATTTGACTTAAATTATATTGTTATTATTTATATATTATTTAGTCATACAACAATATACCAATCACAATCTTATATTACACTTACGCACCTAAATAATATGCTCATATTAGTCATTGATATCAAATATATTGGATAATAGAACTTAAATAATATTTATCGATCTGAAAAGTATTTTAACGATATTACTTCCATGGAGGATAGAGTAAAATTGTTAAATGACTGATTTTATGTCTATCTATATACATATGACATGACATACATGTTCATATAGGTAGTTGTATATAAAAATAATTCGTTAATTGGTTGACGGTTGTAATTGGATTAAAAAAAAATCTTGTTAGGATAGAACGTTGTACAATTTCAATTCTATTGTTTGGATTCGAATACCAGGAATTTCATAAAATCAAAAATTACAGCCGCAGAATGTGTTAATTTTTGTTTACATCGTCGGGTGACCGTGTCTAATAATAACGGAGATAAGTCACAACTAATTTTGAAAATAAAATTCAATTTCGAATAAATATTTATAGGACGTAAATTCAACCTATCCGTGATGGATATTTATACAATCGTCTCAAATATAATTCCACTGTGACTGTGCAACGATAAGGATAGTTTGAATTTAGTAACAAAAAAGGTGTTCGACAGCCTTGTACTATAAAAAGTGTATTTTTTCTCGTCGTAGGTTCTCAGCTCTGGGTCCTGTGTTCCAGCAAACCCCCTATATTATCAGTTATCACAAATGCATTTCAACGTACAATAAAATAACCCAAAATAGGGCCCAAATACCATCTTAAGGGTATTTTAAATGTAAAATCTCGATTAAAATAATGCAGTTACGATACACAGAATAACATTACACAATTATCGATAGAAATAAGACCGCTTTCAAGTGCGAAATAGGATTTTTATTCTACTAAATCTACTACAAATACTACGAAAAAACCGACGAAAACAATATTTTCGGAGAAAACAAGTGCTTGAAGATGGATCGATCGCGTAATAACCCAAAAGCGGAAACAAAATAAGTTGTTAGATTCACCTTCCTCCTAGTTTAAGGGAGAGGTCATTCGGATCACAAGGGTTCGAGGGCAGATCAGGGTAACCACGCGTACCTCTTGGAAGGTATTAGAAGATGCACGCCATTATTACAATCATAACTGCCCTTTACGGCGTGTACATCATGTATAGGTGCAGGTCGTCTACGGTCACTTTGACCAATCCTTCGGACCCGACCCTCGTCCTTACGATAACAATACACGCTAATCCAGACCTACGCTGATAACAATGATAATAAATGTCGGACAAGCACACGATTCACACGGTATAGCGCGTCTGCAGGCGTCACCACGTTCGTGCGCCCGCAATGGGAGATAGGACGGGGCGGGTGTGCGGTCATATAGGGTCGCAGCGGTGGCTTACCCGCATATCCACGAGTGCCGGCGTCTGGGTGCAGCGCCCACCACGCCTGGCGACAGTAACACCACCGTGCCGCCGCCGCATCCGCCGCCCAGGCCACCGCCGCCGTCTTTGTTGTGCGCGGTGGCGCGCGGTCTGGACGACAGCGACATCGCGGACGGCTGCTCGCCGGCGGCCAAGCTGATGCGCACCTCGGGCACTTTGACGCCACCGTTCATCGTCAGCCGTCGTCGTCGTCGTCGTCGTTGTCGTCACCAGCGCCGCCGAGGCCGTCGCCAACACCGCAAGTGCGGTAACAACACCATGCACGCGCGACGGACACGCGACCAGCACGACACGTCCGATGTTATATCGCGTACGGAACTCTGCGCGCGGTTTTATACCGTACAGCCCGCGGACGACGGACGGTTATATTATTACTATATTATCGTAGGCACGCGCACCGCGACGACGATGTATTTCAGAACAACAAAATAACAATCGATTTTAAATGTATCACCTTATAACGGCACCCGACAAGTTATGATATTTTATAATATTATTATTACATTACCAGCGGCGAGGACACGATCATTCGCGCTGCTGAGACACGTACCACCGCGTGCGACTATAACGTGGGGACACGACCACACAATATGGTGCGCGCGCGACGATGACGACGACCGTACGGCGTGCGGAACGTGACTACCGCGCGTAGACAGCCGAGTGCCGCCGCGCCGGGTCGGGCGCGCGCGAAAAGTCTCCGGCTCGCCTCACCTCGCCCCTCCACGCGCGATCCGCGTTGGCCATCTCATCCTACTCCGCGACCGACGCCGCCGCCGGTCATCAGCCGCAATGACTACGCGATGTTTTCGATATCTCGTACGGCCGTATCCTGTGCTGCGCGCGCCACGTAAATATTTATAATAATAATATCCAATGTTTATATTATTATACCATTTCGTATTCCTTCCGGTTTACCGATCGTTTTGTTGTTGTTTTTTTTTTTTTATCGTTATATTATTATTTTAATAATACGATCGCCTCGCAATACCATCATTATTGAATCGACGATGACGCGTCTTAATAATATTTATAAAATATTGTACGCGCGTATGGATTTGTTTTGCTCGTGTGTACACTTTTTGTACACGCACGTGTTTGTCGTGTTCGTTTTGCGCACGTTATCATTATCGTACCGCCACAACCTGCAGACTATCGTGGCGCACAAAAAAAAAAAAAAAAAACGTCGCATACGACGACCGCGACGACCTGAGTGCGGTTTTTTCTATTTTTCTGTCCCCCCTTTTTCTCTTGGCCCTTTCCGCCATCTTTGGCAATTCGATTCGTCCGACGAGTGATGACCGCCACCGGAACGGTTTATAACACCGCCACCGCCGCCACCGCTGCCGTCATCGCCGCCGTTCGACCTTGTTTCCTCGGCCACGGTCGAGAAATCCACTCGTCGCGCGATCCGTGTTGTAGCGCCGACGACGACGGTGTGATACGACGCGCAGTCTTCTTGTATAATAATAATATTGTGTACCTATACCTATTACGCGTCGTTGAGATAATAATACGCGGCTTCTTTTCATTTCTTAACGACCGATGACCGACGCATTATTGCGCGCATTCCCTATTCCATCCCATCATCCTTGCGCGGGAGACGCGACCGAGACGTAAATCCTTGTACATATAAGTAATAATTATTCGTGTACGATGTTTTAATACGTTTAAATACGCCGGGTGTTTCCAACGTCCCGCGGGTTTTTTCCAATAGGTTTTCGCGCGTACTTTTTATTCCGTAATAATTTCCACCACGTGTATACACGTATATCAATATAGTACCATTATAGTACCTACTCGTAATGGAAAAACAAAAGAAATAATAATAATAATAATACAAATTTCTTGGAAAATCAACTAATTTTCTCAATTTTTTTCTCGAAAAAAACGTGCTTTTTTCCTAACCAACGACAATCACCCGCCATTCGCTCCGAGTTCAAACTCTTTACCGGAGTGTTTTTCTCAAACACTTTGCAAATTATTCAATAGTTTGGTTTGACATTTATGAGTATTTATATAGGTAATAATATCAAGAAAAAATGTCCTGCATGCGGCTCTCCTTCTCTTATCGAATAAAATTCCAGTACATTATATAAGGACATTCCGTTTGAATGTGGTTTCAAATACTTATTGAAATCAAACCGCGTTCGTAGAGTTCTATGATATTATTTTAACAATAAACAGAAAAACTGAGTATGTTGAGGCACAACAAAAACCACCCGATCTATAGAAAAATAAATGTTAAGCTGGTTGTGTTGAAGGTTTATCACAGGAATTTGCACCCAAAGAGAGTACGTACACATCGAAAGTTCCAAGAAGAATATATCAACTCGCTACTCTGTATATTATAATATGGTAACTATATATTTTTATACACATGATTCCACACTGCGAATATACGAGTACTATACAAAATATTTCCCTTTAAAGGTAACACGAAATATTTCAATCCAGATTGATATGGGACTTTCGGATAATAATACAAAAATACACGTATTTTGATAATTTTCAAACTTTTATTTTACAGTGCGCATGCACAATATTTTTCGTATTTTTTTAAACATCAATAGGTGTTTTTAAATACCAAATTCAAATAGATCAAAATTGTTGTCATTTTGACTTCTTAACCATAACTCTAAAACCAGAATTGACTAAACGATAACGATTATCTTATGGTTTTACAAATTTTCGTGCGATTCTGTGCATTTATTAGAAATGTATCGTCTATAATTATGCATGGAGAATGATGGGCAAAATTTTGAACTATCTGTAAGATAGGTATAATGGTATCAATTAGTTTTTTAAATAAATAATATAAATAATACAAAATTTTAATTAATTAATTTAATGTCTAAAAACATATAAGGAAAAAAAATTCATGTATTTGTACGAAAATATGTTAATACGTAATTGTTGAAAAATTTAATGATTTAAATTAATACACATTAATTTTATGTCATTCAGTCAATTTCGGTTTTATAAAACCACGGTTAAAAAGTGAAAATGACCTAAAAAAATTCAGTTTATCCGAATTTAGTATTTAAAGCACCGGTTGCTGTTTAAAAAAATGCAAGTTTCATTGTCCACGTGCACAGTAGAAGAAATAAAAATTTGAAAATCATCAAAAAATTTGTTTTTCTGTATTCCTTGCCTGCTCATAAAAATCTCATATCAATCCGAACTCTCTGAACTGAAATATTTCGTGTAACTTTTAAAAGGAAACACTCTGTATATACAGCAGTGGATGGAACAGTTACGGTCAACTGATTATATATGTATATACCTACGCGGCGAGATATTACTGTACTGTAATAACATATTATAATAATACGCTGGTCGCTGTCAATTACTTTTTTTTCCCCCGAATAAGTAGGTATACGATAATAATATAGTACATTATATTATACTGTATAGCCTCGATGACGGTGGTAACGATTATAACGCGTTTTGCAATGTGTACGTACTATGCTGCATACGCTCGTTCGCACCAATTTATCAGAGAAAAAATAAACATATTTTCGCATTGTATAAAAATAACCGAAATGTTGTTTACGGCGTTACAATATTCGCTTTTATTTATACCTATACCTAATACATTAAAAATAATTTTGGCAAATACAAATTTTTCTAATTATTTTGAATTCCATAGCTTTTTTTTTTCTCAGGACAGCAAAAAGAAAAAAAATCTAAAGACATTATAAAACGCTTAAAAATTAATTTACGGGTGATATTGTAAAATTATTTATAACACTTATAACGACTAAAGTCGTATTTTATTCACATATTTTTTCTTCTTTCTGAAGACTATAATATTATAATATAGCATACCATACAATGTTATATATAGTTGTAATGTAGCGTAAACAACTGTATTATATTTAAGCGAAGGTTACGCAAAAAAATTAAATGTCATAGTTTTTTGATTTTTTTCCGCGCTAAATATCTGAAATGTCAGTATAAATATAAGGTAGTCCAATTAGAACACGAGTTCATACATTAAATGTCCAGTTTTTCAGTTCGAGTGATGTATAAGAATATTTGCTCGAATTCAGTTTTCGGAGCTCGAGTACCTACCTTTTCTTTATTTCGCACCTCCCATTTTTACTGGCTTATAACTATTTTATTTTTTACTGCTCACTTATATTTACAATCTACCTCATTATCGGTTTAATTCAACAAGATAAATACTCTTTGGATTTTTCAATTTTCTCGAAGGTGACTATAATTTTTCGATTTCAAACAATATTTGGAGTGAAAGAATCTAGCAACAAATATGACAGTGATCTTTTAAGTATCTTACTGTCTGCACTGCATGCAGTTCTCAGTTCCCGGTGTTTGAGATGTGCACATGTTTAAAATATATGCGTTACAAAAAACACTGTATAGTAAATATTATTGTTATTATATACGTTTACGGTGAAATTATTTGATGGCAATACAATTATAAATATATTATTAAAATAATTATGTTATACAATTATTACCTATTAATTTTCAAATCAAAATTGTCCAAACAATAATCAATACTAAAACTGTAAAATTTTTAATGTACCTACAAGTGTAATTAAATTTATGGAGTTATCATTGAATGTAGGACATCTGATCGTGCTTAATTTTATGTTTACCTAATTTGTGTACACTAATAACTGTAATTTTTAAGAACACTTAAATCTATATACAGTGGAACCTCGATAACTTGAATCGGTAGGGTGCCGAAAAAAAATTCGAGTTATCGAAAATATTTTTTCATTTTAAAACATAAATACTTCATTTTATAATTTTGTTTTTATCCTTTAATATAGTCGATAAATACCGAACATCTTTTTTGCGTTTCACTCCTTTTTTGACTTCGTTAATAATTTTTATTTTATCACCAACAGTTAGAAACTTTAAACACGTTTTTCCATCTTGACTTCATAAAATCACAAGATAAACTGAACATTTGCTGTGACAGCACTATATTAAATATCAACATATACATTTCGTAGTTCAATCGACGTATAATTTTACCAATAATAAATACAATAAATGTAGTAGATAGACGTAACTTATTGACGATATAGACATTATATCGTAGTATATTGTTTAATTATGTAAATTGTTTAATTAATAACTGTACCTTTTAAGTATTAGGTAAAGATTGATAATATTAATCGGTTTTCTTTTACGATTATCGTTATTTATTATATATATTATATATATTTATTATATATTAGTTATTTGACCTTCGAAATATCAAGTTATGTACGTGTTATATATTAATACATAATATGTACATTGTACATACGTGTAATAAATACATATTATAATATGTATATTATTATATAAATTCGAGTTATAAGCAAAAATTCGACTAAAAATATTTCGACTTATAGAGAAATTTGAGCTAGCGAAATTCGAATTATCCAGAAAATTTATCACACATATCATACATTGTAAGGCTGGGGCCAAGGCATTCCTTCGAATTATCGAAAATTCGACTTATAGAGGCTCGAGTTATTGAGGTTCCACTGTATTAATTTATATATTCCTAATAAAAAAATAATATAAATATATTACTTGCATTATAAATACGAGAAGAAACAACACAAAATAATAATCATTCAAAATAAGCTAAGTCCGCATGCGTAAACGAAAAATAAGATTTTATAATTTAAACCTAAATAAACTTATGGTTATATAATATAATACTTTTATGTAAAATGTACATACATGTAAAAATAATATATTATTGTCTAAAATATATTATCACTAATAATTCTTATCGTATTCCAAGTTATTGCATATTGATGGAAATAGGATGTTAAATTTGTTTCAAAATTAAGTTAAAAAAATAAAACTTTGCACGAATAAAGAGTAAAATAATATTTTTTTTTTTTTTTAAAAAACTTAGTTAATTTATTATAATTGCATTCATTTCAATAGAACAGTGTCTTTACAGTTACTTTACGGTATATTTACTTTTAATTTCCATGTTTTCTCAGGAAAAAAAAATGTTTACCTTAAAATATTCGAATTTTATTTTTATAACTAAATAGTTTTAATATAACTACGTATACTTAATCAAAATATACTGATAAATTAGCATGTATTTCATAAAATATATTGTCATCATGTTTTCACTTTTTTTTCTCTTGGATTGTTTATTTAATATTATTCTATTGACAATCATTTACGATTATAACGATTATAATTTATCTATATAAATACCAATGCTTAGAATTTAGAAGTAATCATTTATGTAATACTTATAAGGTATTATTTTTAATGTACAAGTTGTAATATTTTCACCTGCGTGGCTACGGGCTACACAGTTACGCGTGTAAACTACTGACGTACAACAAATTATTTTAACTAGAATTTTGATGTAGAATTGTAAAATATGTAGGTATAGTGAATAATTAAATTCGCAGAACCGAAAAAGCTCGGGAATTGTGATTAAAAATTTTATGTATTATACTATATATTTTGAATATCGACGGTCCCTCTCTTCGCAACACTTTACGGTCAGCGATGCAGCGGTTTTGACGTGTATCGAGTGAAAACGTGTGTGATGGAAAGGCATAATATTATTGTAATAACGGTATCACACCGTATATATATATACTTGTATTAACACCATTTATATTGAGTAAAAACCTTGTACCTAATATCACAAAATATGCATGATTATTGATAGGAAGCATAAAACAATATTCGGATGCCAAAAATCGGCACGTCTAGATTTTTGTTTTCGTCGTTTACTCTTCTTGTAATAAAAACAATACCTACTTGCTATCAGTTAACTATATCGTTGTTGCTATTTATACCTATGGTAATAAATGATATTAACCGTTGGGAACCACACCAACGACCTCTCGAAACAATGAAATGTCAACTGTCATAATCGATCATCCAGGTAATGAAATGAATTAAAGCTAATATTATAAAATATACAAATCGTTATAATCGTATTTTTGAGCTGTAACAATATACATTGTATTGAACACATACTTGTTATATATTATATATATATATATATATATATATATATGATTTGTCAGAAGTTTATGGAGATTTTAATGTTAAAAGAACATTTCATGTACCTCGTACATGTTATCGTTATGCGTATCATCATGAAAAGTGAATTCTGTAGTCTATAGCAGTATTATATTATAAACATACAAGGATAGTTTTTTTATAATATATTATAATCGTGTATTTTTTTAAAATGCTTTTAATAAACCTTTGAAGTCAGCCTAAACTATTAACCGAGTCTTTAGAAATATTAAATTGCTGGCTATAGATATAATACAATATTTTATGAATGTAGATATAACATTCGTTTTGTACTTTTAATCTCCCTCGAATACATTTTCACAAGTATATATTTATTTCTGATTATCATCGAATGTTAAACAAACAATTTTGTCTTTATACGTTGAAACTATTTCGGTTTTGAAATCTAAGAATATTTTAGACAGTATGTATATGTTTAGTTTTTACCGTATAAAACACTGCACGACTATTTTTTGTACTACTTTTTTTATTAACATTACGTCTTACGTCATATTATTATTATATTACACTATTATTGATGATCGTTAATAAAAAACCATTATACAAAATAATTAAAAATATGTTTCTGAAGTACCAACGAAAATTACTAGCGTACTATTTATATGAGTTAATATTAAATAATCCATTATTCGTATATTGTATTAAAGAAGAAAACGTTAAAACATAAAATATAGTAAAAAATATAGAAGGTACCACTATTCCAGACTAAAAAGGTTAACGAAATACCTATATAGATGTGTCATGTTACTATATTTTTGAGAAATTATATAAATGATAACAGTAATACGGCTCAATATAGGTACCTGTATTTGTATTATTTTGTTTTTATACAATTTTATAATTTTTCATAATATAATAAAGATTTTGATAATTTGTTGTTCTGATGGTAATAATATTTTACAAAATGTACGCATCAAACATATAATAACAAAATATGATTCATTGGACATCAATAGAAGTGATAATATTTAATCAAATGAAAAACATTTTGAGCTTAATCGAGCATAAACAAATTCATTAAGTTTTGTTTTATAGTCACATCGCAGTGTAGATATATATAAATATATTGTAATCAAAATCCGCATATTTTATCATCGGAAAACTTCATGAGTTGGATAAATGTTTATAAAGACTTTTGAATAGATTGTAAAACGAACAATCTATACGGAAAATCGTGATTAATAAATATTTTAAAGAGAAAAATAAAACCGTGATGCGGTAGTGGATCATACTTTATAGTTTTAAACACAAAACGAATTTTTGGGATTCATCTATGGGTTCTACTGTTGACGTAATTTTACATGTGTTCGTTGACCTCATGATTTGTGTAATTTTTCGATTTTATGCAAGAGTCAATCTAATCAAATTCACTGATCACTGCCAATCGTAATTTTATTATGATTTTGATGCCTATATTACAGTTATTATATAATACATATTTTATTTGTTACAATTATATACTTTATAGTTCAAAATTAAATTATAGGTACACAATGTGTCATATAAGCTTATTATATGTATATTATATTCTAATCATATCAAATCAATTTTCTAGACTTATTTAATAAATGGATCACATCATATTTAACTGCATGTCAACTATTCGATGGTAAATCATATTTTTCTTTTTGTGATAAATAATAACATATTATTTATTAATTTATTATATTTTATTTCATGTTTAAGTTCAACTGGCGTTTGGAGATGATAAAAACTCAATAATTTGAATTGCGTTCTATAAAAATATGTTTTATTCTTTGTATACAACAGTCAATCATAGTTTGTTGTTTTGCTATATCCAGCATATTTTCACAAAAATATTAAATCAATACCAACAAGTTACTCACAGTTGTATATGCATATACATTATGTTATATATGTATATATTAGTTTAAGCTTCTCGATTAACTGTTTCGTAGTCTTGTTATTTCGTTATTCAAATTAGCTCTTTATTGCGTGCTTTATGCATCTTGTGTCAGCCGTAAACTTGAAGTTAGCCGTTCAATGGCAATCGTTGTTAATTCGATTGCAAATGCACTTGCAACAACACTCATATAACTTATAAGTCATCGCAGTTTTACTATTTACTATTACGGTTGCACTATATTTAATCGTTTTACATAATTCATACGTGTTATATCGTGCATTTACAATCGTATACAGTAGTTATTTCATGTGATTTCCTTTGAAATGTAATTGTTGGTGATTGCAACATTATTTATTACATAGGTGCATATTATATATCTATATGTATTCAAAATATCATCAAATCACACGCTGTCCGTGGTACATATAATAATAAAGGTTTACGGACGAGAAAAACTACATACGGTCGTGTACAAATGCTCTACGAACACATAAATTACGGTAGTGATATTATGAATAATGTGCGTAGCTACCCAATTAACACAACTTCAATCCCGTCCATTAATCGGAACGTGTCCATTTGCAGAGCATGTGGATTAGGACAATTTTTCGGCTCGGGAAATTAATGTGTAGGTAGGTACCTCTGCCTGGTTGCGGGATTTTCTATCAGTAAACTTTCCCCGCCTGAAGTACTGATAACTATCTATGTATCTATATATACTTATATATTTATTCAGAATATAAATCGCTCTTGGTTGTCAATCGTATACTGCACTTCTTTTTGACATCGGAGCAACTTTATAACTTAAGTAAGTACCTCAGTATAGCTATATACTAAACTATATACTATATATATAGTATGGCTATATACATATAACCATATCTTATTAAAACTGTTTTATGTATATATTATAACTGTTATAATATGGTTTGGATTACCAGAAGAGAATTAATTTTGAGTTATATCGTGGACGTGCTATATTATATATTATATAATTATATACAATACAGTGGCGAACGATTCCGCAAAATGAGCGATTATTATATTATAATATTATTTCATAATCATTCATGAACATGCACAATCCCGCAAATTTCATAAATATATTCATGATTTCAAACAGTTGTAATCGAAGCGTTGTCCCGTTCGTGAAACGTGGATTTTAGTGGTTATTTATGAAGGTGAAAATGTATAAGAATAGTTGTATATTTATTATTATATAATATGACAATGTTATTATATTATTACCTTTATCATATTTTTCGGATGAATCCAGCCTATCTGAGTAATTTAGAATAATTGCTGTGATATTCATATTAGAATATTATATAGCTAACTATATGAGATATTGTTCACTTTATAAAAAAAAAAAAAATGTTATTAATTAAGACCCAATGCCAAAAAAATAAAAATTTGGAGATCATAATATTGAAACTAAAAAAGTAACAAAATTAAATATTCATTAAAATTAAAATATACCATCTTTACTCTAAGCTGGTAACAATTATTCAGATTGATTAGCTCTTTAACCCACAGAAATATACTTACTCAAAAATAAACAACATATTGATCAAAGAATCTTAATTTCATCAGAATGTGACATAGGCCCTTCTTGCACCATAAGCCACATGTATGTATAATGTATTTATATTGTATTATTATGTATATATTGCCATGAGTATTTAATAATAACGAGTATGCAAATGTAATTATTATAATGTACTGCGATATTTATCATTAACTTTTCATAGATATCTATTCAAATGATTTGTCCATTTTTGATATTTTAATTTTATCGTAACAAATATTTATCGTATATTTTTGAATTCAATGGTTTATTTTTATTTTTGATACCTATGATTAGCTTCTTAGTAAAACACATTCTTGCTATGTATAATTAAATGAGTAAAACAATCACCCATGCAACATATAAAATTTTTGTATAATATGTTGAGAAGCGTTTAACCGTTTAACGAATGGTACGGCAACGCTGTATTTAAAATCACTCGAAATCGTGTACATACTACATATAGGCATATAGTACGTACCTAATACATATCTATAAACTAAATGCACGGAATCGTGTATGTTTATAAATGGTTACGAAAATCTACACGAATTTTGCGGAATCGTATAACCATAAATATACAATATGTTCAATACAATATGCGTACCTGGTGTCAAAAAGTTTTATTTATAATAGTATGGTTTATTATTCCTGTGTTAAAATTGATAATGTTACCGGCAGATAAAATATAATAAAATGTATTAAAAAGTACTGTGCTGCATTCCTAAGATCGTTTTTTTTTTTTTATATAGAAATGTCATTGGTGAACCATTTATTAATGGTTCACCAATGACAAATAAATTGAACTTTTTTAAATTGAATCATTGTGTTCTTTTATTTTCTCTTTATATTAAAAATACTTAATGTTTACAGTTTACTTTGAAATAATAAATAACTCAATGGAACTCTTATTAATGTTGGTTTAAAGTTATAAAGGAAATACGAAATTACTTTAGCCGGTGAATTAATGATAAAATAACCAATTACGGAAATTTCGATAAGAGTAAAATACAAATAACTAAGACAAAAATATTCGCAACAACTCCTTTTTCTCTTCTATACTAATTAATATAACCAATTACTATATTTTAATTTTAGGTATAGGAAACTATATAGAAATTGATGTTTATTAAAATATTAGGTAAATTTACTATGATGTATTACTATGTTACACTATAAATTAATTATTGTCTCGAAAAATGCTTTTGACTTATTTATTCTATATATATATTTTCACATAACATAGACGTTCTTTTATAATTCACTATATAAAAGTATAAAAGAGGTCTTGAAGAAAACTAAGATTGTGTACTGTGGACTATCAATTATCAGAATAGTGAAATTGGTAATTTTTATTGTTACACGATCGCTAACTTAGCTTTAGCCAACGAAAATGCAATATCTATTGCCACTCACTGGCTAAAACAAAATATCTAAACATTTATTTTATATTTTTATTCATATTTTAACCTATTTATTTTAAAAAAATTTATATATTTATTTATTAATGTAATAGCATATAGTCCCAGCACCGGACACGATAAGAAGAAAAAGAATGTTACAAAATTAAAATCTATTGTCCTTTAAATAATATATTAGCTTAAAAAAATAGTAAGTATTCATTATACGTGTTCAGAATAATTTAATAATTTTCCAAGAATAATTAAAGATTCAACTTAGAAATTAAGTTGGATAATCAAAGTGTAAAGTATTACTTAGTAATCTACGTACTCTTCTCAACCTACATTCGACTCATTCGAGTATATAATCGCGAGCGCATATAACTAATGTTCTGAAAATTAAAATATTATTAGTCAAATAATAATCACATTTAGTGAACGTAAATAATAATATAAAGTTGTACATATTCAATGTTGTGAATCTGTAAATTTAATTTAATTTGTAATATTATTGAATTAAATAATAGCATTGTTGTAATGTGATGACCAACAAAGAAAAAATTAAGTAAATTATATAATAGTTAGGTGTTATATACTTTTTTATTTATTTTTGTTCCAACGGTTTGTAAAATATTGTTATACAAACGTATTGGATTATCTAGATATATAAGTTTAAATTTAGTTTTCTTTGAAATACTACGTTAAAAATAACATTTTTTTTCCTGCGTAATTTTTATAAAACATGGTTTTTTCTATACTCTTGTAAGTAGTGATTTGATATAATTTTAACAAAATTACATTTTCCATCGATAATGGGACTATATATATTAGATATGACGAGGATAAATTAAAAGTATGGAAAAATGTTGGCAAAAACAAGGAGTTTCTAGAAACTACTTATGGAAAAAAAACGCATTAAATATATGGCACATTGGGTTAGTCGCTAAACTGATCAGTTCCGTTTCGTTTGCTTTTTTCAATGCAATATTTAATTATTTTTCATAGCCTATGAATATCCTACAAGCCTATCTATAGACTTGTCACGTCTTGTGCAGCGCTGCGACATTTAAACGTACTATTTATTATTCTACATTCGGTTGAAACCTTAAAATTATTTACTACCATGCCTACCAACGAAACAATGTTCAACAGATTTAATAAACATTAATATATAACCTCGGTCGTTACAATAAACGGCATTAGCGATAAGTAATCATAGCATATCGTCATGTAGGGATAACATTTTAAGTATTCATGTGCGAAAAACATATGTTTCTTATATTATTATATTTTTATTATTATTTTAGTTATTATTTTAATAATGTGATGCGACATTTTCCAATTACTGGTATTGATTTTGCAATTCGTGTATAATAATATTATCTAGATTTGATTTAATCAATATTACGTACTTTCTAATTGTATTCTTACGGAATTCGTTCCATCGGTTCACATCTGTATACATTTATACAATACATAGTTTTGTGACTGTTGTGTGTGTGTGTGTGCGTGTCTATATATACACATTTTCAAAATGATTTAACGATGTATACGTGATCAAAAAAGTAGGGTCATAAAATTGAAGACAGTCATGTTGTCACGTTTGCACGCATCGGGGTACCTACGTGGTGTATATAATATATGGTTTACGACGTTATCGGGCGTCCGACTCAAAAATGCACTTGTTCAGATAGGCATTGTTATAGTTATCATCACACTATACGCACTCGTGTCTAGCATACGAATCGGACGATTTAGAGAGTTAATTTTTTTTCCCCATTAAAATAATATTAATGCATTGGAGTTTTTTTTTTCCGTTTGCCTGCAAAACGTAAGAAAGAAAACAATGTCAACGCGTAGGTGTATTAAATAATAATGCTGCCGGTGTGAACGTTGTATATGCTCCATGCACGCGTATTGTTTTGTATTATCATTGTATCATGTGTATGAAACGGTCGTAAGACAATAATACTTACAATTTATAAACATTTTACGACAATACGTTCTTGAAATAAAATATACTCTAGAGGGGAATAAAAATAATTCACATATAGGTACCTATTCACCTATACACGGCTACACACACAGGTCGCAGTAGGCAATAATACATATTCGACAGATACCTTTGTATATGTTTGTATATGTACCATTATATGTTTTCGTTTCCGTTTTCAGTATCTTACCACGAAATCGTTTAGAAATTTTTATAAATACATATGCATATTAATATATAGGAATTCGACGTAAAACGTAGTTCGTCAATACCATAAACCAAAGGGCCTAACCTATACGAGGTAACAACTTTGGATTTGATATAATCACGTCCGATGTATCTATTATATGTAAAATCCAAATATCCCTCACTCACTGATCGCTGTATCCCAAAAACTACTCAACGTACAAACTTGAAATTTGGAATAGCGGTTTCTCTAATAATTTAACCGTGGGATAAGAAAGGATTTTTCAATAATCGCATTTTTAAAGGTCGATGGCCGTTTGGGTTCTGAGTCGGACGTATAATATTTTTTACTTACTGGTTACCAAGGTAATTTTTTATATTGATTTTGTATTGATTTTCAGTAAATGTTTTGAGTTACTATGATCAAAATAACAACCAAATACCTAATATCGTTGTCTTATTAGACAATATTACAAACAGAAAAGTTATAGCTTTGTATATATCGAAACAATCCTTCTGATCGAAATCATGTAAGAGTAAGACACAAAAAAAAAAAAAAAAATAGAACAGCTAATGATAGCGCTAAGAAAGAATTTTTTAGAATGCAGCTCCTTAAATAGTTGGTGGGGTAAATAGAGGAAAAATGAAATAAAAATGGCCTAGCCAGAACCACTAAAGCTATAAATATGAAATGCATGGAGTCGATAATTTTGTTTTATGATGAACAGCGTATGATTAATTATAACTTTCAATTTGATATGATTTATATATATATATATATATAGATATATGTATAGATTTTTTTTTCACTTAAGGTTATCTATATGAAATATTTTATATTGGTTTTATAATTTTATAATTGAGCTATTTTCCAAAATTCAATCTCCAAAAGGGTAAAAGAAGTAAAAGGTGATAAAAGATTTATTATAATAATAAATAATAATAATAATAACTTATTTCCAACAATAACATTTTTAGATATTAAAACAAAATATTAAAATATAGGTAGGTATATATACATAAAATATAACTTTATAAATTTATAAAAATTAAACAAAATTGCAGCACTCCAAAAAATCAGAGCTTGTGTGGGGAGAGCCAGTTCTTAAAAGAATTTATGTAAGATATAAGTACTTTAGTAGTAAATGATAATTAAATTGAATTAGTTGATGAATTTTCCATTAGTATGGAAAATAATACTTTTAGCCAAACCGCTGAAGCTACAGGTAAGAAATTTTATCAGAAGGAAATTAAGACCGACCAATAATATAATAGCTAGGCTATAAATAATGTATGGTAGTAGTATTCCATTAAAAATTATGCCCTGGCCAAGACTGTTCCGTGTGGAACTGGGTAATTCAGCTAGTTATATTGAATAATGAGTAATGTACTGTGCAGATATCACGCGAAATCTTTCGGAATATTCTTCTCGTATTTAATCAAAATGAATAATAATAATTATTATTTTTAGTTTCGTATACATTTCGCAAAACGCTATTTATTCGTAATTATTTAAATTATTTTACAAGTTGTATACATTTTAATAATCAATAACCTTGGCAGACATTAAAAACATAATAATACAATTATAATTCAGTGCTACATAATAATATGGACTGTATAATTATTAAAATTAAACAAAACACATCTGGTTGTATTTTTTTCTGTTGATTTTATATCAGGTTATATTCCGCATTATATTAGACGAAGGCTGTTCTTAATTCTATGTACCTATAGGTATATATAGCTAGATACGATTAATTATCATGAGTGTTCTTCAAAATTACAATATTCATGATAATAAATTATAGTTGGGTGAAATAAAGTTACCAAACAATATATAAGGTAAGTACATAGAGTATATTGGAGTATATACAATATATTATATAATAAAAAATTATACTGGGAACTAATTTAGTTATGATAATAATTAATAACAATAGTAACAACAACAACAACAACAACAACAAAAACAACTACAACAATATAATGATAAACAAAACAAAAATGAAGTAGGTATATGTTATACATTCTATTTGCAATAATTAGTGGTCGGTGAACATTGTTGAATTTAGGTCTATGGGTATTTGCCGCATTCATTTTGTTATATTCATTACACTTAATGAATACGATTTACGTACTTTCAATCAAAAATCAAAAGTCATAATTAAATACCTACACCAATATTATTAATGAAGATATGCCACGATAAATAATTTATTATTTCGTAATATTTTTGTTGTGCGCCTACGGATTATAAATTTATAATAACGGTTTCCGCATTGACTTCTTTGCTAAATTATTAACTTAAATAATATGCATTTTTATTTATATCTATATTTATTTATTTTTTTTGATTTTTAATAAGAAATAATTATACTTTTATTTTGCAGATAAGATCAAGGTTAGGTGGTTATAGGATAGTGTTTATAATTATTTTTCCTAGTAACTATCACAATATTACAAATTTAACACTAAAAACAACGAACGATTTTATATGAAACTAGTCAGTTTGGTCAATATTATTTAATACACCTATGGATAAAAACTTATAGTATAATAAACGTAGGCTAATTTTACTATTACATAATTTGACAAACAGTTTTTTAATATTAAACGTTATTTTAACGAATACATATTTTTGAGAGGCACATGTTTTCTCTCACTAAATATTCCTGAATATATAAACTGATAACATATTGATTGTCCACATTATTATATTACTATCATAAATAACGCCATGATTCGGTTTTATTGAATACTTTAATATTTAAAATACATATATTTTAAATGTTTAAAAATAATATTAACATGCATTGCAGTAATAATAACAAACAAATAAAATTATATTCAGGTATAATTTTAGTAGTAATATACTATGTTTTTAAACGTTTTGGAACAAATTCAATGAAATGGTTTTTAGTTATACGCAGATAATTTTTGAGAATCTTGACATTTTTTTTTTTTTTTTAAAAACCACAGTTAAAAATAATATAAGAAATTTATGATATAACATAAATTAAACTTTTCGTTTGTGTATTTTATATAATAATGTAGAAATCACTGATGCACTTTGTTGTGCGTTAAGGTGACGTCATAGAGAACAAAATTGTAGATTTCTCATGATTTATTAATCGCCATTAAATCTAAAGTGTTTAATATATACCATCACTCGGTAATTTCAACTTTATTTTTAAAATATTATGATTAATATATTATGTTAAGCAATTGTTATGATCAAAAAATGAGTTATAAAAGTATAAATAAAGGTTACCCATAAAAGCCCTAAAAATATGATTACAAAATATGGTCTCTAGATAGTGCCCATTTTTTCCATTATTTTTAGATAATTATATTAATTATAAAATAAATATATACCAATATTAGTTGAGGGCAGAAATGGTAATTCAATTACCAATTTCTGAGATCAACTGCTGATAAGAAAATTTTCCTATTGTCGTTATATAGGTAAATATTATAATTTTATAATTTTTTTATTTTGAAATCGTTTAAATATATAACTGATAGACGTCATAGAGTTCGAATGATTTATTATTTTATCAACCATTATATTATATTTGATGAGATCAAAAATTATTTTTTCTTCGAAGCATGCCTCAAAAAATACTTCTCAAAATTTGAGTGGCAATGCTAGGACAACATGAGTTGATGCGATAGAAGTTTAATATTTATTTTATTTTATCGTTCTTAGTAATGGCCGGATAAGGGGTCTTGAAATTATATTTTAGACTATAAACTTAGAAAATAAAAACCGTGATGAAAAAAGTAATATTTTTATCATGGACCACTCGAAGTGTCAAGTAAGTTAACTTATAGCAGTATTACCATTGGTTATAAATATTTTTAATCGATATATTATTGTATAACAAACCAGTATCCTTCTTATGTTTACCCCTCTTGAATGCAATTGATCCCTGCGACGTCTAGCGGCTAAATACAATAAGCCACTGGCACAATTATTAACAATTTGTTGTTTATCTGTATATTATACAATAAATGATTTTACCTACCTATATAAATAGGTACATGCTATACTAAACTATGTATTTATAATATTGTTTATACATTTTTTTTTTTTTGATTACCCTTCAACATACATAGGGATAGGGTATTCCAGAAAATATAAATTTTAAATAAAAGAAATCATCAATATTGTGTCAAAAGGGATTTATAAAGTACACTATATTATTATTAGACGAGGTTCAATAAACATCGGTAGAAACTGGGGTAAAAATGTCGCGTCGTACAAACAAATAACAGTTTATTTAAAATGTATGTATAATACATATAGATGGGTATTTGGAAATAGAAAAAAACGGAACACTAACCAAGGGTTTAGAAATTACGATTTGGGAGTGATCAATCTCTAAAACGTTTGTTATAGTATACTGATTTCCAATTATTATTGTTTGAACAAAAAAATATCAGATTCTCATTTTGCTAAGAATAATTTTATACTTTTCAGGGTCACCTATGCAAGGAAATTGCGATGAATGATGATATTACACGTTTTAGTGTTTCATATAACTATGCATTTGCTTACAATTTATGCCAAAAATGTGCGTGCCAACATTTCAGAGAAAGTCACATTTAAAAACACTGATCTAAATCTCACGGCATATTTGACGACATATTAAAATCTGTACGACACTGCCAGAACATACGATGAAAGCAAAGAAATTAATCAGCGGTAAGTTGCGTACGTATAATACTATAACCGTAATTCCATTATTCAATGGTCATTTATTTTGTTTTTCGATCTGTCATCGAGTACAATTTGTTAGAAGTACAATGCAATAAAGTTATTGCATTTTTATAAGAATATTGGAATACATGAATTACAAATACCTAAATCATAAATCATAATCCCTACAATTCCGAACATTAAATCTTTAAAATCATTAAATTATTCATGTATTATTTCTTTAAATTATGATTTTTTTCATTTTAATCATTTATAGTATACATTTTATACATTTAAAAATAAAAGACACATTTTCGTATCATGTATTCATTGAATATAAACATCCAAATACTTCACGCACATGAATACACGATAAAACACGCGCACGAATGCGCGATAAAAACTTTGATACATTTTTAAAAACATTCACGATTATATTATCTTTAACCGATTCCGATATTATAACGGTTTAGGAGCACATAAATGATAACTATGCGTTTTGTTTTATATATTTGTATCAAATGTTAATCAAATGTATCGTGTTATATCGATCATTAATATCTGGAATTATCTTGGAATTTCGTGTTTATCGGTTTCCGCACCGATTTTACGATACGAAAAAGTACGTTTTATGTACCATAATATTATACAAGTAGTTCTTAACGCACGGGCGTCGCCCGAGTGCGTCCCATTACCAAAATTGTACCTTTTTAATAGCTCAAGTGCGTCCGCAACGTTATCGTTGATAATTTAAGTGTACCCCAAAGGGTAACACACGATTCCGCACAATATTAATATTTATCAACCCAATTCCGCTTATTTTCGTAATACAAAAGATTTTTTTACCCAACCGAAAAATAACACGATCCAGCTATTTCGCATGAAAATGTTTGTGACGTTGTCGGTTATGGAAAAAAAAAATATATATATATATATATAACATGGTATTAAATAAAACAAGTAATTAAAAATAAAGTACCTAAGAATAATATAGGAAAATGTATTTCAATATATTCCCTTAATATCTGCGGCTAGACTAATTTATGATAAACGTTCGATTTATATTTAAGAATATAAAATACGTAGTAAAATCAATAGTTTATTACATTTTTGTCAACGGTTATAGGATACTATAGGCGTGATTTTTTCTCCTCGATATCGAGTACTAACTTGCGATAAAAAATTAATGATATCAATTTGATACGATTAAAATATGGATTGTATGCATTTATGGTGAGTTCTATACGTTTCCTTTGCATTTAACATTTGCTAATCATTAAACAATGTAATTGATTTGGTTTTAGTTTCGGTTTCCGAATGAAATTCCATCAATACTTTTATAACTAAATAAATAATAAATATGTGGTTGAGAATGATGAAATTAGCCGTTATATATGTGCGATAGAACCTTTCAGAACCATTAGTTATCCTATAAATAGTATAAATATTTTAATTATTTATGTACATACAAAAAAAGTATTAAATTTGATGTAACTTATTCCAATACAATCAAGTTGTTGAATCAAATGATAAATTAATATACACCATAGAGGCATAGACTATTCAGATAAGCAAGAACTTGGAGTGAAATCAAAATAATGTTATAATATGTAAATAATGCATGTATTTAATATATAATATTAATATCAGTTTTGTATGCAATCGTGTAAATGAAAAGATTCATGCGGAATCGTGTATTGCCGATCCCGAATGTGTCTCGTAAATGATACCCCTTTAAAACGTATGAGTATGTCCGTAAAAATGTTTATACAGTGTTTTAAGTTGCATTTTGATCACCATGCACTTTCAACACGTATATGACCGTGTTTTCACGTACATTATGTGATGGATAATGTTTTTTAACGTTAAATAACAAATGTTCAAAATTAAATTTTTGTTTTAACCTGCAGTTATGTACGCAGATTTAAAAAAAATCTATTCACTTAGGTGCACAAAAAGTTTAGCTAAATATAATTATACAATATTGTCGGTTTTATCTTGGTATCGAAAGTTGCAGAACCCAGGTTTAAGTGATGGTAATCGTAATTAATTAGAATTAGGACAGTTTTTAACAAATATATTTGAATTGCCTTTGTTGAATGAGCACAATGTTCAAATCAGTTTTGCTGGAGAGTTTATGTTAATTATTCGATATAACGACTAACTTAATCAATTTATGGATTATCTTGTCAAAAACTACACAGTATATAGTTTCCCAGTCGGACTATCCTCCTCACATGTAGGCAGAAATAAGCAGTAGTAGTGAAAATAATACAAATGCACATAAAAGCTTTCGCTTTAAATTAAATTCACTATTTTATACACCTCATCCAGGTATATATTTCTTTCTTGAAAATACTGAAAAAAAATTCAAATTGACTGCACAAAAATGTTAAAATATAACAAAGTTATACAAACCGGAAAAATTAATAGGTTTAATTGTGTAAATACTACAGCTTTCTAAAACCAACCAAAAATGTAATATTGAAATATAATAATAATAATACAATTAAATAATACAAAAAAAAAAAAAAAAACAAAAATCTACATTTAATTATTTAATTAGTAGTATAATATTTTACTCTGGGCAATATGCTATAAATAAACTGGGACGCACATGGGCTGTACATGAAAAAAAAATTATTGTTAATCCGAAATGCATATAGGTCATACCTGTTTTGCTGGCGTATTCAGGACATTATACGAACTCGGGAGATCCTTTTAGATGTATATATCATTATCGAATTGAGATTCTAGTCAGAACGGGATTTTTGGCTATCAGACTATATATAGTTTATGTGTGCATCGCTGATCGTACGGCGGGAAGTGCATGCATTTGTGCTCCCCGTACCCTTCGCCAAACGACCATCAATAATCTCGAATTTGTTATTTATCATGCGGTTATAAGCCATAAAGTCATGTAGCGCAGTGGACTTTGGTACACGCATACATTTTTTCGGCTGTTATCTCATAAATCGCTAGAAAAATAACTATACAAACATGAAGGGGGCTATATACAGGATTGATTGGGCGAGAGGTATAATAGCGAACAGGGGGAACTATAAAATATATATAAATATATAGGGGGAGCTATTCATAAAAAAAGGTTTAACCTACAAGGCTATATAACCACGCAACCTATGCAGTATTTATTTTTCATTCTTAAAACGAGTCTTTTTACAGACTTCATTTGCCACGTGCGGTGTAATAACCACGAAACAGAAGCAGCGCAAAATACTAGCAAATATTTCAAACCGCGTTTTCCTCCGCACAACGTTATAATGTTATATAATATAAACTAGATGATGTACTCACAGAGGCGTTTACCCGGGATAAAATGTATCATTCATAGCTGGGTGGAAATATACACTTACTATACGGCAGTTTGTGGTTGGTCGGTATATACATAATGATAATATACATATTTAACCGCGAACGAGTTAATGTCCAATAATACGATGAGAGTGAGGACGCGTTTAGTATCTAGTGCGATCTCGTGAGGGCTGATTGCTTTTTAATAGCCGTAGCCTTGTCAAGCAATTTGGTACCCCAGGCAATAACAATTTTTCGCACCCCTTCCCCGTTGTTTATCAACCGAGTATGAAAAATCAATATTAAGGTTATTTTTAATGTAGATATTATAAGTAAATTCATATAGTTATACGCACTAATGTATAATTGTTTTAAAACTCCCATGATTGAAATTACCTTGTTCTATATATATTATAAAAAATATATTAAAAATACAGCTATCCATGGACAAAACTCATATAGTTCAATAAAATGAGAATTTTAAACTCATAAAATTAATTATTTCAATCAAGAAGGTAATAATTAAAAATAGACAGTGCATATTATATAGCAGGGATGGCCAACCCGCGGCCCGCCTTGGAGAGTTTTGCGGCCCGCAACATTTATCAAATATTTACAAAAAAAAATTATTTTTACGCCGATAGAATATTCTATCTATTCTTTTATTTTTTGTATTAAATACTTTTATTATTAATTTTATATATATTTTAATTTTTTATAAATACTTTTATAATTTTATGTGTCCTAATTTTGAATAAAAGAATACAAAAATATGTGATCATTTAATATTTTGGCTGATGAGTCTTTTTTGGCAACCCTATATGTGGCCCGCAGGATTGTTATGTATCTACAAAGTGGCCCGCAAGATCATTTGAAGAACATTATTTTGTATCGAAATGGATTATTGATGGTATATTATTTAATTCCAATGAGAAGTACCTAAAACAGCTTATTTTATTGTCGGTGCCTGATACGATATCATAGATTATAAACATTGAAAACACATTAAATATTAAATATTTTTATAATCAATGATAGTATAATGCACATACCTATGACGTGTACTGTATTATTTTTTCGCCGTACGATACGAGTCAAGGTCGTGACTATCACCGTCCCACGCGCCTTGTGTCCGGACCATATGTACCTTTGTCGTGTCGTACGGCCTACCCATACTTACCCTACTTACCCCCACAGTATTTTGCATAGTGTGTGTGCGTGTGTGTGCGTGTGTGTGTGTGTGTGTGTGTGTGTGTGTGTGTGTGTGTGTGTGCGTGATCCGGTTGTCCGCACCGATCATTTCGTGACGGTAAAATAAAACATTATTATAATCGTTCCGGTGGAATGTGCTGCGCTGCCGAGTCTCACCGAAGTTTCGTTTACCTCGTCAGCCGCGTACTAATAACCGAACACAGATCATCCGGATGCAATAAGTCCCAAAAGACCGTAGTCGTACGCGTCGAAAGTGTCCGGGACTTACAACCGCGGGTGCTTACCATGACTTAAAATTAAAATTAACATTAAAATACCGTGGTAGCTATATTATCATACCCATGTACCAGCACTGACATTTCACGAAGCACCATTTTGTTGTAATTTATCAATTTATTATCATAATCATTTGTTCTATACTATAGGATGAATTATTATTGTTTAGCGTATGTTCACCATTGAAATTCTGTGTTATAATTATTTACAATTATTTTCTATTATTTAATGTCGGCGGTGGCTGGTGCACATTTCGCGCGTATGTTTCGACGCATCACCGTTTACCTTTAAACCGTATCCATTTGTGTTATTTTCCATATTATATTTCTTCTTTTCATATTATATACAGTCCATTATGATCGCACGACTAGTGTCTGTTCATCACCGAGGCATTAACCGAATGCCAGCGATCGCCTGTGAGCGGGTAATACTTATCTGAAGACATGTCCACTATGCCGTCAACCCGTCACGGCTGTTCAAACCACGTTGTCCTCCGCACTTATATGTTGTTATTGATCGCATATTATATTTTGTACTGCAGCGTAGGGAAAAATTTAATCACATTATCAGTTTGTGTTAAAAAGTTCATTTTACCAAACATTTAGTAAGCGTCTACTTACTTTTACAGTTTTACAAAATATGACACTGGGGGGGAAACTTTCCTCTTTGACCCCCCCCTCCCCCTCACAACTATACTTAACTATACTTCATAGTGTATATTATGTTCAGTATTTATACCACGTGAATTGTCAATATGCGTTACAATATATTATGTAAATTAAGCGTATTGTTTTATCATTATATTATTCCTAAACTCGAGCATTCCCGTGGTTCCGTGCAAGTCGAAGCGTTGCGTACAGTATGACGTACATTTGCCGTGAGTATATATTTTATTGAAATTAAACCGATAAAACTACAATAGTTTATAATGTTATAATGTTATAATAAATAAGAAGATGTAAGTATACGACTGACGCAATAAGTATATATACTACATGACGGGTTATACTATTTGAGTATCGTATTCTTAAATATTTTCCTCTCGGGTGTGCATGAATCAACTCAACGCAAATATCCGAACTTTTATAACTGTTATTAACGACCGGTAGTGTTATCACAACAGTTGAACAGTTACGAGTAGTTGACGAAGTTTTTCTATAATTTTTTTATTGTTTTATTACATTATTGTTCTCAAAATTAAGTGAACCCGTTTCATATCTGCGAACGAGAAGAGTATATTATTATATATATAGAAGGTATCTACACGTATGTTTCACATATATACACGTATGACGGTATTTTCACTGGGAATTTTTTTTTACGAGTGGAATATCCACCTATGTATGTATATAGGTTATTTTGATTGGACCCTCGGGGCATAGCACGACAAATGCAAAATCTATAAACGTTTTACCAAATCCAATGTTCTCTAAACAATATGCATTATACGCATATATACCGTGTGTGTACCGTTCTCTGAAACCGTCCAAGCGCGTCGTGCAGTATATTCTTTATATTATTTGAGTGTTACAAATCGTTTTCGGCCAACACTTGAGAGCCGGCCATATATAATAATATTATTGACTTTGGAACATACGATATATACAACGATACGCCATGCTATTGTTAAAATTGGTACTCCCTGCATACACAATACAGCCGCTAGACGTCAATGTTATAATTTGCATTTAATTTCGTAAACATAGGCTTTCAACAAAAGTAAATTATTAATTTTTATAGCCGCGTTGTTTGCATCGTTGAAAACCTGACCGGTTTTCATCAAGTTAAACATGAACGATTACAGTGACACATTAAGTGGCAGAATCCACGTTAGCGATACCCTTTTTTAATAATATAATTCGGAGTATTTGTACATTATAAAACAATGGTATTAACGGCTTCAAGTCGCATAACGCATCAGATCATTTCGAGTTTGGTCGTCATAATCGATAATCGTTTTCATACGTGATCAAGTTCGATGTATAATATACTTTACATCTATACTAAACTCGTACGACTATATATTATAATATAATATTACATGCACATGCGCGCTTGACTTGCGCATAAACGGTTAGGTTAGTTCTCCAGAACGAATATACGTGTAGGCGAATACTAAATATGCAATAATATTACGTTACGTAGGTAATAAATTAATAACTAATATACGTACAATATACGTGCAATCACCATGGTGCAATAGAAATGGTTCTTATTTATTTAATATATATATATATATATATATATATATATATTATATGTATAATTTAGTTAATATATATATATATATATATATATATATATATTTACCGTCAACAATCTACCATTGTAGTTTTGTAACGCAAATATAATGTTCTTTTCAGTACGGTTCACATCATATTATTATATAATGCAAACGAAAAATTACAATAGCATCGCGAATCGCGATGGGGATTTGCTATAGGTTCCTTGCGTAGTATCTGCAGGGACGAAATCGACAAGCCGAAAATCCGTACAGCATTATTGTGTTCGAATTTCCGAGGATCTGGATTGAAAAATTATGTTTACTCGGCACAACATGACTTTGCGTAGTAACACGATGTGTACGCGCACCCAGGGGTCCCCAGGAGGTCTGTAAAAGTTTTCGGCGCAAAGTTCACAACAGTGGCTGAGATTGGCAATCGACCAAACCAATATATATATATATATATAATATGCGTGTATACGCGTATCTCTGCTATATACAACTACAAATTGTCCGCCATGTTCTCTTCGTGTTATTTGATTTGTGTTTATGAATTATTTTACCGTTTTGCATTTATTAGTGCGTTTTTCGGAAAGAAATATTTTATTTAAATTCGTAACTGAAATCTCGCGTATCTATATAGATATATATCTTATATGGATTACTTTATATTTCGTTCACTTGTTTACTTCTCGAGACTGTAAATGTGCGAGAAAAAATCAAAGACTGCCTATTATGTTCAATTCCGAATCCATGCCAAAAGAGAAATATATGAATACATATAATATATGACTCGTGCCATCACTATCTATGTATTGATATTATTGTCTCGTTGTCGGAGATAATTTGAATTTGCCTTGTACATTATTTTTATTTCCACGTTGTAAAAGTCCACGTATCCGGTTGCGTTATTATGTAGTCTAACTTTTCACTGTTCATCGGGACGAAAATAAAAATTCGAATTATGCAAATCGTTTCAAATGTTATACGTTTGTAATACGATGTATAAACATATTCACCGAGTCAGATAGCCTGCATAAAACTTTTGTTTAAAGCAGTGTTGACAAAAATATTCAGTCGAATCACTAGTACTTGTATATAAAGTACATATCGAGAAAATATTGCTTCTGTAAAGTCTTATTGTCGATAAATTTCCCACGTGCCTCACGAGAGTATTAAATTATATTTTATATTTCAAAACCAATATAGTAAGTGTGAAAATTTATTTGGTAATCTTCAATAATTCTTCTTATTTCGTTTCTGCGTCATTAAATTGCTTAATACATTAGGGATGCACTTGACCATATGAAAAGAACACATCGATTTTTCGTGTTTTTGGTTTAATACAGTAGGTAGTCAATAGTCATTATATGAATGATGTAGGTAGAGTATTTTGTAGCACTACGAAACGCATACTTATATTACAAACGTGCGCGACTGACAATTTGTTTATAATGCTAATGGATATATGGATATTAGTACATATATTAGTGTTGATAATTTGATATTAATATTTATAACAATTCATTTAATGGGACTTCACTGGCTATTTATTAGTTGAATACATTTTATTCTATTATATTTTGAGTATTATTGATAGCTCAAGTCGATTGTTTATTGTACTGAAATATTCTATTGGTACGAATTAATTACGATTTTGGAATCAATAGCAATATTGCCCTCATTTAATCCTAACTATACCGTTTTATCAAAGTCATTTACTTGCATTATTGTATTTTATTATCACCGTCTTCACTAATTACTTTCCACCAGAGCCATGGAAAAGAAGGGAACAATCCCATCACTCACTTCAAAATGATAATGTAAAAAAATAATAAAAATATTCGAAATCATGAAATGTTTTCCGACCAAAGAAAACGGAGTAGCGTATATAGCTTTCAAAACGCCATAGATGTTATAAATTGTTTTCGACGAAGGATAAAGTGCTATTCATCTCATATCAAATTCAAAAATATGTTACACTGCATTTTCCGTGGTTGGTATATATACCATTTCTCGGGTACACGAATTATGGACTTATGGTGGTGGTTATGGTAATTATGCGTTGTAGACTGTAGTGATTAATATTTTTTTTTCTTCTGTAAACATTATCATATTTTTATAAATACAAATGAAAACCGGATATTGAAATGCTATAAAAATATTATTGTCATTATACGCATATTTGAACTGCAGATCGGTTCTCGCGTTATACATATTATAATAATATATTTGTTACTGCTTTCGTTAACCCTATACGTTCACAAAAACTCGATTTGATGGTTTTTAGCGTTTCACGCTTTAAGTTACTCTACACTTTTTTGCCCTATATAATATTATATTATTATAGTCCCTATGAATATAATATTGTACATTATACAGCGGTGCGCACAGGGGTGAGTTTCTCGACGCCGAAAAATGTAAATTACGACGCTCACAACAGAATATGTGATTTTATAAGTATTTTTATTTTCTAGTGAGAATGCGTGTGTGTGTGTGTGTGTGTGTGTGTGTGTGTGTGTATGTACCATTGTGTATATAGACAACTCGTGACGCAAAAACTTCCCGATGAAGTGGATAAGGTTTGAAAAAATCCACCCTAATGGTCTAATGTACAACATAAAAATGAACGCGCCCATCGCATTCTGACGTGATCAATGTTTTCGATTTGCACAAAGAGAGAGAGAGAGAGAAACTAAGTTGCTTAAGATAATATACATGTGTAATACATATACTCACATAGTCGTATTATATACCTATGTACATATAATATAAAATGTAGGTATGTCGTTTAATACTTCATGTACTTCATGCGTGCATTAAATACGAGTGCAAAAAGTGTACTCAGTGTACCGAAATTAATAGATACATAACAACAATAATAACAATAATAAATTATGCAGTGAAATTAATTAAATAACGCGTGTTAAAAATGTGCACAAACGTTTTATGTTACTCGTGTGGGCACACGACAATATTATTCGTTTTCATACGCATCGCATAAACGTGTAGGTACGTACAAACGCAACGACGGGACGAAAGCCGCGCGACACACCGACGCCCGTCTCAGCGTTAAGCTCGGTGTACAGTGTTCAGCGTTTTATGGCGTGTGTGGAGGATATAATATTTTTGTTGGAACAAAAAAAAAAAAATCCTTATTTACAGATAATAATATGGTCGTCGTGGTGTGACGCGCCTTGCCGGCGACGATAACGATATTCATTCGCTATAAGTGTTATCCGCTAGCCGCGTTCAAACTATATAATATAATATACATACAGCCAAGGCTACCGAAGGCATAATATGTGAACTAATACTCGCTGGGAAATTGGTTTCAATCAGGGCCATAGAGAGAAATCAAGGGTCCCAGGGACGAACTAATCCGCTATACAGTCAAGTATTAAACGTATCACTAACATACTACAGACTATATTTGAAAATTGTCATTAGGTTAGTCCTCGAAAATGTTACGTATCTACGTCATCTTACACTAATACTGTAATGTTTCAACTCACTTGATACGTAGAATTGTTATTACATCATAGCACGATATAATATTGTTTAAATAGGTTATTAGCTATTAGCACAAATCGTGTTGGCGTCCCATTAATAACTCGATATCGGTCCCATATTACAAACAAAACCTGATGGACATGACCGGACTATGGGCCATGATTATCAAAATATGATCGAAAACAAATTTATTTTCGATCGGTTCAGAAATTCGGTTATAGCTAGTATATATAGTATTGGCTCTCTACAATTGCATACAACGAAATTACTGACCAAATTTCCTACTCATAGCGTCAGTGGTTTTGGCTAGACGACAATAAATCAGTCAGTCAATCAAGAAATAATCTTATTTCATATGCATAGATTATTCTGTTATTCAAAAATCCTTAAATAAAATATTTAAGTAGGTAATTGAGTGGGAGTTTATTGGTTTTTTTTTTTTTTATGGTTAATTCAAGATGCGATTCATAACGTACGGAAAATATTTTTCAATTTCAAATTACATTTTAATATTTTATAGGTAAGACAAATCACGAGCATAATATTATATGCCATTTTTTTATGCCGTTACGATTACTACGCATTTAGGAATAAATCTAATTTCACCAGTTATATATCCTATGACGCATAAAATTGCAGTGTATTCATATTCATATACGGTTAAAAAATATTCCAATAATAACACTTAGATCACCGTGAATAATTACCATGTAAATAAATACTAATTGTTTTAAATTATAAATTCTGTGATTTGTAAATTCAAAATTGTTTATAAAAGAAATATTTTTTAGTTGCAGCTGAAATAATAAGTTGTATATACGAAAACAATACCGGATAATACGTTTTTCCGCATTCGGTTAAAAGTAAAAAAAAAAAAAAACTTGAAACAATGTACCTACCTACCGATAACCATCGCTTGTCTATTAATTACGTGTATTACAATATATTGTTATCGGCTATTATATTTACCTATTTTAGACTAAAACCGCCTTGAACGTCTTACTTTAACGTCTTTAACGGTACAACTATTCTATGCTACGTAGCACAACTGATTAGTTAAAACTTTTACTTGTTCCAGAATAGAACGCCAATGAACATCATTTTCGATTTTGGTTTCGAGCTTTTATAGTTATGTAAACACACCGCACACATATGCCTTCACGCTGCACGTCACACGCAGTGTGTGTGTGTAGCACGTATATATATATATATATATATATATATATATATATACAACGACTTGTGTTTAGAAGCTACAAGGGCCTTTGATATTATACCTACTCGAGAAGTATAGCGATACATTAGGGAGTATGATTTTTACCGAGGACTTACCGTTGTTGTTATGATCATTTTTTTTCACATACAGTTTCCCCGGCAAATAACTTTTTTTCTTTTTATCGCGATTTTTTTTAGATTTTTCCACAAAGCTTCTCCGTCGACTCTAAACGAGGCGGTTTTTGAGCGGATTAAACAACTTTTTAACTAGGCAAGTCGAAAGAGGTCAATACCATTATGATAAGTCGAGAACGGTCCTTATTGGCCTCTCGAGAATACCAAGCCGGCCCAATGACGATGGTGCTGCGGTGTACTGTTATAGGTATGTATACGCGCATCGGGTTTGCCGTTGTTATTTTTATGTCCACGCCGGTGGAAAAAAAGCAATTTATATTAGCTGCGTAAAAAGAAAAAAAAAACGAAAGAGATATTTATATACACTTCCGTGCGTCATAAACGTAATTGCGTGCATCGCGCGCACTTCCGAAAATAATATCATTTCGGAATAATGAATATCTAGGTCCTTATAACGCGCCACGATCTCACGATAGGCAGGTATCCTGAAGTCCATAGGATGTTGCACAGCTTAAAAATAAAACGATAAACAAAAGACTCTTTTATATATACCGATAATCACGTTATCGGGGGCGTAACACCATAGTTGACGTCCCTCGTAGGCGTCGCCAATAAAATTATGAAAATCAAACACCTCGACAACTTTTATGTTTAGACTATATTATTTGAAATGCAAATAAATGCGCGTTAAATCCGTGCCCAAGTATTTGTCGGTAGAAAGTATAAAATATAGACAACGCGAAAGCTCGAGGCGTCAAGACTTTTTAATCAAATAAAGTTTTTTTTATTTTCGATTAGATACTCAAAACTTACTATGGCCCGAACTCTTTTTCTCATATCGATCTGTATAATCTTATATCATTTTTCTTGGAACATTCAGCGTGTATACGTATTCAAGATTCTTTATGGATATCATCCCGGTCGCATAAGTCACGATTTTCTATTTTCTATTTGACAAAGACCAACGTCCACGGATGAAACAGAAGTATAATATAATACACTTGTGTGCCAGTACGAAAAGCAGGTTGAAGCTTGGAAAGAAAATTGGTATCTATGATAAATCGCATGTAAAAATACATAATACACTAGGTAGCGCGTATAGTAGGTAATAAATTAAAGTTAGATATAGCGGTAACGCCTCAAAGCTCACCCCTTCGATCCATCGACCCAGGTTGCTGCACCGGTTTCAGCATCATTTTTTAGCGTTAAAATTGGATTCGGGTCTGCCGACTGACACGTTAAGAGACATTTTCGTAGGTCGATTCACATGGCCAAAATGCCTATTTTTCCGAAACGTTGACGCATCAAATTATTCGGAGACTGCAATATATCTATCATTAAAAATATCTGATGGTCGAAAACTGGCCCGAGACTAATATTGTCTCGAAGCGTCTATTCGATTAAATTTTTTGATGAAATAAATGTAGCCAATAAGCTGTAGAGGACAAAGTTAGTATTCATATAGTTGTAGTTAGAGTCAAATATCTGTTTTAGTGGAGTACTGTTCAAATAGTATAGTTTAAACATAGATTTCTAAAATAACTTAATAGATATAAAAAAATAATAATAACGTATTATGTAATAAATGTACACATTTAAAATAGTATTCTAAATTATATTATTATTATTATTATTATTATTATTATTATTATTATTACTTAACTAAACTACAACGCCTTTGTGGTATAGTTTTAGATATAGATATTCAATGTTCAGGATGAACGTATACTGAATAATTATTCGTCACATGTTTATGTGTCTTAAATACTTATTGACAGTTATTTAGAATCTTTGCTAGTATGTAGGTACCATGAATAACATTTATCCACGACTACGAATTTGTTATTTTTGTAAAGTATGTAGATATAGATTTTAAATATATAACAATAATAATTTATCCGATATTTTGTTTACATGCCCATTTGTAGAAATTTTAAAAAAATGTCCTAATAATAAGTATACTTAATGTTTGAAATTTATTCTTTTGATATTTATTATTTTGTCATTAAAAAATATGATTTACTATACATACCTAATCTATTTTTGTGTTATTGTATCACAATTATTAAGAAAAAAACTTATGTTCTATAAGATAAAATAAAAATACAAAAACTGTTTTACATCATCAATTATTAATAAGTAACAAAAAAACGTTTGATAACAGAAACTTTTTTCATATTTATTTTATACACCGCAACTAGGGGTAATTAAATGTTCAGACTTTATTTCATTTTGTTACAGTTCAAACAAATTTAAAACTAATCATGCATATTATAAAATATATAACATATCATTATATTATAGCCTACTATATTTTTAAAAGGTTAACCATGTCAAATATATGTATTGAAGTCCGGATGGTTTATTCATGTTGGGAACTTATTTTAGTGATAGCATATGCTACCTGATAGTGGTATTGTCTTCGAATACCTGAAAACAACGATATTTAACACATACCTTGAAAAATACAATTTTTATTTTATTGAAATACAAGAAATAATTCTGACTGAAGTTAGGTTTACTCGAGTGTATAGAGACCACTTTTAAAAACAAAAATATCAATATCTACGTGAACATTGATTTATATGTATTCCTTTAAATAGCTGATATTTTTTATTCGTATCATTATGTCTACCGCGGAATTCAATTTAATATGACATTTACAAGATTTCATAACTTAAGAATATTCACAGAATTATATTGAATGTGATGGTATGCGTAAACACGTTTTACGAATTTGTATTTGGTTGCCAATTAAAAAAAAAATACGTATTGTTATTCAAATGACTATATTATAATATGACTTTTACGAAGGGGACAGATTTTCTATAGAAAATTGTGTTACGTCATTTCTGGGTCTGAACAGAGTATTTCGAATATGCAATTAAACATTTCAATACTTTTTCTGGAGTGTATTGGACATTTGAACAGAAAATGTACCTACGTCGGAAATTATGGTTAGGGCAATAAGGGATGATTAATTTTGGCTGAGGTGTCCTTTTGCAAGATAATGTGAATGATCGATTCTCAATCAACTATGAATTAATATTTTTGTTGTCTGGTTGTGTGTGTGGGTGTGTTACCTATCAAATCTGTACTGCTTACGTTATTTTTCGTAATTTTTTGAATTTTCTATGACTACGCTACAGCTAGTGACTACCAAATACACCGATTTTGTTACCATTGTGCTATCACATATTTACTCGTATACAAGCCAGTTAGTTTAATAATAGTTTTTGTTTTGAAACTTGGGCTCTTTGTATCCAGCGGTGCTAGACATAAAAACAATAAATATGTCGATGCAATGTGAGATTTAAATTGTGATAAAAATAATTCAAAGGTTGATTCTCAGGTAGATGGACAACGTAATTTTTGTATAGAATTTGCCAATAAAATAGTATTAGACGAATCGCAAATTTTGAAGTAAACCTATATTTACAGGTAGTAAATTTTTGTTCTCTAACGTGTAGAACCATTTCAACATTACCTATGTGACATCACACATATAAACTATAAACTATTATATATGTTAAAGTTTATCTAATTGTAAACTTCGCGATTATTTGGAAATTGAATTGCAATATGTCTAACACCATTTTTACAATTTAATCATTATACGATTCGTGCGTTGTAAAGTTTATGCACGTCAATTTATAAAACAAAAAAAAATTATATATAAATAACTCGTATGGCAGAACTGAAGAAGTGTAAGGCTTACCTACCTACAGTAATAATATTAAAATATACTGTGCAGTATTTTGACGTTCCGCATTTCTTCACTAATCAATATTTTACTACATCGAATGACGATACATTTTTACACCGGATTTGAAGAAAAGAGAACGTGTAAAATGTACACATGACGTGTAGGTATGGCTATATGGGTTACTTCATATATTCTTATAACAATGCGCACATTTTCTATCGACGTTCTTAGAAATCCAATTATATTTGCTCAAGTCAACGTGTAAACCATATAATTCCTTATAGCTACTATAATAGGTGTTAATATATTTGAGGAGAGAGAGGCGATGCATAGGGTTTTTTTGTTATTTAAACTAATGTGTCATAAGACATAATGACTATAAAATTAACAAAAGTCATAACTGAACTTCAAACTTAATAAATTATATAAAAAAGATATTCTTTTGAACGTAAAATCAATTATTATTATTTGATTATCAATACAAAATATCAAATTTAAATTACAATATTTCAAAAGAAATTGATTACCACAATATTGTTGTACACAACAGTTATGGTTTTTGATTATACATACAATAACTGATAAAAAAATTTTACCGCCAACCAACAGCGCCGCACGTCCTATCAATCTGTTATCATTTAATTTTTATAAAATTAATTAAATATTTTTATTTACTTTTATTTTTATCTTTGCGTTTTACATAATATATTCACTGCTTATATTTTACATTTTTTGTGTATATTTGAACATTTTTACTTTCTACGAGTATAACCATTTTGCACAACTAATACCATGTCATGCGTTCCTGCTTTTAGTGTTTTGTTTATTGCATTGTATATTAGATTAAAAACTTGAATGAGGGCACGTATATGGGTGATGAGGAAAGATTAATTGGGTTAGTTTTACTTAATACTCATAGAAACATAACACATAAACATTGACGTAGAAGAAATATTTGACATGCAGATTCTTGGCTGACAATTGCTATAGTTTTTACTATAATAAATTATATTATAAAAAGTATATTACCTAATACCTATTAAATTATTAATACGTTAATTTATTTAATACTGGATAAAACACTGTTGAATTTTCATATTGTTTAATTTTAATTTTTTTTTTTTTTTTGGTTATTGGAAACTAATTTTTAAAAACTTCCATTGTCGTTGTATAAAAAACTACTTAGTTCGGGGGACGTGTCCAGTGGTTCTAAACAACCAAAGTTCCTTAAAATAATTAAAAATGCTTTGAATGTAAAAAATATAAATATGTAGTATATTAAAATTAATTTAGACCTCCCTTGAAAATGTGTTTTCAGCTACGTCCTTGTTAGTACCTATGAATCTATGACATCAATTCACCTCTTCCTTAAATGTGTTTCAGTTCCGCTACTATATTAGTACTGTTTGCCCTGTTGATACTACCTATTTATGACTTTTCAGTTTTCAAATTTTACATTTTATTTTCTGTAAATTCCGTTTGTTTAAGGTTAAAGTAAATCATACTAGGTATTAATTTGGTCTGCTTTATATAAAAAAAAATATGATATATTGTTTTCTAATAATTAATCATGTTCTTATACATTTATACTTTTATGTTTATGACACAAAATAGTAAATACAATAATCGAGTGTTTCTAAATACTCAAACGCTCCAGTCGTTTTTAAAAATTTAATAGGAATATTTTAAAAGTCAAAAAGGTCATGTGTAACTATATACTGAGTCCTCCTTCCAAACGCGAATAATATGTCTAAGGATATCTCTCAAAGGTCTCAAAACAAACGCACTACAAAACCATAAAAGAGTAAAAATTATATTGGAAAAGCTAACAGGTACACTTTTTTTTTCAAGAAGACGTTAAAAAAAAAAAAAAATATTATTTGGATAGTATACCACCTACGGAATAGTTTAAGTGTAATTTCGGTTAACTATGATTTATATTAATTACTTACTTGCGACATTTAAAACAAGTTATTCCTTTTAGATACTATACGAATGTCTAACATAACTAATGATATTTTACGTAGCAGTGGTTTTTATAAATAAAAATAACCGTTGACATATTTCTCATATTCTACTCCCTGAGGCCACGCACAAAACCGTGTCCTCACGAGTAATTACAGTATTAATGTAAACTATGGGTGCTGTATTTTGAATGTAATTGATGTACCAGGGAAATTTGTACAATGATTATTTCGAAATTAAGTTTTTGTTCCCGTGATGTGACTGTAATGAAATATTATTTCGTCAATTACGTTTTTTGTTTTGTATAATTTGTACAATTTATTAAAATCAAGTCGAATTTCTGCGTAATGAAACCAACCGCTTCATGAGTAAGTTAACTTACTATATATTTTTAATTCGGCATCATTTTACAGTGTCGCCATATTTTTTTATAGTTAAAATAATTTTTTTGGTCTGTTAAACAAAATTTAAACAAACTAATTACTCTACTAATCGGTATTTCTCAAATAATTTATTTTGATCCAGATGTTTAAATCAATACTTATAAATCAGGCGTGTGGCTATAGGAGTTCCGGGGACTAGGATAAAAAAATTGGGGATTTTATTAATTTGCACGTTAAAAGTTTAAAAACAAATGAAAACATATTTTAACGTGAGATTTTTATATTTCTTGAATACCAAACGCGATCTAGCGGTGCCATTAACAGCACAGCGTACCATAAAACAATGTTTTCACCCCAATATAAAACAGAATAACTAAAGATACTAAATAATAATTTATCTCGCAATAGCTATTGTCAGAAACGTAACTATAGCTTATAAAAAATCACATTTAACACAATAGTCGATAAAATACCTAAATGTTACATGATTTGTATATAGGATAAATATTTTGTTAATTATTCCTTTATAGAATTAAAATATAAACGTTATGGTAGAAACTCATATTGAGGGATCCCTAAATCATCGTTTCACGGTTGAAAAGTACGGCATGTTCGTTCGGTGTGAAATACTTAAATTCACTAATTCACTGTTGCCATTGGTTCACCTATGACTATTACCATTGGCTATATAAGTACTCAATGTTATATTATAATCAATGCCAGAACCATAATAACTCTCCAAACTAAAACCATGATAAATATACCAAACCACCGTAGGTACTTTATGTTTTTCTTTTATCGGAAATCATAAGTTTTATCGGTTTAACGTTAGCCCGAAACAAGAAGCATTAGGTCAATTTCCTCGCGTAGTTGAATCAATTTTCTATCTTATAAATTTTACTTCGCTTACACGAGCAAAACATTTTAATACTTGGGAAATTCTGTTATAATTTTGTTTTGCACGTCCGGTTAGCTCCGGTATTGTACTTAGCACATTTGTGGTATTATAGTTCATTGAAGTATGCAAATATGTTGTGTACCTATATGAACCAATGAATGTATATTGGATATGTAAACGACAAACGTTACGAAAGAAGAAAAAAATAATGACACCTATATAATCTCATATTGTCTGTACATTACAATTTGGACGTTAAATAGTGAGTGATATAATATGCATGTTAAGGATAAGAGTAATCATAAGTCACAAGTGTAATAACACTAATCACTATTATATGAGCAGCGACAAGGCTATAAAATAGATCATCCGACCATACGTGATGAAGAATATAAATTAGTCCTCCTCCATTCACGACGAAAGAATAGTCACGGTCGTATAGAAGGACGAAACATTATGTCCGACGCGGGTGTGCGCATCGCGGCAAATTATTACAATTAATTTTAGCATAAAATATATGCTGTAAAAATTTATTTTAGAGAATGTATAGAAAGCGGAGTGATGATTCTTATTAAGTCTCGTCGAATATAATATATACGGTGGCGTGGAATGGTTCGGTATAATGCGCTCACGACAGTTAATTGCGATGATGGCCGCCGATGAACTTCGTTAAAGAGTAAAGTAAGTAAAAGTAAGACACCGTTGAAAAAAAAAAGTTAAGCAACCGCACTGTTTTTTTTTTTTCTTTTTTATTGTTAATATAATTTTAAAATTTTCGAAAAAAAGATGGACGGAAAATACACATTTAAAACCGTTATAGTTTGACTGTATGACGTCGTGATGGATTATTATTGTACGTGTACATAAACGAACGGATGAGGTGCAGGTGATGTACACGTATAGTGACGGAAAAAAAAAAAAACACAGTTGGACCGGCTCAAAATCTGATGGTACGTCGCAGTGGAGATCCGTATCCCCCACTCGTGTGACGGACAGGAGCGCGGCTAGGTGTCGCTTCAACGGTACGTGCCGCGGTCTGGTGGTTGATGGGAGAACAAAGGCGCGATGGGCCACAGGCGTTTTTCAATGACGGTTGTGTCGCGCGGGTCCTCGTCAACGGCCTTGAAATATTAACGTAGCATCGATACTGGATAGACCACGGCTGCAGATAGTATGGTTACACATCGGCCTATACTACACTATGTTCAATGGTGGCACACGGAAGTTCTTATTTCAGATTCAAAAAAGTTAAGTATTAGTAGCGCTTTTACTACATAAAACTTTTTTTAAATTTCTAAAATTGAATGAAATCACAGCATAGCATAGTATTTTATATTTAAATTGAATTATAATGCAATTTCGTAAAAATTTAAATTTCAGTCATAAAATTTTTCCTCTTAAGTTAGGTAGAATTTTTTTATATATTTTTCAAAGTAAGCTTATGGACAACCTAGTGTTAAAATTTTGAACCTTAAGTATAAACAGAAAAAATTGTATGAATTTTCAACTACAAAATAACTTGCAAATTATCGCGATTTTAACATATTTTATACAAATTTGAACTTTATGGGCTTATAAAAAAAATTTGACCATCTCC
>JAIPRK010000219.1:0-296063 GCA_025469195.1 Chaitophorus viminalis
TTTGTACTTTGCCACCAACATCAGCAACTGCAGAAAGATGTTTTTCGAAGCTTAAACTCATTAAAACAAAATTACGCTCTACTGTTGGAGAAAAAAGGTTGGATAATTTAATGTTAATTTCATGTAACCCTGATATAGAAGTATCAATTGAAGATGCTATTAATAAATTTGCTTCAACTTCCAGTATTTTGCAAAAAGCATTAATGTATTGTTAACAATAAAAAAAAAATTTCAAGTATATACCTACCTACTTATTAAAGAAGACAATGAAATACAATGCCCCATGATTAACTTAAAGTTAGTTAATCATGCAACATGCTGTCAGCTAGAATACTAGATTAAACTAATTTTATCTTATATCTATAGGTTTGTAATGTCAAATTGTTTACTTGGTTATTTAGAATTCGGTAATTAATATATCAATTATCAAAATTAGCAAATTTTAGTACTTATAAATAATAATAGTAAAAAAAAATGATAAAATTAAATAAGTTGTAGCAGTATGACTTTTTGGTTGGTGGGTGGGTGGTTTTAACTATTCTTGAACCACCAACTGAAAAATTTCAAACCGCCTCTGAGTGTAACCAAATTCCGCGGACATTGTTAATTTTTCGAAAATTTTTTATATTCATTTTTTTGAATGATAAGTATTTGTAATTTAATATTAATTAGCGTTTAAACAATTTGTTCAATCATTTTTATGTGGTGACTTATATGTAATATTGTACCTAGTATGGGGATTTTTTTCTTAGGGTAAGGGATTTTTATTCCACAATTTATTTCATATATAATCAAACAAACATATAATCGTAGGTTTTGATAGGCAATAAATGATTTGTTCTGTACGTGATATACGATATTAAAAATTATAATATATTATAATCACTCTGTATAACACATAATTCACAGTGTATGCATGTCACAGAGCGAACTGTATAGGACAAAGTGGGGGAAACGGAGCCTAGTACCGAATTACTACCGATAGAGCTCGTCAGTCTGCGTGCGCGAAACGGGTTCCTTCTCTAGTTCTCTTGTATATCACTATGTAATCATCTCCGTTGAAAATCGTTTTTCGTAAACAATGATACCTATTGGCTATTAAGTATTATTGTACTCAAATTTAATACATCCATTACAATGACCTATACTATGAATAAGGTCCACTCCACCCCAGCCCCTACTGTACAGCAGAGCGAGTTCTTCTCTGGTTCATTTTTATTTTCATATTCCAAGAGCTTTTAGAGAAAACAAATGTAATGAAAAAAAAAATAGTTCAACAATTACACAGATAATCAATATTTAGTGAATATAATTATGTGAGGTAATATTGACGATACATCCAAATATGTTGATTACATAATCTAATTAACGTGTATAATGTATTATGAATATTATGATATTGGATTATAATAATTATTATAATAACCACAGGCGTGTAAAGTTTACAATAACTATATAATAAATGATAAGGCGTGTCACGTGCATGTACTCGATTTTTGGAGCGTTGGAATAATTATTTGTTTAGTATTATTATTTTAATATTATTTACTTGTAGAGAGTTAGTCTATATACAGCTAATTCTATATTTGAATTTTGGGGAAAATTATTGGAATTAGGACTGGAACTAATAAAAACATAGAGCAAATTTGATCGGAAAATAGTTTTAAGGAGGTTTTAATGTTCGTATAGGAGTACGATCGTGAGGGATAGTGGGATTAATAAGTTGGTACTGAATACACACAATATTAGAATAACAATATTCAAAAACAATCTGAGTGATTCGATATTAAAATAAAATTCTTACATGACGACGATGTTTCCAAATTATCGTCTATTTGCCAATGGAGTATGGACCAGCACGATTCAACGCACGCCGACTAAGGAAAATCACCAATTCACGGTTCCGAACGATGGATATAATATCTTAAATCGTGTTAAGAACTCAAAAAGTTGGAAGCGGTATGGATCACGGTTGTCTACACAGAGTATTGGGGTTTCAAATGTTTCAATGAAACTGAACAGTCGTGACTCGTGGACATGTTCAGTCCCGTTATATGTAAATGTATGGGAAAATTCCTATTTATAAGTATTGAAAAACAAACGCTGTAAAAATTGCCAGTTTGGTGGCGTTGCGTTAGTAGGGGAGCGGCCCAACAGTGATAACTGAAGGACAAAATATTCACAGACATGTTTTCGGCTATAATGGAAATAATTCAACCATAAGAACCATGACTTTAGTCTATATTTAGTATTTACTATATAGTCATGATAAGAACATACTTTCGTGTACCGTGGATTGAGTTTAAATGTATAATCATTAATCATTAATGATACTACATCCGTCACCATATTCAAGATCAATTAAATAAGTATCAAATCACAAACTATATTTTTATGAATTGCGTACAACAACAAATACTGATACTAGATCCTAGATCTAATACCAATTCAATTTGAAAGTGAGTATTTGGATATTTATGTAATATTTTTATTAGCAAAAAAGTGCTCTAATAATACATATTATTTGAAATTACTAGACGTTTAATCAATGTTGTCAAAATAACTTGTATTACAGAACAAGCATTGTAATATCTACTCATCAAAATAATTTCTTCATTATAATAAAAATAAATAGCTTAGTTTGAAAAGAGTTGATGTTGGTCTTAATGATGAACTACAGGATTCCATCTGTATTAACTACTAGTACAAAATACAAAAGTAAGAGTTATCTGATTCTACTCTATTTGAATTTACTGGTAGAAAGAGTATTGTTTCTCAAAGTAAGTAATAAAAAGGTTTCCAGTTAAACTTAACTGGTAATGTTATGACTTATTTAAGTATGTATTTTTATTTAAGTTTTTCAATAATTTCTGCTTAAAATCTAAACCAATGAAAAAATAATCTTACTAACTGATGTGAAGATTAAATTCAATATTTCATCAGTTTACATGCAATTTAATAAAAGATAATGTCTAGTGTTGAATTTCTTATAACTAGGTACAGCAGAAATATAGATAGGTATAGCAATTGGATCATTTTAAAAGATATACATTTTTTTTATTAATATGGTTACTTAAATATTCTTTTTAATAGATATTATTCTTAATAGATCATATGTTGATTTTACTTGTCTCTGGATTAATAAAGAAGACTTGTTTAGAAAATCAGTATTATTGGGAATCAAAAGATGGATGGCCGACATTTAAATAATGTACTATCAGGTGTAATGGAATCAATTTGTTTAAAATTTGAGATTCTTTTACTACAACTGTCAATGGATAAACATTTTGTCAAAACTTGTAAGTAATTTAATCACCATTAATAAGTAGCCCTGAAGTTAAATTAAAATGTATTTTTATAAATTATGATTGATTTTAATGAACATTTTAAATGTACTGATATACATTAATCACTGTGGTTGAAAATTATGTTTCAAAAACCTGAATGTGATTTTGACTTTGAAGAAAGTAAGTAAGATAAATATTGATGAGATTTGTATATCTATATTTATTCAATTCATTGAAATTATTAAAAATAATGATGAGGACTTAAACTATATACTCTTTCTTATATCATTCACCGGCCCACCACTGTTATGCTACACACACATTAAACCTAGTTGCAACAAAAGTAATTATTATGTTTTAATGTTATTTAATAATATTTTTTTAAACTTTTAGCTATTTTAGTGTGTACTCCTTAGGTTATTTAGACACTGTGCAGTAGAGGGTGGATTGAACCTTATTTATAGAATAGGTCATTATAATGGATGTGTTTTAGATTTGAATGCAATGATAGGCATCATTGTATATGAAAAACGATTCTGAACAAAGATGATTTGTTAGTCTAGAAAATAAAATATATTATATTTAAATTGCAATATTATGTCAATATTTGCTATTAAAACACTTAAAAAAAATAGTTGTGTCTATGTGTTTAAATAATTCTTGAATAACAATAAGAACCTATGTGTAATCTTATATTCAATTTTTAAGTATTATAAAATAAAAAAAATAAAACCTTTGAAATGCCTATAAATAGCTTTAAAATTAATATTATATTCCATACATTTTAATTTATAGGATTTATAACATAATTTTAAATCCATAATTATGTATAATAGTATTATAACTATACATTGAAAACTGAATTTCCTTCAAATGTCTATTAACTTAGGTAATCAATCTTAGGCACTTTTTCCTCTAATTATGTTCAATTATCTAGATATCGAAACTTGCACATACCTAATATACTACTTGATATGAATGAAATGTATATTTTTTCATTTCATCTATAATTTTATAATTACCTATATTTTGAAATTCAAATATTTAATAAATTCAATTTTTCTTTTATAGCACCATAATAAATAGTACCTAATATTAGTAAAACCTGAATAGTTATAATTTATTTTTAATAATGTTTTTAATTATTATCTTTATTTTTTTCTTTAAAGATATGGAATACTTATTCTGTAATTTTACTATGATCCTTTTTTTTTTCATCTATAACATTGTATATTCTATTTTTATTAAAATTTTACATTTATTTTATATAAAATACATTTTTAATTATTCCAAAATATATATGATAGGAATTGTATTTTTAAATTTTTTCGCCTATACCTACGGACAACATATAAACAACTATCATTTTCATATCATAATGATCTAGTATAATTTTCATTATTCGTTTGGTTATGCATTATAACTGAACTTATCGAACTATGTTTTTCTTAACTTAAATTCAGTTAAGAGTTTGAAAAAATGTCACACTGCGTCTATTAATAAAGATGCCATCAAAATTTTCTAGTAATCTCTTATTCAAGCATTCTTAGAAGTTAAACTTAAAAAACATAGAAATTCATAAAAATAATTAAAATTATTGTAACTATAGTCTATATTCAAAATGTAATGTTTAAAATATTAACATTTTAGAAAGTAATAAGGATATTTAAAAAAATAATAATGTTATTTTCTTTTGGAAATTAGTTAAATTCCCAATATTACATTCAGAATTTTAAATCAAACACTACAAAAAATCTTTATAACTTATAAATAATGTATTAATTTTTATCTTTAACTAACAAAAATCAACTTTTTACATACCTACTTCATTTATTATTAGGTATAATATCTATGTGTCTATAAACATTCTTAACTAGTTTAATCAGCTTATAATTTCTATAACTATTTATTTTAATTCTCAAAGCTTTGTGGTTTGTAGTACATTTTATTTAAAAAAATTCAGTATCAGCTGTTCCAAAATCACATGATTATTGTGTTTTGCCAAAAATAAGAATTAATTAATTAAATTAAACAAAAAACCAAATAAGATTGTATTTTAAAGTGAGAATGTTCATAGTAAATCATATTGGTAATTATTATAATTTCAGTAATAAATACAATTACAATGTTAAATTTAATTTGTTTAATTATGTTATAGCTTCTTATAATGAAGCCAAATGCAAAGCTATCAAGTGCACAGGGTACATCAGAATTGTTCTTGGCAGAACTTCACAACTAAAAAAAAAATATATATATCATTACCTAAAAGAAGGAAACTAATTCCAAAATATTATCACCAACAAGAAAAAGAATTCATGAAACTACCTAAACCACCTACTGTACCAATATGTAATAGTAATCAATAAAATCTGTGTAAATTATTTTGTAAATTTTTGTAACTAATTATTTTTTGTTAAATTTTAGCTGTTAAAAGATCTATTGCAGTTTTTGGTTCCATTTTATCTGGTACAAGCATTATATTACAAGGTCTTGACTCAAACTTTATAGATACAACATATGATGAAAATAGTAAGTTCAGAATATGAAATAAATATATGTTAATAATATTTATTAATTGTCTTAATTTAATTCTTGTGTATAAAAGTATTAATCTTATTAATTTTTATTGTCATCGTATAAATATAGATACTACAATAAGTCTTGTCAGTATATTTCCTCCAAAAAGTCTATACTCATTATTAGAATAAAATGTGAAAAGGAGTGTGTATATTAAATGAACTACATTTATCTAATAATGTTCATATTTATTTTGTAATTTATTTAATTAGATTCTTAATTTTTTGTATATTATAATATTATAGAAAAACAGTTGGTACTAACAGATAGTTTTATAGTTTATTGTTTAATAATAATCTATGGTTCACTGTGCGCTGGCACCAGTTGCAGCACTACCGATGAAAGGGAACTACTCTATGTCAAATGTTAATCGTTTTATTCTATTTATATTAGTTAAATGTTTGCATTTTAATTTTTCATTCAAATCAATACTTTTAATTTCTCCTCGTATTTATAATAAACAGTTTGTGAACATTTTATTTTTAATACTTTTAAAAAACTTCAATAGTGAAATATTGTGTAATCATTTTAATTAATAATATTCAGTTTAACAGTGAGCGGCAGTAATCAAGAAGCCAATGCAGATTGAAACGAACCAAAAGGGATGAAAACGGAAGCCGTGGAAATCATCTCAGGGAATCAATAACCAATTACTTAATTTAAAATAATTGTTATTTTTTTTTTTAAATTATATTCTTTATTTCCTTCTTATACTACATTCTAGATTCAAATTCACAAAAGTTTCTTAACTATAAGAAATATTGTTTTTTAACTTAAAATGTAATTCAAAGTCTCCTAGACTAGGGGCCTCTAACTCTCCTAGTAGCTAGTTACAGCCCGTACAACTTTTCTAACTAGCTTGCAAAGCTAACTGAAATTAAAATTATTAGTATGTAGTTCTCTAAGGTAGTTTATGATGGTTTTGTCTTTGTTTTTCAAGGCCTAGGTCTTGTAATTTTTGGATGTTTTTTTTTTTGTCGAATATGGTGGTTTATTTTTTTTTCAGTGGTTGAGTCATTTTGGTTTGAGAACATTTTTTATTTGTTTCTTTTTGTCTGCATGTCTTCAGTTGTTTAGGATTAGGTATAGACTACTTATACCGAGACTCTTTAAAAGCTTTTTGATCAGTTTCTTTTCCGTAAAGTCTTTAGTTTGCTCTATAGGTTTTTTTCTTTGGATATGATTTGGTATCTCTATTAGATATAATAGATACTAGCAAATTAATGGTATGATGATAAATTAAATAAAGTGGAATATGCTTACTGGGGACACCACTTTAAAAAAAAACCCATCACTTGCGGTAGGTTCCTCAAAGGTGATGTGGAAATCTGCCAAATACATAAATATATACATATTTGGAACAGATTAAAATTGTAGATTAATTATTTTGTAGTAAAATTTTTAATTATAAGTGTTAAATACCTAGGAATTATTAAGATTATAAATTTTAGCTGTTACCCACCAGAAATACAATGTAATTTATTGATTGGTATAAGCAAAAGTGGATGATGATGAGTACCTGCCACATCAACAGCTGAAAACAGTCCAAAATGTGAATTTTTCTTAACCATAATATATATAATTTTTTGTGTGTGCGCTAATCGCCACCAGATTATTGTTTTATATTATACTTTTATTATTGGTTTTTATTAAGCGTGCGCAAATCGCCGCCAAATTGAATTTGTGTTCATTTTTATTATTTCATTAAGCGTGCGCAAATCGCCGCTACATTAGTTTTTTTACATTAATTTTTATTATTTTATTCATGCATGCGCAAATCATCGCTAATTGAAGTTGTATTTTGTGTTAATTATAATTATTGTATTGTGCGCGCTAATCGCCACGACTCCGTTTTTCTTATAGATTATCATCTGTATTTTGTGCACGCGCAAATCGCCGCAAAATTATTCTTAGTATTTATTATTTATATAAATTTAAAGGACCAGTCTGCGCTCCACCAAAAACGTGAGTTTTTATTATCTATTTATGTTTATTTAATTATTATTATTTATTATTGAGTCATTAATTTATATTATCTTTATTTATTTATTGTTGGGCCAGAAGGGCCATAAGCCGCCATAGGTATAATTTGAATTATTTTAATTATATTGCGAGCCGATACAGGCATATTTTTATATAAATTATATTGTTACCATTTATTTCTAGTTTTATATTAATTATCAGTTCCTATTTTCTCACTAGTTTTAAGTTACACACATACACACACATACATGTATACACATATACACACTCACATCGCACATAGCTCGTCAGTATTTGTTCGGCAATCCCGTCCACTGCTGACCGAGCTATTTGTACCACTACTCATACATGCACACACATTTGTCGGTCGGTAGTATAATTCTACCGGCAACGTGCACGAAGCATTAGGTAAGCGGGTCCGCGTAATAATAATTGACGCTCCCGGGTCCGTTCAGTGACAATGTCGCATTAAATATTCTATGCTAAATTGTGCTCTACTGTCAAGTATGGCAAGCATCAAAAAGGATTTAATATTATTGATAATATGATTTTTTTATAATTTAAATATTAAATAATTGTACATTTACATGTAAACCTGGTACCTGTTGAATTCATAATAGAATATTTAAATACTAGTGTAAAACGTTGTTTTTTATACTAAATTTATTACTAAGCAGTAAGTATTATAAGGTATTCAATATATTTGGCCCAATTAATATTTTAAGTTTGATCTATATGCATCATTTTACGCGGCAAATATATCATATTTTAATATTTTTTTATTGTTAATTAAATAAATATCGATACACAATACAGAGTGTACTATAACACTGAGTAAAACCGTGAAAGTAGGTACAAAAATTACCTGAATTATATATTATAACTTTATAATAAGATTTTTCATTAACTAATAAGTATGTGTAGGTGTATTATTGGATCGCGACCGGTCATCCATTTCCAATTCGTATTCATAATTTAACTATAAATCTTAAATAATCTATGGTAATGAGGAAAAAACACTATAGTTCGACATTTGCTCGTTGCACACTGATAAATAGATACTATTTATCACATTACCATAGTAAAATTTATATTATAATGAACATTATGTTTTTGTTTAAGTACGTTCCCCCTATAGCAACCCATACAACTTATATACCAGGTTTACCTGATGATTTACATATAGCCCTCCATCTGTGATAATAAAGACAATTGCATTTTTTTAAACAAAGTTTTAATGGTTCATAATTATTATTCTTGAATAGTAGTTATGAAAGCCAAATCCAATTTCGAGGCGATGTATATAGGCAATTCAGGTACATTTATGTTGTAATATCTTTTTTGCGGTATTATGAAAAACGTTCGGCTACCTACTTATAAATTTTAAGTAAAATTCATAATATTGTAAATTTATAACATCTTAACATATTTTATATAATGGTTAATTCCTAAAATCCTAAAAATTATTTGACGATCTCACATTGACAATCGCTGGTTCAGATGATTATAATATATAATCAAACGTCCGAGTAGTGTCGGATACCGGTGGAACAGCTGCCACTTTGCTTGGACGGTACGTTTGGGTTGGCGGATGCTTATCATATTACTGTTATTAACATACCAGGACTATGATTTGAAAGTATAGTTATAGATATATAAGAAGATTTCAATATTAAGTTTTATATAATTCAACAACGTTTATCAATAAGCTCATGAAATTTCAAAAAGTTTGATAAATATTGTTGTAACGGTTGATATGACATATCTAAAAATAAAATTTGAAAAATATTGATTACAAATTTCCAAATAATTTTGATGTGTATGACGAAGAATCTATTTTAGAAATTACCATAATATTTATTCAAGATCTATCTATTCATATAAACTGCATTCAAATCTGAGTTACCTTTATGGAGACAACAATGGAAAATAAACATCTCAGAGCCTGTTTCTGCTATTGAAACTATGTCCCACTGTACTAACCATGTACCTAACATTAAATAACTTTTAATATTGTTTACAGTCTTACCTATAACTTCTGTCACCCTAAAACGAATATTTTCTACTTTGACAAAAATGAAAACTTACTCACAATCTAAAATGACACAAATAAGCCTTAATGGTTTTACAATAGTAAATATAAATAAGAAAGAAGATGGTAAACTAATTTTCACTCCAAAATTTACAAAAAGAATGCAGTTGAAAAATTAGAATTCATAATTCATTAAATAAAAAATTTTTTTAACTCTTTAATTTACTATTTTACTAAGATTTAATTTAAGTGTCATAATGATGATTTAGTTATTAATAACAAAACGTGGAGTTGATAAATAATAATTATTAATTGGCCTGCAATTATAATATATAATGATAATGATTGATGGTTTTTATTTTGTGGGACTAGGTCTTCTCCGATATAAAATTCCTGGCTACCGCTACGCTACTGACCAATTTTATTCCGTGGATTTTAAATACCTTTCCACTTAATTTATATTACCAATGGGCCAACTAAGCGGTGAAGCGAAGCATCAAAGGTAGCCAGAAATAAGAATTATGAAAACTTTAGAGAATATTTTACCCGCAAAATATCATGTAAAATCATTATCAACGTTTATTACTGTGTTATTTTCAGGTCCGTTATCAAAACACGTACATCTCTAGTATACAGTGTTCGGTAAGAAAAGAAAAGTCTTATAACAGTTAGTGAAATACATACTTAATTTATTACTATTATGCTAAATATTGTACATACATATTTTAATAAATGACTTTAGTTTTATGATTTAAATAAAATAAAACTTGAATTTAATATTATATAGGTATATACTTATATATCTTATATTTATAATAAGTATGTATTATAATATTATTATCATTTGGATCTTTTTGAACACGATTTTCTTTTTTTCAATTTTACACCACTGTGCGGTGGTGGCGCGTTGGCGATCGCGATAAAAATGTACAAAACGTTCGGTGGGCCCGTTTACGCGAGAAACCTCCACCGCCGGTGTGCTTCGCTCGGGCGCGGCGTGTTCGACACCGCACCGAAGGGCGCACGTGAGAAACCCGCTGACTACCGTGCGGTGTGGTCTCTCCTCTGCCGTTCGCGAAACCGACACGCAGTGTAATGCGCGCGTGATAGTTCCGAGTACGTGACTGCGACAGTATACGTTTTTTTTTTATAAATAATATTAATATTATCACCGGACAACGACGATCGCGATAGTGCCGCAACACGGCGTATACCTACTATATAAATATTAAAATATTATTATTACCTGCGACATCGACAATGGTGTAATATATTATCACTCGATCCTGGGACGACGGTGCATACATCGCCCGAATCCTACGACGACGTCCGACACTGACGGATGTTGACCGTTCAATAATCATTGTAACTTGCGTGCATATCGTTGATACAATGTCGACGGTCGGCTTAAAGACGTCGTCGTCGTAGGACGGGAAACGCGTGGCTGGTACCACGTAATCGTCTCCACGGCTCGCTAGCAACCGCGATTACTGTGGTCGTGGTTTTAGTCGTGCTGCCGTCCAATCTCCCGGGCTCGTACCGCGTCGCGATCACACGGCCGGCCGTCGAACGAGACGTCCGAATGACCGTGCGATCGCCCAGCACCGCCGCGTAGCCGAGCTCACACGACACAGGTAAGACTTCGATCTGTAGATACCATAATCTATATTACATCTCGCAGTGTACATAAATTATTTACCTTTTGGTTACCCGTAGGGGAGATTTCATCCATCACAACAATCCCCTACGCGACTATCCGACGTAGAATATTTTAATTTTAACACGAAACCATAACATTGCAACATTACAAAGACAACAGAGTCTAATGGGTATAGGTAAAACATGACCAATCTAATAGGGGATCCCAATCTCCGCCCGCAGTGTTGACGGTGTGAAACCAATCGCTAATATTTCATTGAAATTGTTACTACTTATCATATAGATAAACGCTAAGCACCCCTTGTCATCCAATTATGCGCACCAATGAAGTCTACTACCTACTATGCTAATACGTTGTTCGCGGAACACGCGTTAGAAGCAAATCCAACTCGAGAGATGAATTATCCGGTACACTCCCGGAATGAAAGCCTAGTCTGACAAAATCATATCGTCCTCATTAATAAGCTATCAAAACACATATTACTCTAGGAAACACCACGTGACCACGTCAACGTTAGTCAATAGAACAAAGCTCGGATCAGTTAATTACCGTATTTCTTATTATTCAGTATACCTACCTGTTTGCAATGTACTTTTTATTTTTGTGTAATTTGACTGAATTTCAAAATATCACAAGTCGAATCTATAATAGTGTTTCTTTCGATAAGACCCAGTAGTTTCTGAGCTCCAAGCTAGTAAAATAACCTGTTATGAATTCAAAGTAAGAATATCAAATAAATGTATCGGTGTAGAATCAGCGATGTTATATTATAATACCATACTTAGCATAGTCGTCATAAGGCACTTAAATCCGACGAGTATTAGACGTCTGGGATTCGGGTTTAATTCATTATTTACGACTACGGTTTAGGCTCGAAGGGTTAATAAGATAAGGTGCAGGTATGTGAAAACATATGTTCGTTACGGGTATTTTTTACAATAAGGGGAGAAAAAAACATTGAGCTTATGTGAAGTGAATCCAAAGGCCATGGAACGATTTTTGAACCACGAGGGCTACATTAGCATTTAACTGGAATCGATGTAATAGTATCCATTTAGTTTGCCCTTAAGTCATAGTACTCTTGGTTTTTTTGGAACGATATTTCATGACAACGTAGATATTTTGTGAACATGAGCGCAGCATCAGTAGAAGTATATATTTATTGTTTGTTTTTAAGAAATATTTGTTATTATTGATATTTGTAACACATGGGATGTACAGGATGTCTCATGGAAATATTCATGAGAAAATGAAGATAAAATAATTGTGTACCTACTTTTTATCTGATAAAAAACAAAAAAATAATAAAATTTTATTTCATGCGATACTCAAAACATTTGATTTAATTTTATAGCGTATATTCTTTTGAAAATGTTAAAAAAGAATTATTTTGAAGAGGGTTAAGATATTTTTCAAATCGTTGTGGCTACAACTTCAGTATTTATTTGTTGGCAGACACTCTACGTATTTCCCTAGTTTTTCTGGTCTGTTTCTCGCAGCTGCAATACTCAGCCAAATGAAATCCCGATTTCGAAAATAATACGTATATTGTTTTTCCACGAGACAACGGTCCGGTCGACGATGATAGTGCAGGTCAATAAATTGGTGAATATAATTTTTACTTTTTCCGTGCGAGTCTCTATAGATCGTGTCAAGTAGCATATGGTTTCTTAAATTCTACAATCTCGTTATTTGCACTTCAACCACAAGCCCATTACTTGTTTTTTCTGATCGATTTAAAAAAAAAAAAAAAAAATCGTTGTTTCTATTTTTCAATCACGTTACGCAGCGTCTCCATAAGTTAACAATTATTACTATACGACCACTATGAGTCTACGACCGCTAGTAGTAATAGTTTTCTTGGGACCATTGGCACTTTTTTTGTGTTGATTACTTGCCATCACTACAATATTTAAGTCGGATTTAAATAACAATAATTATTCTTTACTTTTATTGGATATAAAGAAATAAGAAATTAAGTAGGTATAATATAATTATGGTGGTATAATTTAAAAATTTATAATTTATAATTTTTTTACATCTGTAGAATAACTAATTTCTTTCAAAATTTCTTGTATACTGTATTATATTAAGTGCAAGTGCGAGTGTCTTACTCCTATACGACTATGTATCACTATATTACCCTCTGTTTACTGTTTAATTCTTATAATACACGTCTGACGTAGCTGATACGAACACTGTTTTCATTTTTAAATATTGCAATCGTACTATGTGGTTTCATTTAAAACAATATTATTAGAACACAATAAAAAGAAACTTGTTAACTATTTACATTTACTTGTGGTTAGAAATTAAAAATCAATAAATTGTAAGGAAATAGTACTTCATCCGGGTTAATTATCTATGATTAATCCGTATTAGCCATTACACACGTTTACTTTAATTATAAGTTGTATTGTAAATATTTATGAATAGTATTTCTTCTTAAAAGCAGCAACACAAAATAAAAAAAAATAAATAAATAAAATCAACATACAAATTAGTAGTGCATGCTTAAAATAAATCACTTGAGGGCAATCATGGATGTTAAAATGTTTAAAGTTAAATTAAGTTAGTAGAAAAAATCGTAAGAGTATTGTAAGTTTAATTTGTATCAAGTAATAAATAATGTAGGTATTAAATTAAAGATATAATTATATCATATTATGTTGAATTATAATATTTAGTGTATAATGGTTAAAAATGTAAAAAGAACCCATAAACATTTATTAACTTTGAATGTTGATTTTTTTAAGTTGTAAATTACACAAAATCAGTTATCTTAAACTGTACGTAACTTCCATAATTCTGTAATTATTTTAAAATAAACTGTATTTCTATATTTTTTCAATTTAAACTATAAATATAAATTATGAATACTTGATTAATATCTTAAAATATTTTTAAATGTACTGTCATTTAAATTCGTAGAAACATGATTGACTTAAACAGTATACCTTATACAATAAATTACTTAAGCTCTTATTTTATGGCTTTAGGAAGTCATCGGAAAATTAATATGAAAACTACTTGAAAATCTAAAATTTATATTGGCCATTGAGTTGTTATTAATATGACTTGCAAGAATTTAAAAAAGTACATTAGTCGTTCAAAATTGTATGTTTTAATATTTTTTTGGTTTAGAAAAATGACATCAATACTGATAAAGTAAATTATATACTTACCTATATTTTTTAAAAATATTACTCATCTTATTTAATTAATTGGTGGTGTGTTAGTAAACATTGTGCAAGGAAAAATTTCAGATTTTTTTGTTTTACAAAAAATTAAATGTTCTAAAGTCATAACAGTAGTTTCCCGTAATTATACCTACAGTAATAATTGAAAACATTTTTTTCCATACTCTAAAGAAGGCGATAATGATATTTTGAAAATGCATATTTAACTTAGATTTAATATACCTTGATTTACTCTTATATTCAATAAAATGATTTATACTTATAAATGCGTGGTTCATGATAGTACATTTTTACATATTTCTTAGTTTTAAATCGATTATACACTTATGTAGTTAACGAGCTAGTTCCTTTTTTGGAAGGCCTTATTGATGAAATTTTAATTAATTAAAAGTGGGATAATAATTATTAACAGTGTTGGGTAGTAACGTAACGAAAGTAACGCGTTACTGTAACGCGATTACTTTGTTTGTAACGCGTTACGTAATTGCATTACAATTATTTTCAAATAACGAAAATGTAATGAAAATCACTTTTGATAAGTAATTTACACAGAATAACGCGTTATAGTTTTAAATTATTTAGTACCTATTGCGAATTTTTTTAAAAAAAAAAACTTAAAAATATATACCCGCGTTTTAACAAACTCTCCACAATATTCTGTTTTCAATGGTTTTGACGTGTCTAATATTAAGCCGTAAATTTTGAGAATAGTGAATTACATTTATTATTTAATTAAATTCTTTTAAATAATAAATAGTTAGGTACACGGAACGTATAAATACATAATTATGTATTTATGTTATTAACTAAACATCTTTTTCAAACTATACTATATTTTCTGTAGGTATTATAATTTTTAGTTCCTTTGTTTATTGAATGACAATTGCTTAACAATAAAAAAAAATTGTAACGAGAAATTAATATAGTTACTTTTATATTTGAAAAGTAAAGTAATTACATTACAATTTCATTTAAGTAACGAGTAAAGTAACTTCATTACTTGTGTCTCTAAGTAACGAGTAAAGGAACTTCATTACTTTTTAAAAGTAACTAAACCAACACTGATTATTAATAACTTGTAGTATTGCGTTTAAATGTTACAATAAGTTCTCAAAAATTATGAGGATTCCAAATTTTGTTATAACTAAGCAATTATTATATATTGCAGTGACACAATGGCCAAATCCGTCTTTCACGTTAATAACAATTTAATTATAGGTGAGAAAATTGGATATCATTGAATTGGCAAGTCTACGAGAATGATTTTTTTTAGTTTGTATACTCGTATATTAGAACTATAGTAAAATTATTGAAGTTTTTCAAAGGACTAGTGTTTATGTATGAGTATCTCAAGTGTAAATTGAAAACCAATACCTCAGTGATTACAAAATCGAGGTTATTCATTAATTAATATTGTATTTATTGTCCAATATAATTAAATATGTAGTAATACCGTCAAAATTAATAAACATAGTTAAATATTATTATTCTTATCATTAAATGTGATTATTTTAAAATAACCTATATTTTTTTAGAATTTTGTGAATTTATTTCAATTTTTAAATTTTACAAACATCTAACAACATTTCTTCAGTATGTTTTAAAGAATAAAGTACTGCTATAGAAACATAGAGTGTATCTACTTTTTTATACCAAATATAATATATGTCGCAAACTAGCAATAACCTTAATTACTATCATATATTGTCGTTTGGTGAATAAAAGAGCATATTTTCTGATTTGAAGGTGGAAAAATATCACTGTTCCAATGAACAGGTGGTTTTCGTTATTAACTGGTACCAATATGAAATGTCTAAGGACTGGCGAAAAGCAGCATTTTAACTCTTAAACTAGTTATACTGTATACAATCGGTACCATCACACATCGGAATCCCCGGCAACGAACTCGCTGACAAACTGGCGATAAAAGTGGTCAACTCCCCCAATACCAAATTATACCCTCATGTAACATATGATGACGTAATCAGCACCCTCAAATACAAATTCTACACTCTATAGCAGAATCGATGGGAAAATCAAATAAATCAAAACAATAAACTCAAAGAAATAAAACCTTCGACCAAAAAATGGCCTGATACACCAGTCAAGCTTACACGACACGAAGAGACCATGGTCACCAGAGTACGCATCGGACATACCAGAATTACCCACTCCTATCTAATGCGCGGGGAGCCCAAACCCAGGTGCGAAACATGCAACTTGTATCTCACTGTTAAACACCTGTTTCTGGAATGCCCCACCTACCATGATGCCAGAGTGGGGGCTAACCTGAACACCAGCTCACTCAAAGACACACTTGGACCAGGACAAGAAAAATCCATATTGAAGTTCATCAAGACGGCTGATCTCACAACCAATATTTAAGACTACGGACCAACAACGCCACACAACCATTATTATACCCACTATATAAATTTCAATGTTTATTATATAATTATCTGTAACCTAATGTAACTACTAAACACGCAAATCACAGTAGGCTAATAAACATTTGTATTTGAAGCCTTAAAAAAAAAAAAATCGTATTCGAAATATTTAAACTAATAATACATTTATGGCATTATTTTATTTATTACCTATAGGTTTAAATAATTTGCATATTATTATTAAATTACATTTTTATATTTATTATTTATTTATATTTCAAATATTTCAAATTCATAGATCTAGAACATATTTTGTTGAAACTTTATCATAAAGACAAAAATAATAAAAACCACTTAAAATAAAGAAAAACCTAGAATAAAAAGCGGAATTACATTATTTTTTAACTAAATTGTAGTTTTGGATAAGTAGAAATAATATAAAATTCCACATATTGATTATATTAAAATATTAATGACAGTAATAAATGGATTTTTTAGAATAATCAGACTGCACTTTCAACTCTATATACACAGTTAAATTAAACTATATTTATTTTTTTTTAAGTGAAAAATATAACTTAAGTCAATTATTTTTAATAATGATATTACCAATGAATAAGTTTTAAAGAATATAATTTTTTTATAATACTCTAATGTATAGGTATTATACTGTATAGGAATGGTATCACTTAATCAAATTTATTATTTTGCTTACAAATTAAATCAGACTTTTCAATCATTTAGAAATATTAAGTGCTTACTAATTTTTCATTATTAGTAAAAAAAATCTTTTTAATTAACTTCAAAGAAAATATAGAGTGAAATAATTTCTAGATGTTTCTAGATGATATATAATAATAATAATTGAATAAGAATAAATTCTAACTCTTAAGTAGTACAAAATATGAGTTGTATAATTATTAATTTTTTATATTTAATTCGGTTTTTGGGAAAAGGTTTTCAATAATGTTATAAATTATAACTGCAATCACATTCAATGTGTAAATATACATTTTGTAACGTTTACAATATTATTTTATCAGTTATATACGGTGTTTATATGTTTATAAATTGCTTAAGCTATATTATTTTAAAGATAAAAAACTAAATTTTAATGATTTAAACGAAGAACCAACTCCTTAGAGTTATATTCTCTACTATGTATACCAAATTTAAGTAAAATTTACCAAAATTTTAAGCATCAATTTTACAATAAATACAAATTATGAGTCATAAAATAATTTACGTTATACATATTATATTTTAACAGTACAACAGGGACGAGATTACTTTTTATAGTATTATGTGATATTTATTTAAATGTTTTTATTTTTTAATATTTACATTTATGACATAGTATGGATGAAATACAATTTCCAAGGGAATACTAAAATAAAATGTTTACGGACAAAATATAATTATTGCAATAATACACTGCACGTCTGCACTGCATCGAATGTTCACTTAAGTACAACAATAATTCTAAAAAAATATAGGATTTTTATTTTTAATAATTTAATTCTATCAAATATTGTAGTAATTTCACTTCAAATGAAGTAAACAATTTTAATTTTATTTTTGACTATTGTTATTGTTAATGATTAAAAAATACATTATATGTCCTACATATAATTATTTAAATATATCAACATCCAAAGAACTAAAAATGAGTTATAAATGAAAATTTTTTTTATTTATTTATGTAATATTATTATAATCTATGAAATATCTAATGAAAGTAACTTCTATTTTTGAGTTAATATTGTGGTATTATTGGTATTCATTAAAAAAGGATTCCGAATCAATTTGATTTTATTTAAAAAATAATTTCATTGAAAATATTATCATAAAATCCCAAAATTAATTTCCGACTAACATCATATTATGACGTTTCCTATTTTTCTTCATTACTATCTTCCTTGTTAAATGTAAAGTTCATTGCGTTTTGAAAACGATTTCTCCTCTTCATGAATTCTACAATCATACGAATAATACCTACCTTTAAACGTCATAAGCAGTAATGTTGTGACTGTTACATTATGAGTCGTTCAAATTTGAGTGATATCCAAAAGCATTAGAATTAGCATCTGATTTATATCGTTATCTTGTTAAATTATTGTATAATAATGAGTCTTTCAATAAGAGCGCTCGATTTTTAGTGGTAAATAAAAAAATTGTGTGAGAGAAATCTACTTAATTTTTTTTTAGTTTAAAAGAATTTTTTGTGGCATTAATAATGAAATATAACGTTGTTCTGCATAGACTTGGGATACAAGACTATCTATGTCATACAGACTAGCCCCAGTGAAAAAAGTGTAATGGCGTTAAATTACACGATATTGATGATCAGTTCACTAGCCGCCATGCGAGATTATCTTTCCTTCGAATCAAAAATACACCTCAAATAATTGATGAACTCAAAGTCAACATAATGATTATATATGTCGTTCAGAAAATTGGACCTTCCAAATACGTGCCTCTAAACAAAGCCGTGGTAAACATTTGAACGACATTATATGAACAGTATTTGAACGAATTTATACTTATTATATTACTATATTACATCATACAATTGGAATATATGAATTTATCATAAGTGAAAATATTTTAAATCAATATTGTGTCTGTCACGTGTATGGCTTGTATATACGAGATACACATTTCATTTCTTTTGAAACACAAAACATCACAGATTCGAGTGTTTAAAGTTGACTTCTGAATGATTATATGACAATAAAGAAGCATATATACCGTTATCTTGTAATAAGAAGAATGAAGAATGACCTCGCCGCAACTTGGGTGTACTTTTTCTATTTTTTTTTTCAACCTTGGTGTCGAATTGTACTGGACCATTAAATAAGTGTATTAGGATTCATAAGGTTGTTTTTCACAGATCTCGATCCAGATAACGATGGCGTCACAAAGGGACGTGAAGGACACTTGCATTATGTTTATACTCTATTCACCGACTTATTGCCCAATATGAATACCATGGACACACATATCTACATGTATATATTGTCTTTTCCATGGTCGTGCAGAATAATCTTTTAAATTTCTAATCCAACATAGTAATATTATAAACATATTGTGCTTTATATTACAACGAAAAACTTATACAAGCCAATACCAGATACAAGAGTACGCAAATACGTGTCTTATATTGTATCAAATACGTATATCGGTGCACTCGTTGAAAAACCTATTATTTTTGGAATACTATTCAAATAATCTTATTGGTATCGAAAATTTATAATATTGCTTGGGTCTGCAGTTATTTGAAGGACTTTTCGGGACATTGGTGCATGTGCCATCTAATAGCATTTTTAAATTATTATAAGATTATAATTTAATCCACTATATCAACAAAATTACGATAGTATCATTATGTTCATAACTATGCATTATAATAATAATCCACTTAATCCATTTTTGTCATTTTTTTTTGCAGTAGTAAATCAATTTTTATTAAATACTTAATCATACGTCCATGTTTATTTGTTTAAAATAAAAATGTATGTTCAATAAATATGTAGGTTATATTGAATAAATAATTAATAAATAAATAATTATATAATATTACAATATACATTTATATACTGTTTTTATTTTAAAGTTATAACTATGCTACAGAAATAATAACCAAAAAAACGATATAAATATTTTAATCCAAAAAATGTGTTGCCATTTTCATCGGAAAAAAATTATGATCACTGTTATGTAGCGATCTGATATCTAATTTGGTAAAATGTGTGTAAAAAGGGAGTATAAAACAAGACAAACCATATTATAGGAAAATTGTTTATGTGTTTTAGAAGTATGTTTAATTACCTCAAAATAATTTAAAGATGACTTTGATACAAAAAAACAGTAATACTTAGTAAGTAATCTGAAGAATTAAATTAAAAGTACCTGCCGATTTTTATATATAGGTTTCTATTATGTAATACATATTACTCATTCCCAATTTTTCATAACATTTAGTGCTTTACATTATTTTCATAAACAATGATTGACAGATAATAATGATTGATAAATTTAAATTACATAATGAATGGACCATAAACTATATACATTTATATTATTTCTGTATAGAGGAGATTCATCCACGATAGTGTTCACTTTTACAATTTATTAAAAGTTAAGAAATAACAATCAACTTGGTGAAATATAACTGATAACAATTTATTTTTGGTACCAGAGGAAATATTATTTTTAAAAATTTGAATCATGTATACCTAGCCAGTAATCTTATTTATTAGTACACACTTCTCAAATCCGTATTGCATCATACTTCTAATTTTGGTCTGCACATTTTGTGTTGGAGTTCATTAAAAAATAGGGGCTACTATTACTTATTATAACCCTTTAATTGAGTATATAATCTATCAATCGGATACTTCAATACTACAATCGTACTATCGTTGAATAAAATAATATTATGAGTGTTCGATTTTTTAAAATTTTGTTTTTACGAAACGTAGGTTTGTAGAGATTATGATAAAAAAGAAGGCATTTTTAGGTTAATTATAGGTTGTTCATTAATAAATTATTAAAGTTCATTCTTTGGTGAACTAGATTATAATATCTGGGTACATGATTCTAAAAATAAATTACTATTTAATTGGTTTCAAATGTATTTTTTTCGTGTGTTTTTTTCTAACGATCGTTTTCCAACGAAAACTAGTATACCTGTTTAACCCTGCCTCGTTACCTCCGTTGTTTTTCGCTTTTACGCTTCATTAATGATTCTGCCGTAGTATAATACGTTTTCGATGTACAAATAATGCGCAAACGGCAAATCAAAAATCAAATATACTGAAAAGTAAAGAGAAAACAACGTGTATATACATTATTTGTATACACCCCGTCGAGTAAAATATCTGTATACTAACACGCCGTTGCGGTTGTCGGACAACAGTTATTATTTTGAGCAAGACGCGTATGTCGTAGATAATTATTATAACAGGTACAACAAATGGATAACGACCCGAGCACGGACCACGTGTATCTGGAAAATGAACACGAATAACATACGTATATGTGCGTGCGGTGTTCCGGGACCATTGTCAGTAGGTACCGAAACCCGTGCTCGGCACAAGTCCGCTGTGCCTTCCTTCACCCTTGTGCTGTGATAAAATATGATGTTACACCATGTGTGGGGTGATCGAAGGTATACCACTACGGTGGCTTAACAACCATCATCTTTCTACTTGAGGCCTGAGGGGTGGCAATTTTTTCTAATGTTTTACGTGCCAAAATGTATCGGATTTCCCCCATCCCCCGCGTGCCATTAAACTACGAACAATATTATATTATTTATATAAGTGTATAAAATATGAAAACATTTCTTAGCATAAAATATGTATTTATTTAGTAAACAAGTAAGAAATGTAATTAAAAAAAAATATATATCCCTTAAGTATCTATTTATTAGTTATTTGATGTGTTTTTTTTTTTTTTTTTTGTGTTGTTGATGTCATTTTATACAGTTGGTTTAACAAAAATAATCAATTTCTGTTTATTTTATATACAACTCAATTGTATATAAATAATGCTATTTAAATTCAATTGTCATATTTGGGTAAACACAATAGTATAGGAAAAAATAATTTTTCATTTAATTGTTTTCGATAAAATTCAAGATAACAGCTAGTAGTATTATATAATATTTATATCACCATAATAGTGTTTTGAAATGGCCAGAAAATAAAATGAGATAATTATTGATAGGTATCGTATGTACCTACTGTGGTCACTTGAGCTCCATTTCTCTCTCTCCTGATGTTTTTTTCTTTTCTCAGTACGAGGACCGGACGAATGTAAGTTTCCTCACGAGATGAAGCAGGTAAAAATCACTTATTGGTATTTGGTATTCATATGTAAGTACGTAAGTTTCACCCTGAAAAAAAAAACCGTCACACGCCCACCGTGTGAATACTGGCACCGTGCTACATAACATATACCTACGTATACTAGATATGTATTATATTTTTCTAGTTGCGTAATTTTCCATCTCACGTGTCTGTACATATTATATACACAGTCGTATCCAGCAGTGTACCTGAACGTAATTTTCTATTCCATACGGACGTGTTTTCTGACTCAATCACTCTCTCTCACTCGCTCTTGTTCGTTTTTCTCTGTCCGCCCGCTCGTTCACTAATAAAGACCGTTGACCGGAAGTGTATCCGTATAATGAGATGTGTCAAGCACTCGTATTCACTATACACACGCACGCGTCGGTAGGTACCTATATCCAGTGCCCACGGCACAGCTCGAGGGCACTCGCAAGAAGTCGTAGAAAATAATTGTCTTTTCCTTTTTCACGCGTACACGGTAATCGTGTTGATTTAAGGCAATCGTCACAAGCACAATATACCGTATGCAAGGTAGTGATGTATACAATATGAATTTTTTAAACATGCTTATCATTTAGCCCAATTTTTACGACCAGATTAGTGATTATGTATTTTTACCGATTCCGATTTATGAAAAATGTAAATTTAGTTGGTGACCATATTTTCAAATACATTGATTTCAGGTACTTGTCCGTATCCTGGAACAGTGACAACTATATTGTTTTTACAAACGGAAAAACCAGTATTTCTTTACGCAAATAATTATTGAGTTTGCAATTCCTCACGTAATATATTGTCAAAATTCAAATCAATATTATTTCAGAATTATTTAATTAATTTTTAGTTTATTGTGAAAAGTGTAGAATTATTACTACATTGATACTTTTTATTTTTGTGTAATAATACAAATCATTATTATTATATGAGTGTATACCGACGTACCTTGGTTAGCATTTGGACGAAATCCGCTTTGTCTCGATGCAGTATCGAATCATGATTAAATTTAAATTATGAAATGATCAATTGTATCATATTATTATATATATTTATATCATAAATTAATAATTAAATTGTTGTTCGGATTGAAAAAAATGTCTATTGTGAATAAATGTAAATAATTGTACAGGTACAGGTCTGAATTTTAATCATATCACGTCAACAATTCCGGAAAGTAGAAAAATTGGTATTCCCGTTTGAAAAAAAAGTTGATATTGTCACAGTAGCACAGTATAATACTCCTTACAAAGTACAAAAATCTATGTATTGAAAAATATTACTTACACGCTATATTCATATTTCCTATAAATTGGAATTGGAAACAAAAAATTCTCAATTTTAAAATAATAATAAGGGATTGACATGTTTAAAAAAATGACTGTGTAAATTTTATATGTCTAGGCACGATTATACCTCGTACTCTTATAATTATACGATACCAAATATAACCTATACATATTGCACAATGCCAATGTCGTATTAAGATTTTGACATCCTAAGTCCTAGGACAACTACATTTTGCTACCGCTTTCGTTAGTAGTCACATACCTGCATAAATAAATATATTGTGTTCGAATTAAATGCAGGGATATTTAACTATATCCATTGAAAAACCGTTCGCTTTGCTCCCGATCCACTCTTCCTAATTCAATACACTTTAACAAAGTATTTATAGCTTATAAAAATAAAAAATAATTGTCTTATGAAAATATACTTTTGCATATTGTTATATTCGGTAATATAAGTCTTCGACCACTATTGTAAAAATCTCGTATGGCTTTTATTTTAAATCACTATAAAAATTATTTCCATGTTGTACGTTTTAATGGTTCTTATAATATTCAGATTCAGCCCAGTGGATTTTTAAAACAGAATAGTTCTAGTAAATACCAGATTTTAGCGGGCGTAAACAATTTTGGAAACAGATAAATCGGTGGAGGGGTGCGTTATAAGACTAAATGACACTTTCTAGTGCGTAATGTAAAGCTCTTTTGCAAATGACCAATTCCAAATCGTTTCAAATCAATTAAGGCAATTAGTAATTACCTTACATATGTACATATTGTGAACTTGGATTGATTGTGTTACGTTTCAAATCTAGAGTTAAAAGACAAATGTGATTATGTGTATTAAGATTTCATATATTTTAAAAATTGGCTAAAAAAATACATTATTATTATTGTTATTATTTCATTTTTATTATTAATATTATTATAATTATGATTATAATGTAACGTTATTGTACAGACTCATGGATAAAAAATTAAAAAATGGTTCAAAAAATTTAAAACACTATACTAGGTAAGCGCCTATAATAATCAATAACATTATCGTTCCTTGTGCTTTATGCACTTGTTTCAAAATATGTACGTATATATTTATTATTTAGATATTATTTAGGGCCTAGACTCGTTTAAATGTCATGCATTGCTCTTTATATTTTATTTTATCGACTAATTAAATTGATAAAAATATAAAACGTGTTGTTTGTTCTACTTTGATAATGTTACTTTGAAATGAGTGAATGATTTTGATTGAGAAATATGAAAATAGTAGTAATTGGTTATAATTCCATTGAAACTCGTAAACCGTGAAACTATGCAGGAAGTATAGACACGTCGTAAAATGTTCTAGGTTTATGTAATTCATCGGAAATTTACCGAAAACTATTCCAGAGGTATTAAATGTCTAGAGTTTTCGTCCACATAGCGAAGTCGTTCGAAACTTTCGGAGAACTTTTTTTATCATACCGTCGATACAACGAAGTGAAATAAATCACGCATCGTTTTAAATCAGTATATAGTTTTCCATTGGGTCGTATTTCCGTATCGGTGAAAATCGATAACCGTGAAATACGGTCCGGGAAATTATTTTCAATCATGTGTTATGATAATACAAGATGGTTAAGAAAAAAAAAAAAAAGGTTACAACATCCAGGTACACTCTAGTTTTCATCGGACAAACACGAGCATAATATTGTGAAAGTTACTACCTACATCATTATTATTATTACGGTACTACTATTATGATCGCGGTCTGTGTTCATTTTAATCCCATAATATATTTCCACGAACGACGACGCATCAAAGGAAACGATACAATTTGTTTGGAATGATGGTAATAATAATAATAAAAATTCCTTTTACCACCACCTCGATATGATACCGCCATCAAGACGTTTTTACTTTTAGCTGTCAGCAAGGGTTCTTCATAATATATCACGGGTAGCAGCGAAATCGTATTATATTCGACCGGCAAAACAACGTCGAGCTAATTGTCATTCACAGCGGCCAACTGACAGTAATAACGACGACGACGACGACGCGACGGTCGTGTAAAGCGTTTTGAAAGTAAAATCCGTTATAAGTCCTTGGGCTCCATTTTGTAATACAATACAAATACACACACACACACACACACACATAATACATACATGCGCTGCACATTTCTCACCATTACCATGCACACGTTAAATTACTCTCTACCATAATAATATACAGGGTGATATCAGACTACCGTCATTCAATGACTGTGGCATTTATTTTAACCTTACTGAATTATTTGCCAAGATTTTAGGTAGATAACAAGATAATATATAGCGTTTAATTGGCAGGAATCCTAATCCGGCCGATGTAGGACTACGAATTTGTTTTGTTTGAGGGTTTACATCGGGGTAGAAACACTGCAGCGAACCATAAACTATATTACCTTCGTTTCAAACGACCAATATTGCGCGTTTACCCGAACCAAAGCGATTTATTCGAATCTTGTCGAACCGAAACGGCAATATTATATATATACACGTTTACGATCATGGCATTGGTGGCGTATTTACGGATGGGGAGGATATAAGAGCTGTAGCCTCCCACGGAAAGATTTTACAACTTTGTTTATAGGTGTAGCCGTGAAGGTGGATAATTTGTTAATAATTTATCCAAATTTATCGAAGAAAAAGTTTATGATGTGTTTCCTATAATGAAATGAACATTTTCATACGATTCATTAATAACATAAGAGCTGTAAGAGCTGATAAAAGATCTGTAAGTACATTATTTTCGTTAATCGGATAATTTACTTGTCACGTGATTTTATTGTATTATTTACGATTTTAATAAAAATGTAATTTTCAATGTGTTCTTTGAAATGCATGTTAAGAAACGAATACGTGAGCTTTCCGTGCTTACATAAAACTAGAATGTATCACGTTCAAGTGAGTGATATCCTTGCTTTTTTCCTGAGGAAATTGTTCGTTATTTTGCAATTATAATAAAATCGTATATCACATTAAAATATAACACATGCATTATCGCTACGGACGCATAATATGCGTATTAATATTTTCACATCCCCTCCCTCCCACCGGTGAAAATACCTACAAGATGCCTGGATCGTGGTGGAACACGGGGGACGAGCAAAACGATGATGAGTGATGATGTGAACCTTCGAACAACCTGTAAAGTGCGTCCGTCCGTATGTCTGGTGCACGGCGTGTAAATATAACATCGAGTGTGGAGCTACGCAAATGAACAATGCAATATATTTCGATGTCACGATCAACATTTGGCTGTGTATAGGTTGTTACCGCGCGCCGTAATAGCACAGTAATAATATATAAGTGCAAAATCGTAATTGGACGCGTTAGTCGGCTGTTTGCGAGTGTTCGATCGATTTAACCTGCTGTGCGTCGTCGTGCGTCGTGGTCGGCACCGGGTTACGTGTGCGTGCAGTGTTCAACACAAGAATATTGCGCCTAATAAATACGCGCACATACGAGACTTCGTCGGTATACGGTGCAAAATGGGTATGTTTTTTCCGTGTTTTTGTCTCGGGTATTGGTGCTAATAATAATTCGGTAGAAAATAACTCGCTCACGTTATACGTATAGCTGAAGCGTTTTACCAGAATTTTCGATGCGTTTTATTTGTATTGCGCTCCTTGATCGACGGTTATTTAATAATCGTGCTTAGAGGTGATACTCGCGAGCCCCCCGGCCGAAGGAATAAACGTCCTGCTTTTACCACGCCATAAATACTGTACACCGATTAAAAATCGGTATTCACGTTCACGATAATAATATAATATTCGTAAACAGTAAAAACGGTAGAGGTTTACGTGAAAAATCGCTAAAAGCAACGACTTTACGAAACAAGTCGAGAAAATCTACGACATTACGACAGTGCCGATAGTTACCACAGTTTCTAAACGTTATTATAAGCAATATTTTATATAGGTATATCTCTTGTGTATATAATTTGAAAAGAGTTTCATGCATTTTGATATTAAAAATTGAATTCATAAATAAAGTAATTATATATTCATACTTGTTTTATAATTTTGGCCATTATAAATCTTTATTATAACCCATCATTATTTTCATATTCTCGTTTCGAATAAAACCATTCTGAATGTATTATTTTTTAGTACCTTGGTAGAGTGGATACTATATTAAAATGTTTGTTTATTTCAGCTAATATTAGAAATCAACATTTTTAAATTAAAAACGATATAATTTCAGTAATATTCACATGGAAGTAAGATTTGGTTTGGAAAATTACACGTTTTTTTGGTTTCCGTACTAATAACTTACAATAAATAATAACTCTATGTTCTGTATATTTTTGATTGAAATATTTATTTCGTTTTCGTATTTTGGAATGACAACGGAAGGGTTTTTGATAATGATCTCGCGAAATCAGCAAGTGCGTATCATATGGATCAGCATCAAGAACATCTCATTCGAAATTATTCATTTGCAGTTGAAATATAATTTTCCGGGTACAAAGTATAATATAAACGATTTCTCCGAGGCGTGCACTGAACAACGTTGTAGGTTCGAGTTCATCGTTTTGTATGATAGCAAAATAATAATATTATATTGGCTATTGTTTCTTTTCGAACGAATCAAACTCTTGACCTATTATATACGCGCGCTATACCGAAATCGATACACAGACAAGAGCATGGCGGAATTTTTACAAAATATTCTATAGACCATTATGTTCGGTAACGAAACGGATAGTTGTGTATCGTGTATTATATTATACGGTGCGGGGGCGAGAAAAAAAGCTTTTTAGTCGTTGAATTATATTTATAAATATTTCATAAGCATATTGTTATACGTGTACGTCATGGAGATCGTATATGTATTGTTGTTTCCGGTGTGATTCCCGTGCTAAACGATTGGAAGTGGTTGCACACGATCCACGATAAAAACAAAAGTTTTAAAACGCTAATATATTCAGAATTCAGGTATTATCGAATGCAATCGTCCGCAAAAGTTTGCCAAGTTTTATATACATTTTTAACGTTCGTAACGCTGTGCGTTTGTGTCGCTGAACATACACTGTTCCATGGCTTGGCGGAGCGTGTACAATATTTAGAATTCACTTTTTCTATACGATTCGTTTCATAAGGTCACAATAGAGTACATATATTTATATAGTATATAATAATATATATAATAGCCAATTGGAAAGTGAAGACATCATTGTTTAATGAATCATTTGATGGCAACCCTATATTATTGTCTATATGATGGAAAATTGAACAGCGAAGAAAACAGTATTACACATTAGTAATTTCTCGAGATTGCGTGACCACCACTATATTGGGACACTATTTCCCTCTTATCATTATATAATATAACATGATACCATAGAAAAATAAGTATATACCCATTCACACACACACACTTTAATTTATATTAAATTAAATTATATTATATTTCATTTTGATTAAAATTTTATGTAAGATGCCTCGATGTTTTCTCATCATTATTCCATTCGATGGAGGTTCATATATAAATCGATTTCAGTGAAAAGAATACTAACATAAAAATGATAATGCCATATCCACGGTCATATACTCGTATATATATATATTATTATTATTATTATTATTCCGGTGGACCGTAACTGAGTTCTATGCGGTTTTGCATTAATATTTTACTTGGGATTTTATACAACCGATGGAATTATTTAACTTTGTAATAATTAACTGTTGAACAGCACATAATGATGCGTTTTTCAAAATTAAAGGGTAAGGATATTTTTATAAGACACACTGGTCCGTAAGGAGATTCATTATTGGTGAATCACATAAGTGTATAGAATTTATATTATAATATGATATGACATGAGTACATTATAAAATTATAAAATTCTTGCACTAACACATAAAGCACTTAATTGATAACCTTTTTTTAGTATTTCATATTTTCATGATAGTACATTTAATTATTTTACGCATTACAATATTTGTTTTCAGATTTTCTCTCAATTGAAGTTTGTCTATTAGCTTTAAAAACCATTCATTTTGTTCTATAACAATATTCTTGGTTCGATGAACGATGCGATTATTTTATGTAGTGGATTTAGATTGTACACGTTTTATACATCGTAAATATTCTTTAAAAATCAGAACACGCTATGATTTTATTTCGTGAAAACCCAGAATGTTTAAAAACGTTTTTTAAAGAAAAAATGTTCAATATCACGCGCACTACTTCGATCTACCGTTGTAGTGGTATTTTAAATTTGGTCAGTTATTGGTGTTCTTCAATTAATATGAATCATAAATCTATAACAATTCGTACTCATAATATCGCCTTTACACGTTCAAACGCTCAGACCAACGAGAGAATGAGGTCTACATAAAATTACTTTCACTTAGGATAGTTTAACATCAGTTCCGAGATTCCAAATTTTCACAAGAAAATGTACATTTGACGATCGAAGAAGTATATTCCAATATTATACTCCTACTACGTTCGAGAAAATGTTAAGTCTTAATTCTCTATTAAGTATTTATTTTCAATGTTTAGATTGTATTGTTCATTCTTTTCGTTTTGAGAATAATTTAACCTATTACCTCAGCATCCCTTAAAGAGAATCTAAAAGGTGCCCCGGAGAAATTTGCTGTTTATGCCCCCCTCCCTAAATACGCCTCTATTCACCGAGTATCATGGTAATAAAACCAACAATGGGAGTGTTTAAACGCTTTGATCCATCGTTGATAAAAAATGTATATTTAAGATAAAAAAAAAATATATAAAAACCATACACATATTTAATATATAAAAACAGTAACTGCACTATATTGAAAACTATACTATGCGCTTAAAAATATCCGTTACGCGTACATCCAAATTATCTTGATTGCGTATAACATAATATTTATGCGTCACCGAGAGCCGTTTAAACACTTTGTTAGATCAAGCTGTGCTCTGAATGTTATATTATTTGTACGATTTGTTATTGTTTTCGAGCTTTTCGGTTAAAAATATATTAATGTTATATTGTGATAAGATGAATGAAGCGTAACGACCGTCCGACATCCCATCTGCGTTTTAAATTGATTGATGAATATGCGCGTTCTTGAAAACGTAGTTGTAATAATAACGTATGCGCAGCTACATAATTATTTTTCTTTGCTCATCGAATGATATCCATAAGAGTATCAATGACAAAGTACCGAATATGTTTTGTTAAGTGAATATGTTGACAAATGCGTATTGACATAGGTATACCTATAGTTATTTTAAGCCCACATTAGATTGTTTTCGATTTTATAAAGTCTAGTACATTTTTTATTCCGGATCAATATTGGCAAGGGATTCCGCTGAAATTCGAGTAAGCAACGATTCATGTTCTCTAGAGATTTGCTGAATTTACCTTGGGGGTTCACACTGAACGAACACCGCTTTGCGTTATCCTCGGGCTTTCTTAGGCTCTGTCGTTGAGAGAAACGAAGGCCAAAGTCGTTATTTTATTATTTGCAAAAATAAAAAATAAATATTTTCGTTGTTACTTGTAACTATGCATCTGTATTACTATTATCATTATTATTATTTTGTAGCTTTTACATAGTAATAATTTCTGTTTTTAAGTACGTTTTATTTGTTTAGTAAGTTGTGCGTAGTTAAAAGCCACGTTGATTGAACTGTTGTGAAGCGAGCCATGAAAAACAATTACACTATTCCTAGAATCTAATGAATGTGAAAAATCCTGGGAAAAAATTTATGATTAACTACAGTTTTCTTTAATATTTATCTCATACGGTGCTGTAGTCATTAATGAGCACTGGGTTTTATCGAACATATAAACCTTGAGATGCTCACAACATTAAGTACGTATTTCGCCGTGCTCGGCACCGATATAAACTGTTAATTGCAATCAAAGTTGAATAAACGTATTCGCGTTATTAATTCTTCCTTTCGACCGAACATACAAAATACAAGAATATAATAGTTATAATATTATTATCACAAAATGCAAGTGAACGACTTGAAGAATGCGCAGTTCACCGTGTTTTCCACGTTCATTTATTTTTATCGTCCGATCGATGCAGTGGCGGTGAATCGTCATCGTGCAAGGTATAAAGACTTTATCTGGGATACTGGGACCTAGAAAACATTGCAAAAACGCTAGGGATTTCAATATTCAAAAATAAGTCCAAGGAATTCTAAGCTTGTCATTTTTGTTAAGATAATCGAAACGGAAAAGTTGACGCAAGTTGATACAACCACACGCCGAATATAACTACTAGTAAAAGTGAGACCTACGGTAGTGTTAAGTTATGATTATTGTATAGAAATAATTGTTACCTTCATAATATTATACGTTATTTTAAATTAATTTTAGAATTCGTGTAGAATATCCTGTACTTGTCCTGACCATTATAACTTTTTTTTCAAATAATATGTTTTATTTTTAAAATTTTTTTTTCTGATTACTTATTTTTAGGATTATATAATATTTTTATACTTTTCGATAATTTTTAAAAGTACTTTTTAGAACTAAATTTTTTCTTTTTTAGTTAGAATTTTACATTCAAAAAAGTTCTAAAATTGCATTCTAAAAATTTTTAAAATAAACATTTGAATTTCAATTCAAATGTTTATTTGGCGTTTATTAGGGCATTTAAATGCCCTAAAAAATATAAATTATTAAATTTAGTCTAAAAACAAAATAATTTGAAAAAGAAAAAACAAATTGTATAGTTCAGAAAAATACTGATACTTTCTAGCTACGTATTGCTTGACATAGTGAAAACATATTATTATTTATTATTATTATTAGTATTTTCATACATGTTATTACTGTTCATTTATATTCTCTAAAATACTAAATATTATTTTAAATGATTGGAAAAATATGAACGATACTTTTTCTAAATATTACTAAGACTTAAAATCTTTTATCTTGTTTTTATTCAATAAAAATTAATGGATTTTGAAAATAAATTGGTTTATAGTTAATATAATATTGTGTTGCCAATATATTTTTATACGTCATACAACAAACATTGATTTTAAAAAGGTATAAACTCCGCCGTATGTACTAAGATGCCAAACTATTATTATTAAGTGTTGGTTATTAATAGGGTTTCCTTATTTTGTGAAGCATAAAATGTTGTTATGTTTTTACAGAAACTAAATTAAATACAATGAATAAAAGGTTTCACATTTAATATAAATTATTTTTAACATTGTACAAAGTGGTGAAAATATTCGTTACTTTTCATTGGTTATTGGACATTATGATTTTGTACTCTTCACTTGAAAATATATTACCGCGGGCTACGTTACAAAAAAAGTAAAAACTTCAAAGGTATCAAAGCTACAATTCATAACATAGTTATATATTGTGCATGAAAAACTGGACTTGGTGAATATTTTAGTATTAAATTGAGGGAAGAAAGGACATGTGCGTGATTAATATCTACAAGCCGAACCTTGAAATCACTATAATTTCGTTTTAGGCCATTATGAAGATACCTATAATTCGGAGAAATTATGGGACATAAAACCATTAATTTATTTAATTTATTTCTTCGGAAAGATAATACCCCTTCAACGAAAATGTTCGTGTTAAATAAATAAAAACTATATCAAATAAGTTGATATTAAAAAAAAAAAAATCAATTCATCTGTATTTTGAAACGAAAGAAAAAATAATTCATAATAATGTAAAATGTAAATAATTTTTAACTGTGGTTTTCATGCGATGTAATTGATTTGAAACTAATAAAAATGTAATGTAATAGTGAGATAAAATGATTTTGCAACAGATTTGAAATTGTTTTAAATTAAATTGAGATTTCATTTTCGTTCAGATGTACTAATATTTTCTTATGTCATTCCATGATGAGATTCCTTTTCCTTATCCGGTCTAAGAACCTCGTATTTGCCATGGCAGATTTATCAAATTTAACGGAATATGATGGTTGCAGATCTTTTTTTTTTCAAAACAATTTGTTCTAAAGTTTTCTAGTCGTTTAATATTGTGTATAATTTTTTTTTTATTCTGCATTTGTCAATTTCACATTTTTATTATTAAAATATAATATATTTATTGAATCAGGTATAATAAATTTGAGTGCACTTATTATTATAATGAAATTTATTATAAAGTTTCAATTTGATTAAAACAATTGTTTAGTAAAAAGGTTGGACAAAAAAAAAAATTTCTGAAATTGGTAATACAATGTATTAGTCGTTAAACATATTTTTGATTTAAATGTTAACTGTAGAAGAAAATTAAATTGGTACTTAATAATTTTATGAACACAATAATTTATTACTATTTGATTCTTTACTTGGGGTAATTACTGAGTATTTGGTGAAAAATATTCTATTTTTTTCAATATTTGTTTCATTAAGTTTAACACAATAAAGAAGTTTAACTTCAATATTTTTTACGAAAAATAAATTAAATTCGCTTATTCCGCATAGATATTTTCAAAATTATAATAATAACCATACATCATACCTTATTTTTCATAATTTTTATTAAATTAATGCTAATTAATTAAATTAAATTAAATTAATAATTTTTTTTGAATCAATTTTTTGATGGTCAAAGTGAAAATATTATTTAACATATTATTTAATTAATATTGTTCAAGCTTATAGTTGTATTTTCAAGAAATTTTATTTGAGACGCATGAGTGCATAAATACTTCTAAGTATAGGGAATTAATAATACGATTTCGTATTAATTATGATTCTTATTACATTTTTTTCTTTTTTTACTGGTTTAATCGAGAGACCGGGATGGACTTCTTTTTCACACTCTTGCCTTTCGGAAGATGATTTTTATTACTTACCAACAGCTGTATTTTAGGGTTTTTAATAATTTACTTTAAATTTATATTAAGATACTGTTTTATTGTTATTTTATTAATAATTTCTGTTTACAAAGTTAGAAAAAATTGTATCATTCTATTGATGGATGTAATATGTTTTAATAGGGTATTCATTAAATGTGATAATTAGATGAATATTATATTATATTATACTAACAAATATACTTTCATATATTTTTGATATTGTCAAATTTAAATAATGTTCTATTTTGTTCTATTTATTAAAGCACACATCTAAGGTGTATAACAATAAGATTTGGAACAAAATAAACTGTTATCCATATACTATATGGTACCTATTTAAATTTAACATTAAAAAGCCATTAAAACACCAGGACCAAGGATTATAATCCTTCATCATTTCACTTTTCATTAAATAGAACTCAGACGTGTGGAGCTTACACAGGGAATGAAGAACATATTATTTTGAATCTTGTGTTAAATATAGGATAATAGTCCTAGACTACAGATTCCAAACAAAATACGGCGTATAATATTATTTTTTTAACACCTTATTTAATAAGATATTATACTATATTATTATTTTTGTTTAACAAAAAGCTATATTTTTAAATGATGAACTTAAGCTAAAAATTCATTTGAAATTATAATCTTATTATTCAAATCTCTTAGTATAAAATCGAAGTTGTTTTTTTAGTACCGTGCTTATTATTTACAATTTTGAAAATTTTGTAAAATAAAACAATGATGATAATATATTTTAATTCTTCATAGTTTTAAATTCGAGTTTAGAAACTAAAAGCTCTAAAAACTTGCTATGGTAATTCAAGATAATAATGTAGATATTTGTATGTCATATTTAATTCGATAATGCGCTCTTTCAGAAGTTCTATGCTTTTTTAAACACTTCTGGAGTTTGAGAAAATCACAGTTCTCGAATGAAAAAATCCAATTAGATAATAATATATTAATGGAAATCGTTTTGTTTATTTTCGTTTCTTCACTGTGAAATATTATTACATAATGCGTGTGTAATGTGTATCGAATCTATGACGTAAAGAAAAACATATGGTGTTACTCTGTTACACAAAACTATACTATTACATAAAAGTTAAAATCATTTTAACACAATTTCAATGTATTGATTCATAAAACATAGTATTACAATATTAAAATGCTCAACGATCAAAGCTCTCAAAATAAGCGAAGAGTTATTTTTATCCTTAACGACTGTTCGCATTTTTCTGTTTTCATCTGAAACAATAATGTATAATATTTATAACAACGATATGATTGAAAAATGTAATTTAACACCATTTTATTGGGGAAAAATATTTTACGTTCGTTCGCAGTTGTAGTATTATTATAATGGTATAGAGTTTTGATTCTGCTGCAATTTCGTTAACCGTTTACAGACGTACGATTTTTTCTGAAAAACTCTTGGAATTTCTCCATTAAGTTTGTGATGATTGACAAAAAATGCTATTCCAAGACGTAAGACAACGCAAAACAATATGCATTTTGAGTATTATAATTTAAGTTAAGTGTTTTTTTTTTTTTTATAGAGCTACAAGTTATCTGCTTTAGTTATAAGTATTATTATTATTACACTTTATGAAATTAATGTTTAACTTTGGATTCACATTATTCAATTTTATTAATTTCGCTACGATTTGCAATTTGCATTAAACCATTAATTATAATAAAATAGAATATTAGTATTGTATTATGTAACGCATGTATTAGAATATTTATATATTTAAACCACAGAACATGCAGATGAAACATTTTGGATGATTTGTGAACTAGAATATAATATGATATATGAGTATATACGTTTTTATTTCTATTATATTTTTTTAATAAATAAATAATAATTCAATCGACAACTGTTTGTTGATTGTTTAAGAACAAAATATGGTCCATAATATGAAAACAGCCGATTATTATTAATTATATTGATCAAATAACTGTTATTAAATATAATACTTGCAAAATGCTGTTTTATAGTACTTAGTGTGTAACGATAATTAATAGTATAAAGTGTCTATTATAATGTATTGATCATCATTGCTATATTAAAATTTGTAGCTCTAAATGTAGGTTTAGAATTCATATATCATTATGATGTACTGTATATGATTGGATATTCATTAATTATATCTAATGGATTGTTATTATTAATTAGTTGCTTAACAACTATAATGCGTAACTAATAAAATACCTACCGACATTAGTTATATTTTGACGTTCTTATTAAGAACCTTAGATATATTTTATTGTTAGAGGAAAAAGAGAGAAAGCTATTGGTTAAATAATGTATAACTCAACACGAATTTATATCGTTTAAACGTTTAATGACTATATAATATTAGTATAGGTACATTAAAAACGTTCATAGAAGTCGGGAGTAAAATAATATAAGTTTGTTTAAATACAAACCGGATACATTCGCCTCGTTTGTTCGATTCTAAATTATTACTAAAACATAAAAAGGTTCATTCATTTTATAACAAACCTGAAAGTTTATGTATAAAGATATTCAAAACGTGTCTTTATAAATTATTATATTATGAATAATTGATGTGCACCTATTTTATGTATTTATCTGTTTTATAATTGTATTAATTCTTAGCGAGAAAACAACGAAGAAAAAAGTGTGGATAGTATAACTTAAGAAATATTGGTAAACACCACTCCGTATAATAAATAACCAAGTATAATCATGTAAAAGTCGAATGCTGCAAGGAGGCGACTAGTTGAGTGTCCGTTTATTACCACGATCAGTGTTTGTGCCACTGATTGATTCCACCACGGGTCAAAAAAGGTTGTTATGTCATCTAAATGATAATATGATTTGCCGCCTAAGCTAACAAGAATTAAATGTTTCCTGTGATCCGGTTTACTCAATCGGAATCGGAAAACTAATTAGTCCGACGATTACATCTGCGTTGACTGAACTATTTTGCTGGCCTGATAACGCATTTATTTATATATACATAGGTAATGTATAGTAGGCATAATTTATATCACCACTGAAACACGTAAAAGCTAAGCGTTCGCGTAGTCTAACCGAAAAATATGAAATGAGCGTATAAAGTAATTTTAAAGTCCACAAGAGTTAGATATACCGATCCTATAGGCGTCATCATCTTTGTTTTTTGGTTTGGTTTTGAACCGTTTTCAATTAAACGCGTAGGCAGAATTAAAAACCGCAAGTGTTTTATTTCATCATCCTGCAGTACCATACGAAATGCGTATAATTTAAATTACATATAATTACGCAAATCGTTTCCCATATTTTGGGGGTCAGTGACTTTTTTTACTTAAATGTCCAGAATCATTCAAGAGTAGGCATCACTATGCGTACACGTACTGAAATTTCCTCCCACGTCAGTGACATTTCCATCACATAACGCGGACATATTATAATAGAAACGTGTAGAGCGCGATGTCGATATTAAAATTCCCGTTCAAAGTCATTTCCATACACTAAAAAAATTGATTTTTTTTTTCGTGATTTTCAGTATTATACTCTAATCTAAAAAAAGTTGGTTTATTTAAAATGATTATTGACTACGACTTAAAATCATGCATCTGGTGCGCTACAAAACCACCTGTATAATCTGTAAACGTGGACATATTGCATAAGTGGTTGGATTGAAATACATTCACAATCAAACATGTTTTAAGATACATTAATCTCAATAAATACGAAATATTTAACGTGTAATATTACTAGGCAATATTTTTTAAATATATAAATGTTTATAATAAACCAAAAAGGGTTAACATTATTATTTTTTTTTAATATTATTATAAAATATATTCAGCAATTTGATGACATATCGAACGCAACATTGTTTAAAGCAATTGTTGATTTTGATTGATTTGACATATTAATATCGGAGGAGATTCGATTAAACGGTATATTTTAAATCGGAAAGCAATCATTCGAATTTTTTTATAAAAAAAACTAAACAATGTACGGGAACCAAGCCAACTTGAGATAATAACGGTACGTGGTAATTCGAGAGCAACCGGCTTATCTCGAATGTAGTATAAATAATCACGGTGGATTTTAATTCTATGCCACAGCAAAAGCCCTGTTTATACTCAAAACTTGAGTTCATTTTATGTATACGGTTTTAAACGATTTATTATACAATTCCAGGTTAGATAAATGACATATATTCGTAGTTCGTACGGAGAATAAACAGAAGGAAGCTTAGACGGTATCAAAAATCGATTTACCATAATAGATGTTATATATTAACACCAAAATACGTCACACGCATTCTTATCAGCTGTCATGCGAGTACAATATGAACTTTATTCAACTTTATTGGTTTCTTTAATTGTAACTAATAACTATCGTTAAAATTAATTGTTTTTCATTTTTTATTCTTATATACGAGTATATAATGTTAATTAAACGCAGTGTATATATTTACTGTAAATACATTTATACCTACTCAATAAAATAATAATTATGTTCTACGTAATATTTTAAGTTAAGTAGTAAAAATACGTGTTAGGCATGTTCATTGAGGTGGGGGAGGGGGGTTTTAATGAAAATGTATTGAAAAGTGAGCCCCCACACTTCTTTCTTGTATATAAACAATATACATTAATATACATATACACATAACTGTAGCCATGATTTTCTGTCTCTGTATATCACCCGCAAATTTAGACATTTTATATTTTCAACGTACTGATCGATCAAGTAATGTGATAAGAATTTTGAAAACTGATTTAAATTTTTCGTCAAGTCTACTTCAGATCGACTTTTTCACTTTTTTGATTTTGTCTCTCAAAATTTCATCTAATAGAACTTAAAAAATTGAAAACATAAAAATCAACAAAACTTAATTTTTGGGAATTTTCAGTAGAAAATTTAAAAAGTGTGAGAAAGTTAATCTATAGAAAACTTAACAACGATTTCAAATCAGTTTTCAAAATTCTTATCGCATTAATTGATAAATCGGTAAATTGGAAATAGAAAACATCTTAATTCCAATGCGGCCCGGGGCTTACTTTTTGTTTTTCATGGCTAAAAATATTATTGGACAAAAATAAATTATATATCTATATATATATATATTTGAATTTATTTATACCGGTTGTGTTTGTAAAGAATAAAATTGAAATATACAATTTTTTTTTTTTATTAATTGGTTATGTGCGGCCCGCGTATTAAACTATTCAATAAATTTGGCCCACTTGATATTTTGAGTTTGACCTGCCTGGTCTAGAGAGACAGAAGATCATGGCTTATAATCCCCATAAATTATATTTTATAACATATATTATCTACAAAAATTATATTAAATTTCTATGATTTTTGGGCTAGTACTTCTTAGGGATCAATTAAGAGTTTTTTGTAGACATCTAATAGAGATCATAAGATTAATATTATGTTATATAATATTTACTGTGATAAAGACAATAATCCCTATTATTACATAAATAACACAAACACGGTCTGTAATTTGTATACGAATATTATGAATAATGATAACAAATAAAATAAATGTTTATTGATTATATTCAAGTTTTAGATTATTATCACTAAATATCAGTTTAACAGGAAACTCCATATTATTACCCAAAAAAAATTGGCCATTTGGAGGATCCACCCCGTTTATTCTCCCTTCCCGTAAGAATGTCTTCGCTTTTTTCTGTTTTAGATTCTGAACGGAGTGATGGAATCTATTGATTTTACAATGATGTGTGTTTTTTTTTTTTTGTGTCTGACGACAACTTTTTTTGCAGTAAAAATGCTTCGATATGCTTAAACAACAACTTTTTTGAAAGGAAATTGAATGTAGATGGTACTTGGGCAAGTCAAAAATCCAACTATTTTAATACTTTTTGAAAAAATCGAAAAAAACGATAAAAAAATTACGAAAAAACGGGAAATTTTACGCAAAGTCACGTATTTACAAACTACATTTTTTTAAAATGCTCTATCTCAAAAATTAAAAACCCGCGATAACTTGAAATTTTCACCTAATCTTTTTATTGGTGTTCTCTATACATGGTTAAGTTTTCAAAGTATTTTGACATATTTTGACTTATTTATAGACAATTTAAATTTTCGATTTTTGTAAGTTTTTTTTTTTAAAATATCTATAAAATTTTTTTGGCTGTCCAAAAACTCTTGAAAATGAATTAAAGGATTAAATATAAGTAATACTAATTGTAACTAAAAAATATTGGAGATGGTTTCTCTCAAATTCTTTTTATAAGCCCATAAAGTTCTAATTTGTATAAAATATGTTAAAATCGCGATAATTTGCAAGTTATTTTGTAGTTGAAAATTCATAAAATTTTTTCTGTTTATACTTAAGATTCAAAATTTTAACACTAGGTTATCCATAAGCTTATCTTCAAAAATATATAAAAAAAATTCTACCAGAATTAAGGGGAAAAATTGTATGACTGTTTTAAATTTAAATTTTTACGAAATTGCATTATAATTCAATTTAAATATAAAATACTATATTATTATACACATATTTTAGACAAACATATTAACTCCGTTCCGAATCATTATTCGTATACAATGATATCTATTATTGCATTCAAATTTAACAAATCCATTGTAATAATGACCTATCCTATAAACTCCACTCCCAACTGTACAGCAAAGCGAGGCCCACCCGTTATTTTTTTTTTAAATTATGTAGGCTAGAAAAAAAATACATAAATGAAATATTTTCATTTATAATATATGTTTCGTTAAATCTGAAAAATTAGTAAATTAGTGTTTTAAACGTATTGCATACTATATTTTTACTAAAAAAGTTGGAATCACTTATATGCAAATATAGTTACTGTAAATAAAAAGACAAACGAGTGAAAATATATTTCCGTTAAAGATTCTTTGTTGTTATTTTGTTTCCTATTTAAAATTATAAATTACCATAAAAGTTTTGAAACTTTTTGCATTTTTAACAATAAAATCATGACATGATCGCTGTACATCATTATGTTTAAAATAAAATATAATGTAAATTAGTTATTTTTTAAGTAAGTAAGTACTCACCTATATATAACTTTTTCTTTTGGTATTCTAAGGCTACGTAGAATGTAATTTTTGTTCTTTTACAAGAACACTATTACGTATTCGGGGGTTCACATTACAATAATGTTTCAATTTATATAAAAACTACCTGCAATACACAATAATTAAACCCATATTATGCATTTCAATAAAAATATCCAAAAATAATTTATTTCATTCTAATTTACAAAAAATTGCTTTGCTTGAAATCGTCTGTTATCACCAATTCATGTTGGAGTTGTAATATATTTTTCACAATTTACAAAAATATAGTAGCAAATCCCAGTCACAGTGGATTCAAAAAAATATTAGAAAAGTTTGGTGCTCATAATATATATAGAACTGAAAAGTTCTATGCAATAAACTAGGTATGATTTTATAAAAGTATAGCATACTCTTGAGAACGGAAACATTTTGGAGCAGCATGTAAATGGTAAGTTTATTTTTTCAAATTTTAATATTGTTTTTGACTTTTAAACATAGTTTGTAATTCTCTTTGTGAACAACTACCAGGCGGCTATATTTTGATCTTAAAATTGGTAGTGTTGGGTACAAATCGAACGCTATAATTTTTTTATATAATGACATTACAGAATTCTGTAGCAGCAAAGTACATAATAAATATAATTCATCTTCCAATATTTTCAGAACATATTTTATTCTGCATTAATTATAATCTGTCACAAGTTTTATAAAGTTATTTATAATATACATATTATGTAAACATATGTAAACATTTAGTATTTACATTATTTCAAAATATTTATTTGTTTTAAAATAAAATTAATACTGGGCCTTACTGAGACTAATTCGAGGGAGGCCTAGGATATATGTATTGTATAATATTGTATTATATCATAATAAAATTAATCTAATATATTAAATGTATTATATTAAATTAAGATATTGATTGTTTTATATAAACGCATTACTCATTCGATTCTTCTTTAGTTTGAAATGTTATGGTAGTTTTTCTATTTCAATTTATAATTTATGATCAAATGATCGATTCTCTGTCAATATTATGACATTAATTATATCTAATTATTTACTCTTTTGGAATATAATGTACTCATATGTGTCGGTAATTGGTATAAAATAAGGCAAAACTCGTGTTTTATTTATATATATATTATTATTGAAGCAAATGACAGTATTTTTTTATAGTTTATCAATTAATTTTAAGTTCTGATAAAAAAAAAAAAAAAAAAAATTCATTACCTACTTTCTTCTTTTGCGTGTTATACAAATACTCATTAGTAATATTAATGATATAAAAAGAAATAATGTTTTCTAATTAATTATTAAAACAAAAGCACACATTTGATAAAATAATATAGTAGGTGAGTATCGATTTATATTTTTATAAATTGGTCTAATTTTTAGGAAGGGTCTGGCAACTGTGTCCATTAGCCCTCCATGTAAGCTTTTTTGATTTGTAGGGTTTTTTTTTTTACTTTTAGAATAATTGTATGGGGTTAAAAATGTGGATAGATTTTTATATTGTTTTTAGATAATTCCTCATCTTTATTTGAAAACAATTTATTTTTATTATTGAGCATTAATTTATTTCTGATCAATTCCATAATAGCCACATAGTTATATGTTAGTCAATATTATTTTATATATACATAACACATAGTACCTATTTATATTTGACGTACGATTCAGTAAAATTTATAGCATAATATGAGTTTTTTTTTTTATTGCATCTTGTTTTTCTCAAAAATGACTCGGATATCATTTAAATATCATTCTTGTAGTAAGGTATTATCTATGATTTTTTTTTTTTTTTTAATGCATATTACGATGAAAGTTTATAAGTTTATTACTAGTCCGAAATAGTAATAACACTAATAACTAATACAACATTTGTAAATATATCATTAAATTAATTGGATTGACATCACTCTAAAAGCGTTATTAATAACAATGACGGCAGTCGCTAAAATAGTTGAACTCAGTTTGTATATATTATTTTATTTGATCTATTGATCTATTGATTTCATAAGAAAATATAACGTTGATTAATTAATATAATAATGCGAGGGAGATTATACGGATTTATTATTGATTATCTCACCGACTTGACTAAGAACGCCTGCAAATACCAAAATACAATAAAAATACAGAATTCAGAATTGTTACATTGTTGAACCTTTTTAAATTTTACTGTACAATAAAAAAGTAATTTTACGTACCCATTATAGTCACATATTTAAATAAGGTAGAAACCGTTTGTTACGACACACGTGCTATACGTATAGTTATGGCACTAAATTCTCTCAATAATATGTCAGTCACATACTGTTTTAACGGAAAATACGTTATATAACGCTTAAAATGTTTACTGTGGTATTTTTAATGTTGTTATAAACGGTTTCTACGATGAGTGTATAAAAAGTAGTAATAAATTAAAATATTAATTTACAATAGTAATGAAATGGAACTGCGATGATTACAATTAAATCAAAAAAATTAGAAAATATGTTCAATACTCATAACATGAACTTCTAATAATAATATATTATAAATAGTAAGTGAGGTAGGTACGTACTAATGTAATATGAAAAACGTATTTTCATTCTGTATTTTTCGTGGTAAAATCATTAATTTTTTACATTTTTATTTATTTTATTTTTACCTATGATATTAAAGATAAATATTGTTAAATTAAAGTTTTGTCATATTTTATGCACCCGGGTGATCGTATTGAGTCAATAAAATTGACTTAATAAATAATAAATAAAAATACAGAAATAGAAAACTTTTAACGAAATTACAATGAAAAACTCTGCTAGCAGCTATTATAGTGATAGCAAAAATCACCGTCTCATGTCAATATATAATACATTTAAAATTCGGTTTATGTTTCTCACTTCTCACGAAACGGTCGATGTTATTTGTGGAAAATACCTTTGGGCTGTACTAGCAGCTATCCGTTTTGAAAACAATAAAATTAACTTTATAATGCCTTATAGAAATTGTACATGATGACTTCATAATATATATTCCGCCAAATTGTATAGCCCTCACACAATTTTGACTGTGAAAAAACGTGATTTTAACAAACTTATATTTAATTTTTAAAATCTTGGTAAAAAAATGTTTAAAAAATGATTTTGATTATTATAGTACAATTTTATAACATAATTTAAATATATAAATAAAATCTCAATTTAAAACTTCATATTAAAATAGTTTGAACGTTAGTGAGTTATTTCCTTCAAAATGTTATTCTTCAAAAATAATAATGATAAAAAAAAAATTGCATCCTTAATCTTTATACTTAAAAATTATTATAAAAGTAATGTGAAGACTTTTGGCAAACTTACCTATTATATTTTCAATGTAATAATACACTTTTATTAATCATACTCATTAATCATAATATAATACTGTTTATATTTAATAAATATTAAAAACAACAATTGATTGATATTAATATAAAATTTAAAAACATTCCTACGAAAAAGTTATTTTATATAACCGAAATATAATCGCATAATAAATGAAAAGTATAATTATTCTTCTCTGGAAAATAAAAAAGGCGAACATTTTTTCATATATTTCAACAGTAAATTAGATTAATATAGTAATTTGAAAATATAGAATATCCTATTTTGGCTAAAACTTCTAAAGTTTTTCAAGTTGATCAAAGTAAAAAAAAAAAAAAAAAATTACACCCATAATCTTTGTCATTGAGATTTTAAATATTTCTCCCCAAATCATATTTTGTCTGTCCAATAAAAAAAAATCACGATTAAGCCCGACATCGGTTTTGGTGAACAAGTCAACGCGCCTTGTGTTCAGAAAACGTAATGAAAAACCGTTTCAATGGTGATGCCTACGCATGTATTGAAATTCACCGTCAATGCTCTTTCAGTAATCCTTTTTCAATTTAATGTTATAACCGTATTTGATTGATATCGAACATGGGTATTTATATTAATGTAATTCGTAGTAATATATAATATTTTATGAATAAACAGAAAACACTTATGCATATTATAATATTATATGCGAGGATAATGTGAAAATAATTATTTACTTTTCGCTGCAAAGAGCGTTCGAACACAAACAGAACAATTTTAATATTTTTAGATGATTGAACACATTTAAGTATTTATTTATAAATAAATTCAACGGATTGATAATAACAATTAATAACGAACAAACGAAAGTTAAATGTGAGGATCATTACTTATGAAAATAATAATATGGAGAAACAGAATACTCTTGAATCTATTTAAAAATTTGTATTAGGTACATACAAAATGCATGAATATACAGAAACAGGTATAAAATAATATAATAATTGTATGCCTTGGATATATAATTTATGTATATTTTCAGTTGCCATATCTCTGTTTTCAGCAAAACAATTTGATAATGCTTATTTGTTATTTCAGGTATGAAATCTGCAAAAAAAGTCTTATATCATGCTCATTTGATTGATGATTTGACTTGAAAAGTTGTACATGATACACTTTTTGATTTCTCGGTTTTTACATACAAAAACAAAAAAATTGATTCTGCTAAGTTGTAAAAAGTCTTAAATTCAAAAACATTTATATTTTTATTTTTTTTTTGTGAATTTGGTAATAATTATATCTTTTAATAGAAAACTCAACGCAAACCTTTCTTTTAAAACTAGGCAATTGGGCGTTGGACTGAATTTCTTTTTCAATTAATTTTGATAACGTAGATTAAGCTTGCATTATATCTTACTTGGTCATTTCTATATAGAGTAATAGTTACTTTATTTTTATTTTCAATAATTGAAGTGAGTTGGTAATATTTTGTGTGTTAAACTTCGTTAAAAGTACGGTTAAAAGGTATAAGGCCTTGGTACACGGTCTGGGTTCAAATGTACACGAAATGTTTATGAGTGTTATACCGGCATTAATAATACATTCATCGTTCAAAGTATTAAAGTTTGGATTATATTGTATAATATATTTCATTGAGCGTCACAAAAATACTATCGTCGGGATGACAAATGCTGAGACGCAGTTTTTTAATCTATATTCGTGTGTAGACTATAGATAAGAAAGTTGGACAAGTATTCAATTGATTTAAAATGTCTGTAACAGTTTTCATAAAAAAGTAACGTATCGGTAAAATGTCAGATATGATATTATGAGAGTCATAATATCATTCCTTCCGATTGGTCTCCCATACGAGCGGAATAATGATGGTTGTTGGGGTACACCAACTTAATGTATATTATTGCGGTAGCAGATCGACAAGTCACAGTTCTCACGAATCGAATGACGGTTGAAATAGTTTTTTCGGGCCTTAAATCAGTTTGAAAAAGTCTTACATGTTACAAAATAAGAGACGAAATAATGTCCGTCGTCATACGGTAATGCAGTGATGGTACAATTTTATATGTTGGATTTGACGATAACTTCTTTCAACATAAAGACGTGTGTTCTTTTGGGCCACAAAAATAGCTGTCTTTTTCGTTTGGAAACAGCAAAATTGACGAAGTTCACAAAGCCCACTTAGCAAGTGTGTCGAATTCCTAGTTTTTAATCGTATTCTAAACAATAAGCTATTATTCCTGTATACAACTCCAAAATAATTTAGAAACAAGTTATTAGTATAATTTATATCGAATTTTATTGTATAAACTATAGATTAAACTTTTGAGCTCCGCACGAGAGACTCACTGGGTCACAGTATTGGTTAGAAGAGATAACATTAAATAAATAAAAAAATAATATTCTGGTTGTGTGTAGAAACCTAAATCAATCGTATTTATACTTTAATACCTATTTTCTAAAATGTCCGAAAGTACGAATCTATATTGAATAAGTACTCTTATTTTTATATTATTTTATATTGGCTAGTTTATTAATTCAATTTTAAGTTTTACCAGAATCGTCATAAAATTATTTACTTACACTACAGTCGTAGTTAGTGCTCAGTCGTTTTAATATTTAATAATTTTAAAGCATTAGGCTCATGGGTTGTTTTATTGTGTCATTAAAATGTTTTTAATACTATATAAATAATGGTATTAATTGTTAACTGCGTATTGATCTATACACACTAAATTATATGATTATACCAATCGTGCAAAAACAAAGTGTTGATCGCGAACTAATCCCAAAACCATTTCTTTAGTTACAGCTTTTGAAAAAATATAATAGATAAAATTGAACAAAGAAAACGTATATGTTAGTTTATTATTATTAGTGCGTGTTTTTTTTTTATTTCGGCTTGTATTACAATAAAATTATTATAGAACATTGTAAAATTACATAATTAGAATAATATCGAGAAATTAACAATTTATTTATTTTTAATACAAATAAAAAAGTTTTTGCTATGTAAATTTAAAGAAGTAAGTAGTGGTTCCTGAAATAGAACTTCTTATTGGTAATACATCATCTCCATCATTGTTCTTAAAATAAAATTTGATTTTCTTCGGGGTCGACATAGTCTGATTGAAATATCTTGTTTCTTATCAAGTTACTATTATTTTTTTAAAGCTTTTGGTACAAGCATGTACAATTATTTGTATGGTATGTATTTGTATACAGGAGTAATATTCTTTTGGAATGAAAAGCTATGCTGGCATGTAATATTAATTTAAGTTTAATTATTCGACGTATCAATAGAATAATTTATTTAAATTGAAGATAAATCTATGTCATAATAACTTACTGTCCTTATATTTAAACACTATCAAATAGTAATATTTTAATTATTAAGCTTTTAGTTATAATCACAAATTCTTTCCACCGTCCATAACATAAATCATAATGCATTAAATATAATATTGGTATACTTTTTTTCAAAGATGATTAAAACCATAAATTTTACATTTTATATTTTAGCCATCTGATATTTAAAAACCATACTAAATATTTAGAATGACTGCAGTTTGCTTACCATGGTATCATAATTATTTAATTTTCAAATTCTCAATAATCTAACCTGTTGGGTATAGCTGATATAAATAATAAATAATATTAGTATGGGTGTGTGGTGTGTCAAACTGTTAAGTGTTAACTTTTATAAATTACCAATTGGCAAATGAAATAAAATATATTAGATAGGTACTCAATAAATAAAACAAATAATTTTTGAAGGAAATCATTTGCTATCTAATAGCTGTTTTACAATAATCTTTTAAAAAAAATGTTTTTGCGAAACATAATATAAAATCTATAATCACAAGGTCATTTAAGGAACCAAAACGGGAAGGGCTCATCCAAAATATTATTGTTGGCTTACGTTGCAAATTCCACGTGGAGGACAGCCGGATAAGGCGCAATGACCAAAATGATTGCATGTATTAAAAATGTTTATTCATTGCCGAGAATTAATATATCACATGGATATCACGAGTTGCCGAATCTATGATTACACAACAGTTGAGTAACATTCAAAAACAGAAAAATTATTTTCATTTTTAAGAAATGGGACTCTACGCGTTAAGTGAAAAATATATACATAATTTATCTTGTAATTCATTCGTGCTGGACATAAAATAATAAATAACATTTCTGTCTATGACTTGCTCTAGCGCTAGCCTAATCTCGACTGCAACGGCCGCTGATTGATGGGTTTGCGTCTTCTAATACCGTGTCCTTGAACATCAATATTATTACGTATACTTTTCAGATCTCACCACCGGCACAGGGTTTTTTTTTTTTTGTTTTTTCACATACCCGATAGTGTAGTTAAGATCGGCAAGATTGTTGAAAGCCAGGACACTGATCTGAGATATTGACTTTCAAACCACCGTGGCAGAGTTATTTGAATTTCAAAATAATAAGAGAAAACGAAAATAAAGTTTTCATAATAGTAAATTTATTAAAAAAAATTATATCTAGAAAAGTCTGAATGTGCAAAACGCCTTGCGTTACATTCGTTGTTTACATAGTAATATGCATTAAAGCTTTCGAAAATCAAGCAGGCAGTCCACGTAAATTATTATAAAGTGATTAAGCAATTTACAAAACCACGGAAATTGCTTGGTTTACATCATTGTTCAATAGAATGAATACAATTAATTGTGTGAGTACATTCTGGGGTGGTAATTAAAAGTGATATTAAAACTGACAATAATAATTAAGATCTAAGACTATTTTACATTGCCAATAATATCCTAAAACAAATAATAGTCTTATGGGAAAAGGAAGCGTATCGCATCGAAGGAAATAACACAATGTAAATATTTGTACAGTTTTCTGTTACCTATAGTGTCTTTAAATGATGAATTATATTTATTATATTGAATTATTATTAATTATATTATTAAATTGAATTATATTGAATTATATTTTATTGTAGTAACATATAATAATAAGCCACGAATCATTAAATAACAGCGACAATAATGTAATAGATTACTAAGCTATGTATAAACAATAAATACTAACGATAAAGAAACAAAATTCAATTTAAAGCCTAAAATTAAATTATGTTAGCATATCTATATACATTTGAAATTATTCATCGAATATAATAATATTATATTATGTAGGTAGGTAATTTCAGTTTCTAAGTAGTTAATTCAACTGAAATACTAATAATTACTAATATGACATACCTACATGAGCATTCTTAAGATTTCAGTATAATGTTATTAATTTTTCATTAATTAATTTTTAAATCTAACACCTATTTTTATGGTTTGTTCTATGGCCGGCAAGTGTTATTTTGGTTAAACATATTTTTTGCTTGTAGAGCAGAAAATCTGGTGGCAATACTTCATGCATTGTTTATCCATTTTAATTATGTTTACGTAAAACGAGATATAGTTAATTATGATTTATGGACGTGTATTATTAATGAGATGATGCCATATAAATATACACATTTATTAATAGGTATGATATTATATACAAAATTTAATTCTTATCAACTCGCTTACATGTAAGATGTAAAAATAACTTAAAACTTTATACTATTTCTTCAATTGTGTTAAGTGTATTAAACTGACCATACCAGTATGACAGTATTATGAGTTATCTATTTAAATGTTTGAAATTTCAAATCAAAATATTTTACTAAATTTCTCGTTATATAAGTATTATTTATAAAATGTTTTATCCAGGATGGTAAGACTGACGCTACATTGATCACTTAGCTTTTGAAAAAGTACTTATGTATATATATATATAATGGATTTATTCTAATTGACCCAAAATATTGAAGAAAAAAATACACTTACATGAACGAAACGAGAATGAATAATAAAACATAATTGATATTTAATCAAGTCCCGTTTATTATTGTTGTGTTTATAAATAACAAATTTCATTGCTACGTCTTTATAATAATATATATTGTTTTTTTTTTTTTTTTGGGGCTAATATAATATTATTGTTTAATTATTGATTACAGTAATAATATTAATAACATTTATTTAGAAAAAAAAAATGTACACACCATATTATAAGTACTTACCATAATAATTTAAGCTGTGAGATAAAATGAACGAAATCGCAATTCATTTACAAGTTTCATTTTATTTATTTATTTCATTTTCGCGTACGTGCACTATTTTATATTTTGCATATACATATTATAATATGATGTAACATTACGTCAACATAATTTTATTTATTTACGTTAATCATTTTGTCCGTAGTCAGAAGTGCGCTCACGTAGAACTTCTTCGAAAAATAAAGCGCAAGTGTCCTTGCACACCGATTACGTTATCACTTTATTGCCTATTAAACATAATATTTTATTCTATTGTTTCGTTGTTTACACTCGACCAGTGTGTGTCTAGGTTCAACGCCTCTCTTGCAGCCGACTATCGAAATGAAGGGATAAAAAAATCGTATCTGGGCCGCGCCACTGCTGCCGTAGAGATCAAATGTTACCGTATTAGTTACTATAATTATGCAGTACTGTATTATATATACCTATCATACATGCACGGGTACATATGTGTTTGTATCATGAACACTCGCACCCGTCATATATGTTTGATCTGTATGTGCATACAAAATTCTGATGAGATTTTTACTGCATAGCGTCACTGTAGAGTTTTTACGTTACGTTATCCGGTATTATTATTATTATTGTTATAACTTCATGCTACTAAGTTTCTCTTTTTCGTCATTAGAAAATAACAAAACATAGGTTTACATAATTTTTACCATATTTTGTTGGTTAAACGTGAATAAAGCCCTCACATACGACCCTTCTTCTGCGAGTTCGGCCACTCACGGCGTCAATACGTGCAAGACAGTATCGTTCGTAAATCGTTCTATTGGGTTTTCCATCAGATACGTATTTGTAAGGAAACAAATCCAGCTAAACGGCTGGGGGGTGGGGGGTGGGTAAACGTGTTTAGTCGTGAAATTTAACGAGACGGATGACAACTACTATAAACAATGATTAAGATTTTACTATAACTTGTCCCAAAATCGCTGGAAAACATAATCACACTCAAACAATTATCCATATAAAATTCTCTAAAACCATTATCGAGTATCAATTTTTATACCTAATCTTGAATCAATAAAAAAAATATACATTTTAAAAATATAATAGTATTGATTTTTCCTTAAAATATCTTAATCCTGCATCATTTATAAAAATAGAAAGAAAGAAAATAGGAGTAGGTATATTGAAAATATATTGAAAATGTAAAATTTTTATAAAATTTAAAACGTGTTAGCTGAAAGTAAAAGTTGGTATTGTTTATGCCAAAGTTTTCTATCATTACCAGCTACAATAGTTGTACATCAGAAAAGACATTTAGCACATTACGAAGAGTGAAAACTTGGATTGGGTCCACGACGGGTGATGATTGATGTGTTATGCTTATGCATGCATGTATGCTAAGCGTTCATTGTGGAATGGTGTGTAGTAGTAAAGGAAAATTCATCAGACAGTTAATTACAAGGTTTGCTGTCCGCGAAGAATTAAGTTTTTATTTAATAATGAACGAATATAATTATGTAAAAACATAAGTATGATGTATTTTTATTGAGAAAGAGATACATTTTTTTTTCTTCTTAATAATATACTCTTTGGTGTTTGATTCCATTACACCTCTCCCTGATAAATTTCCCGCGAGGATCTACGGTCGTATGTAATCGGTCGTGTCGTAGTTTATATGCACTTACGGGTATGTTCTCCATTGTTTTCTCGTTACTCGTTGTAGTTACGTTGCACAAGGCAGTTTTAAATTGTTTTCGTTTTGCATTTCGTTACGCGAACATTCGCTGTTAAGCTTGTTGTTTGTTGTACCTACTATTTACGCGAACATTTTGCATGTTACAACGTTGGTTTTCGTATTATCCGTGTTTCCGTGGTCGCGAATGCGTGTACGGACGCGGGCCGATGACGTTGTGATCTGATTTTTATGATGATCATTATTGGCACCTATGCGACGTGTTTGACGTGCCTTGTGTTGTCACAAAAATGCCGTTTTTATTATTTATTCGTGATTGTATATATGTCTTGCATACACAAAATGCGGATCGTGTATCATATTAAGCTTTTGTTCAGCGACAACGGCCGTCTCATTTCTCCCGCAATGTTTGGAGAACGGTTCTGTCTTACTACGCGGTCTGCGGCATCCATTATTGGTAACCTATCGCATATCATCATGTATTATTATTATTTTTTATCAACGATGATAATTTTACATCGGAACAACTACATACTCATTATTATTGTTATTATTGTTGTTGTTATTAACTCGTTTTGATTTTGCAATCGTTTCATCATTTTGGTTATTACCTATATTATTATTAGTATGGACTGAACGTATGGCACTGCAGACAGACGTCTACGTATGATATTATGATATATTATACTTGTAATACCTGCTATATTATTATTATTTATTGACCATTTGAATATTGTCTATTACTGTGTTTACCTGTTCAAAATGCAGTATTACAGTCCACTCTTGTACTATAGGATTTGTATTTTATTTTTATGTATTGCGCTTATTTAGTTATTTATTTACACCATTTGACAATAAATTGTATTCAACATTTAAACTAGCCATTACACGAAAATTCGACAAAAAATATATGGATGCCTATCATCTAGGCCCGAGATTCTAGACTATATGAGATCTATGCATTTTCAGTATAATATATTATAAATATTTTAATTTCACCGTAATGACGAGAACGCACGTACTTTTGCGTACTATCCATTATTCAATGCTATCACGTGTAATGATTGATATATGTTCTCAGGACATATACTGTTTTCCCAGGTTACGGGATAAATGTTTTGTTCATATTCAGATTTCTAAAGTGGTTTTGGTCTCGTAATTATCGTTATAATCATTAAAATGTGTGCGCACAAAGTAAGTATCTATATTATACGAGTAGTCAACATTCCGTGCACGTATGTTAGTACATTGCAGATATTGTCATAAATCAAAATGATAAACAATCACAATTTATTATACTTGAATATAATATATATTTGTTCACACTATACTTATATATTTTGTTTCGTTTTCAAACTAAAACAGTGTCAATTAACGGTGGTCATTGTAAAAGTCATTATATGATAATTATGTTAAAACGTATACCACGACAGCATATTTGTGTTCAGTCGTATCACTTAGCAATATCGCTTAGTCGAAAAAATAAGAGCAAATAGGTAATCATTTACACTATTTTCTTGAAAATCAAATAATTATTAAAAGTCATGAATTTATTAAAAACTGAAAGTTGAGCCACCAAAATGTTCAGAAAAATACTAAAATAAATATGTACTATAAAATGGCTATCTTCAAATTTCTCACAAAATAATAAAATATTAAATAAAGAGTTAATTTTTTTTTTTTACATTTTTGAATACTTAAAACATTTATATTTACATAAAATTATGGAATATATATTGAACAATTTAATTTATTTTTCTGAGAGCTCGACTGTTCACGGTTTGAACTTTTAGTGTAAAACGTGAAGTATAATATTATTTCATTATCACATGTTAATATATCAAGCACTCTTTGTTACCTTTTGAAGTAGGCGAGAAAATAATTTATAATATAGTTTCTCCTTTTATAATGTTATATTTTAAAATTAAGCAGAAAAGTAAACCTTTTTTCTTTTTCCACACAATGTAACTCAATGTATGATTAATCGATAATTTTCAGTGCCGTGAGATTTAAAGATTTTTAAATTGCTAGTATTTAGATAAAACACGAGAAAACTCTATTGCAATCATTGTGGGTGTTTGATTGAATTCGGAGATGCCACTAAGTCACTTTTTCAACTATAAGTCACTTTTTTTCAAGTCTCTAAAAGTTCCTTTTTTCAGTGAAAGTTCACTTTTAGTAACTTTTTTAAGATATGATGACAGGTTTCTCAAAATCCATGTTTTTGTATGTATATATATATATATATATATATATATATATATATATATATATATATATATACATGTATAAAATAAAAATAGAAAAATTTATATATATAATATATATTCATGTATTATTCTTAATCAAGAATCATGGCTAATAATAGAATATTAATAAGACAATTAAACAGTAACCACTTATTGTTCCTAATTGTATGTGATACAGTAATTAAAAATACCATTAACAAGAAAAAGCTTAATTCATTAGTACAAAATGTATTATTTGCTTATAATGTATACTATTTAAGAATAAATTAAAAAATATTTCAGTTGACTAATAAAATATTTTTTATATATTTTATTATACTCTATGATATGCAAAAGTGAATACCAATTTAATAATCTAAAATAACAAAATTAATAAATAATAAAAGTTTAAAAATATTGGTTACCTTTTTAATTTTTTATTCATCTTTTCAATTATTTTCCGTTTTTGAATTCTAGAGGCAGCCCTGGTTGATTAGTGTCATTTCCCTACAACAAAATCCTCAGAGTTAAACGATATTAGATGTAAATATTACGCATGAACAGTCCCTTTGAGGGCGGCCAAAAACTATGAACGTGCCTATATATCCTTTAGGTTGACTACACATCCTTTGTGCCGTATTTTTAACAAAATCACTGTTTTTAACAGAAGTTACATTAAAAGATTAAACGGATGCTATTGTTTAACGGTCTTAGAGCAATGTGAGTTTGGACTCTCAAGTTTTCGAGAAAAAAAAATATACCTAATACGCATTCAACTCGGTACAAAAAAATCGAACATGCTATAAAATATAAATAATTGCAAAAAAACAATATCTAAGAGAAATACGGTTTTTGAAATCCTTAATATCAGTAAATACCATAAATAAATATTATGTTATACGATGGATATTATGTCTTAAGAATATTTAGTCTAATTAGCCATTTTTATAAATACCTAGACAAATAGTCAAAGACAAATTGTATACAGTTATACAGTTTAATAATGTGAATAGTTTTAATGAAATAACTCTATAAAATTTGAAATTATTAATATAAAATGTATAGATTCTGAATGAAACTAGGAATGTTTTGGTTTTATCATAATATGTGTTTTTCATTTTTATTTTTATATCCGTTTACACCAAGATCTGGGTGTACACAATTTTGATCCGAAGGATCGTTCCAATATCATACTAATCTGTTACTTTTTCGATAATAAATTTTATCTAATTCATAATTTTGAGGGGTAATTTTTTTTGAATTGCTTAACAATTTTCTGAATAATTGAAAAAAACCGTATAAATGTTGCAAAAACTACCATATTAGGTGTTTGATTGTTATTTTAGCTATCGTATTGATTCAAAACATTTACAGGGAACTATATTTATAAAAATGATATCATATATTATTAATTCCTATAAATTTGTACATTATAAGTTGCACTTATAGACATCTCATAATTTTCGAAATATTTCAATGAAATTGGTGAGTATGTAGGCACTTGAAATTTCCTATTAACAAAAGATTATTCTATTCCCAAGCCTAAACTTTATTGAGCTATTTTGTTTCAATCATAATTGCTTCAACCATTTTAAATGTTATATTTAAAACATTTCTATATTCAAAAATACATTTATTTAAAACTAGATGAATTTAATAATAAGTAAATCGTTTATCAGAAGGTTTTTAAAGTACGCCATAGTATAGTAATTTATATACTTATTACTTATATTATTTCAACTATATAATTACATAACGAAATTATAATTATTTTGGAGACAAATAAGAAATATATTTCTTTTTTGTTTTAAATCTTATGGCTGACCTTCATTAGTTCTTTTGAAATTAAAGATAATTTAAAATACACCACGCGCCTGCATATTTATAAGAAGAGACATTTTTATGCACATCTCCTATTCCCATTCCATAATATATTTTTGGATTTTTTCTTGAGCGCAATCAAATTACATATATTGTTAAAATTCTGAAGTTTAAAAATAATGGAATTATAATACATTGAAATACAGTGTGCTCGTATTAATTAATTTTTACCGAATACATTTTATTTGTACTTTACAGTCAATTCAATAAGTATTTTCCTGAAAACAAAATGCATCATTGTTGTGCTAATAATTCTATACTCGTTCGGTAATAATCTATAAAAACTGATTTTACAAGCCGTGGTTATGATGGGTTCGTAAATATATTTTTGATTGTTAGCAATAATGGAATTAAATTGAAACAATAATGGACATGAATAGATATAAAATCGTACGCCACGCAGTACCTGTATGAAATTCGTTTTTAAACATAAATCACATGGATTCTGAGGGGGAACTTAATTATTATTCTGGAGTTATGACCGCAAAACCATAAAATGATTAAACGCATTGGTTCACCATCGAATCGTTTATACTATTCGTTCTTGTGCATTTTCATTCACACGTTGGTACTTGGTATATTGACCAAGGTATTTACATTGTGAAAAGAGTGATACCCAATAGGTATATATACATATATATATATCACTAATGATTTTACAAGTATTTTTTTATTGTTTTTAATTTAATTATCAATTTTCATTATAAATGTTCGTACCTACACCGCGTGCCTTAGTAAAACGCATGCTTACAATACATTGTTATCACTTTAGTCGTTTTTATTTTGATTAAAGAAACACTCTGTATATATATGTATAGGCTATAGCAATAATCATTATGAGCTTTTCCTATATCAGATATGTCGAATATTTGTATATTTATTTTTAAATATTATATTTAACAGTCAATGATGTAGCTATTAAACCTAAGTCGTAGTTAGAAAACGAAAACATATCGCTGGACACAGTCAGTAAAAAAAAAAAAAAAAAAAAAATATAAAAATAGGAATTACTGTAATATTTTTATGCAAATACGAGTATGTTATAAAATAATTTCTTTAAGATGGAAAATTGTAAGTAATGCTCCAATTTTATATGAATAACATGAAACAAAGCTATATAAATACCTCACATTGTATCTGCTGTGTTAATGGTGAATGAAAAGGTATTGATAAAATATCATATTTTTAATGCACATTTTTCTATGGCTTGCATATAAAAATATATAATTCATTTGGCCATTGTTTCTTCGGAGGACCTATAACACCCCTGGAGTAAAATTTAATAATTAGTAAGGAAATATCAAATTTTAGAAAAATGTAATTTTATTATCAGTGTGAATGACTGACAAGTTATAATCATCAGATATGAGCCAATACGCAATACTCTATAAAATTATTTTTCCCGGTGGTAATAAATTAGTAATAAATTTTTTATTTACCTACACATTTCAATTTGTGTAAGTTTTGTGATTTTCTTCTGAGTTAACTATTAAGTGATATTAATATATTACTGTAGGTATATTACTATATTACTTATAGGTACTTAGTACCTACATGCCAAAATAAGGGTGACTTAAAAATGCATACAGCAGTTGTTGCTTTACAATTATATGAAAAATTAAAAGTATTTTATATATTTATTATTTATAACTTTTATTTTTAAAACAAATTTTAACTATATAATAATAATAATACTATATTTATGTTATATACTTTTTAACATTTGTCTATTAATTTATATTGTATATAATCATAAATTACAGACAAAGATAACTATTATTAAAAAAATTAATTTGTTTCATGTAATATCAATCCCCTACAATTTTTCAAATACTTCCCCCCTGGATAAAATTTTCTGAAGAAAACATTGCATTTGGCCCTGGCAATAATTTAAGTCTGACCTGCTTCTCCTAACTTAATTTAAACCTGTATATAGGATATATACAACCATATATTTTAATTTGTGGACATTATTTATTAAACGCAACTATATGTATTTAAGTTTACCTATTTGTTAATAACCGTTCTCAGAGTAATTTCATTAAGCACATCTTCCCAGTTTTCTGTTCCGTGGACCTTAAAACATGTGGTTTTGAAAATCCAAGATTCTGTATGGTGGTGGGCCACTACTGCTCGGTCAATCTCTATTTAAAGGTCAAAAATGAAAAAAAAAATTAGGTAGTTCATAGTCAAACACTATTATACTATTAAATTTATATCTGCCCATACTTTTAATGTAGCGCCCAAAAAGTAGTTCTTCATCAGCCTATGACGTAAGTCTGTCCAGGTTGCCATTTTACAGATTCAAAATATTAGGTGCTTAAAAAGTGACAAATTATTTTTATTTTACTTTAAAAAATTTAAATTTAAATCATAAAAAATATTAGAAGTTAAAGGAACATACATTTAATTCAAGCTTAAATTAAAATTAATATTAAATATTTCGCTCAGTCATTGAACCTAGAAGAAAATGGATTGTTTTTAGTATGCAATGGAGCTAAATGAATTTAATTAAATATATAATGATGATATATGGCCCAGATTTAAGGATTTAAATGCCTTAAGAGTTAAGAACCATTGATGAATCCCTTGAAAATATTGCCAAAAATGCAAGTAAATATAGATTATATTATAAATTAGTTAAATTTATTATTTAAAATATTTAGCTGTACTAGGTACAAATATGAATTTAAAATTTAGGATTAACAAAATAAATTGTAAAATGCTAATTACTGCTCTAAATAACGTGTAAAAAATATCATCGAGAATGCAAAACTAAAGTTTCGCACTTGAAGTATTTGTTACATTAAACTAATTATGTACTTGGAAATTATTGTCAAAGATCAGCCAAAAAAAAAAAAAAATCACTTTGATTTTAAATCCGGGCCCTAATGGTATTTATTTTGTTTTGTAAAGTATAAGATAAACAGTTATTTATTTAAAAACTCACTAAACACCCATTTGTCGATGTGCAGAATGGCCAGCCAAAGATACCAAGAAATGTATATATACCTATGTAAATATAATATTCTTAATTGAAATAATATTTATTACAACATTAATATATATATATACGACACTATATTATTATAATAATGCAACATACCGGCAGATTATTATGCGCATGGAAACTAGAATAACTGAATTTTTATCGTACTGCTCGGGTGTGTGTAAAGTCTATAAAATAAATTATAAAAAATTTCACCCATGACGTGTATAGACGTATAATAATTTAGAATACTACCTTACACCATTTACGTTGATCGGCTGAAACAGTAACATCGTCTCACATTGATTTGAAATACGGTAAATACCGTGATTCCAAACATCATTTTTACATAGATATTGAAAGTAATTTTACTATCTTTATGAATTTTCCTTAACAAAATTTTGTATTTTCATATTTATTTCTTCGAAATTAAATAATTGTTATTATTTATTAATGCCTATAACAGGAAAACGGAAAATTGTTGTTACTATTATTAATTAGTAAATGCCCAAATGGGCTTGGAGTACAGAGATAATTAGTAGGATCATGAATGAAGTAATTTCAACTTATATTTACCCTGTAAAAAACGTCGTACAGGAATTCGGGAAATGGTATTGCGAATTTATCATAGTAAATATTGGTGTAGCAAATCAAATAAATGCATTTTATTAAATTAAACAACAATTTGTAAACAGTTAATACTTGTAAAAATAAATATAAAATTAATTTATATTATGCAACATAATTACATAAAATATATATATATAACTGATTTAAGTATAAAATTAAATATATATATGTGTGTGTGTGTGTGTATGTATATGTTATTCAAAAACAATATATAGGTACAAAATATATATATGAATAAATAATACAGTGAAATACCAACATTTTCAAAATAAGGAGATTTTTTTGTGATATTATTAGCTTTATTGTTTTTATGTTTGATTCAATTATAATTAATCTTAAAAGTGAAATTTACATTATTTGTATTATTGTTTAGAATTCTAGCGAAATTGACAGGTAGATTATTTTGATATTTCATCCTACAATAGTTATTCACATTATTTGGTGGATTTTGTTGTATCTTTGTTCTTTAACACGTTTATGGAATTTTTTTTTATGAAATAATATAAATTCTATTGGCTATATTATAGATATTTTTAAGCTATTTCGTTGATAATTATTATGTTTATTCGATGCAATACGCTCTTAAAAAATGTTTATAAAATATTGATATTTTTTGAAAATACGAATGATTAAAATCATATGGTATTATTATAGCTATAGTTTTTGTAGGTTTGATAATATAATGTTTATTACAAAATATACAACACTTAACGATGTACGTATATTATTTATAATAATTGCACCTTATATATAGCTAACAGATTATTTACTATTAAAAACTATATCATATTATTGATATTATTATTATATTCTGGGAGTGAGATTTTAAAGTTATCCAATATTTTAAGCTTTTTACTTTTAAATGTATATAACACGAGATTTTCAGAATGCAAAATAAAAAAAAATTCAGTACAAATTAAAGCAATATAATTATATTAAAAACGTTCAATAGGATACTTTTTAAATAAATAGTAACAAATTTCAACCTTGACGTCCATTGATATGTTTAAAATCTCGTTCACCATGCCATTACCGTATACCTTTTCCAAGATCACATGATGGACCTAAAGGTCATGCCTTAAAAAAATTGATGTAAAGTGGGCTTAGGTATGTGTGTGTCACTCGTGGTGTGTTTCAATCTGAATAGGCTTTTCGAATATTGCCGTTCATTGTTGAACTATTAATTAAATTAATTAAACATTGTTTTACTATTCAAATAGTAGAGTATAACAATTAAAGTTCAGAACAATCATTTATTTATTGTAATGGATTAGCAGCATTTATAAAAGAAGAGATTTTGGATTGATAAAAATAAACATATTTAATAAACGTCGATAGAATAAAATTAATTTAAGTAATATGTATTTAACATTGAATGTTAGAATATTATACCTTCAACGGTGACAAACTGATGACTACCGGTGTACAGTCATTCGAAATGTCATTTTATCAAAGAGATATTAAAACATAAAACTAATTGTATTACCTGTACGCATTGTTTTACGCGACTAATCCTTTTAAACTAAAATTTCTAGTTTAATATTTTTTTTTTTTTTTTAATTAATTATTTATTTCTAGATTGCAGTCTATAACTTGAAAACAGAAAATAGTTTTTATTTTTTAAAAAGCTTCGTGTAAAAATTTGGGCAATGGGTCATGCATATTCAAGGTAGTAACTTTCTAATGATGGTGTAGTGAATTAAATAAATGTGTTATATTATGTTTTCCAAAATTAACTAAAAAATGCTCCCTGGAAATTATTATTCAGCTTTTAATGTAGATCGTAACACGTTCTTATTTCAAAAGGCCAGTGTTCGTATATCGTGTAGTATGATTTATAATCTCGCACATCTATTAACTTCCGACTTAAGGTAAAAAATAAAAAAAATATGTTTGGTTAAAAAATGCATGTAAATGTTCGGTAAAGAACACTTAAATTATCAATACATCTTCAAAATATGCTGTTATAGGAAAAATCGTTTATGTGTGCAAATATGAGCAAATCAATAAAATCTCGAGCCCTGGTTACCGTACAATAATTATGTATGATGCAGGGTGGTCTATCTCCTTGGCTATTCAACATGGTTGCTACAACCTAAATAGGTGTGAATCGTAGATATGAAAACATTGTATAATATGGTGGCCATCATGTACTCTTGCACTGACTGTTCTTGACGATCACTGACTGATCGGTCGCCATCTCAAACTGTGACACATTAGTTTTAGTTTCCAACGTGAAAATGAAATGTGAAATGAATAAAATATTTTAAAACTGTTTAATATTCTATGTGATGTGCTTATAAAAATTAATTTTGGTATTTTGATATTATTACCTATGTTTGCGTTTATTTCAGTAACCAAATATAATAAAACAATAAGTATTAACAAAACTTGTAAAGTACCTGTAAAATAAATAGCACCAAATTTTAGTCATGACGTTTATAGGCATATTAAAAATTCTTCATCACACCATTGGATATTATACTTTCATCATAAGTATAGAACAATCACGTACACTCATATAAACAGTACGTTTGCACGGTTGAATAGTATATAAATTATAAATAAATACAACACATTTCTTCCGCTTTCTCGGCGTTAACAATGTGAAATTGGGTTTAAATTCACCGAACGTTTTCGATTATAACATTTATAACGTTTAAACGTGCGTTATTCATTTTAAACGATTATTGTTATTCTGGAGCGTAATATTGATATTCCTTCGTCGTCGTTCTTCTGGTTCTGCGGAAACACACCAATAAAATGAATATGACATTAATATGTTTCTATGGACGTATCGCTTTATGATATTGGAAAAATATATTACCTACAAAAAAACTTATACCAACACCTTAAACGGTTTGAACGTAATAAATTTAGCACTAATAAATAATAACATTAATAATGACAGTTTTGTACTTATTCCGTTTCTTAAAATCTATTAGAATATATTGGTAGAATTATAAACAATCTGCACGTGGCGCATTCGATGGACAATGGTTATTTTTATGCAACAAGTTTAATTTTTACATACTTAGTTGGATTATTAAGTAATGCTAAGAAAAATATGTCATTATTATTTACCGTATAATACGGTCCGAATTGTATTAATTCATATAGAAATTTTATTATTTAGGTATTTATATTTTATTAGTTTCCTTTTTATACTAAAACATTATCATGATTCATGGCTTTTATACCACCGCCGCATTTATCTTTCGGTGAATAATTTTATCAATCCCGAATCGTTATAATTCTTCGGTAGAAAGCAATAGTTAAAAATGTATAAGTGATTTGAAATTAAAACTAAAATCGAATTTTAAATCAGAAATCAATTACATTGATATTGTGCGTCAATATAAAACCGTAAAACCACACAATCGATTTTATATTACTATAAAATTAAAATTTATTAAATTCATATTTACAAGCGGGAATCAGTAGGGGTAAGGATGAGGGGTGTAAACATGTAAATACCTACGTTACTGATTATAATATGATAATATAACGAAAATAACTGAAAATATAGGATTAACATATCTCGCGTATGTATAATAATATACTGTATGATCAATGTACAGGAATCACTTTATTGTCTTGAAAATCTAATCCCATTCACAGACGCACACCTGCTAGGGAACTTTTATGCGAACAAAAATCGTCCGTAACGTCAACAACAACGCAGGTGACGTGATCACTACACGCGGAGCACACTGCCACCACGTTGTGTTGCAATTTATTCATCGTCATGGGTTTTTGTTTAATTTGTTTTGACGTGTAAAATTAATGATTTCTCTCGTGAAATTATAAAGTTTCTGAATTTCTGAGCAAAGTGTATAAATATTGAATTATTTTATAGCTAATTTTGTTTTCCTTCGCCACGCAACAACATATTACTATACCAGATTTAAAATATACTGCTTGTATGTGTGTGTGTGTGTGTGTGTGTGTGTGTGTGTGTTTGTGTGTGTGTGTGTGTGTGTGTGTGTATGTGTGTGTGTGTGTGTGTGTGTGTGGGGTGTTTAAATGGTTTGAAAGTTGTTATTAAAGTTTATAAAAGTTTTCTCCCAAAACTATGCTAATCTAAAAATCGTACCAATATTTTATATAAGATAACATATAGGTAATTGATTTGTTTCAAAAGTCAGTTAAAATAGTACCTGATGACATTACAGTTTTCTGTGTTTATAACAACGCCGTAATGATGATAGTAATATCGCTATCACAGTAATATTGCACTTAGTATTTTAAGAAAACGAATCTCAAGAGGAACAGAAAAAAGTTCAGGATATTGCAAAATCCGAGTTATTGAGTTTTATATTTTTATTAAACATTAAAAAAAATTAAATTATAATAATACAGATGCAATACTTGAAATACTATTAGTATTAATTTTACATTTACATATTTTGATATAAATAACTGTAATATTTAGTAAATCGATTTTTTTCTTTCAAAAACCCACCATAAGTAGTTTGAGTTATCACTTCTATCTTTAATGTCATTTTTAAATTAAATATAACAGAAAAAACATTATTTCGTATACGTCTGAACCTCTTAACTAAACATCTGAATACCTTTAAGCAGTTTAATTTGTAGAATTGAAACTGTAGTGAATTCTTTCTATTTTTATTATTCGTCTTCACTTTCACTACAGGTATTTTCACGATGGCTTCTTATACAATTTCGTTGTCCATGTTACATTTGCATAACATTTATGAATACTGTGGCCTATTTCTGCGTAGTGTTAAATAACGTAGTCCAACTTGAAGTGATCGGCAGCATAATTCTGTGTAGATATATCACAAATGGAACCTTGGCTTCTCTTACAATTTAAGTGAGTGGTTGTTTCGTTTTTTTTTTTTATTTCAATTTACAGTGACACATTTTCTCTGTTTGGAATAATGAAAAACAATTATTTTTTCACTAGCATAATACGCTGTTGATTGTAGTCCGAGTTGGGCATTATCCGAATGAAGTTTTATCCAGATGAATATTTAGATAACATTTTATTAAAATAAAAATCTATTCGACTAATTTGAAAACATTATCATTCGAGTAACAAATGATTCAAATAATATTTTTTTATGATTATTCGAATAAAAAAATATTCGACAACATTTCAAACATAGGTTTTCGAATAATTTTTGTTTATTTTATTTTGATAAACTTATGGTTAGTAATTAAATACAGGCACATATAAATAATAGTTAGCATTGTATTTTAAGTTATACATTTATAAATCTTTTTTATTAAAAAAAAAAATGTATGATTTATAATTCAGTATCTACTGAACACATATGGTATCAAGGCGTATAAGATATTCCTGAAAATTACACGTATTAGTACATTACTACACATAAACTTAACATTTTATAATTTATATAAATTATCAAACTAAATATGAGAATTCGAAATGACTTGTTCAGCTTTAACAAAAATAGATATTCACTTATTACAATACAGTGATATTTTATATGAAATAGATTTTGAATAATATTATAGAAATTATGTTTCCTACCTATCCAACTGAATCAAACATTCAATAGACGTAGTCGACTGATATTTGTATAATATTATATACTCTATGTATTATATTGTTTTATTTTAAGCAATAATTAGAAATCTATTCGATCGTAAAAAAAAAAAGAATTATTAAATTAATTCGCGATTAATCAATAGTTTTTTAACAAATAATTGCACCATACATACACAATATTATAAATTATAATATATATAGATGCATCAGGCTTCATAATAAATTCAAGCTAATCTTAGGAAGTCACCTGGACAATCGTTTGAACGGTCATCTGCAGTATACGTTCGCTTTATATGAAAGGAAATTTGCCAAGATTGCGACCTTGCATACGTTATCAGATGTAAAAATAGTCGATTTGGATTTTACGAGAATTTTCAAAAACTAACAGTATAATAAATTACTTTTTACAACCAACACTCCTATACGCAACAGTTTATCGGTTTATGTCTCAATATTGATCTATATTATAATTTTTTTTACAGTACGTGTTTGACCATCTACAGTGAAGCATGACGTGCATTCCTTATAGCGAGTGTGTTATAGCTTTCCGATAGCATTCTAGTAATTACGTTGCCAAACAGGTTATAAAGAAATTTTAAATATTCCCATAGAACAATTAATATTTTAACGGTTAAAAAGGCAAAATTTCCCCGTTAATGATACAAAAACTACAAATTTTAACAATTCACCCTGCCCAACATTATATACTTCAATAATCACTGCAGTACTACAAATATACTAAAAATATAATTTTTATTTTCAAAACAGTATACACATGAGACATGATCATTGCTCTCCAAATCAACCGTGAAGATGAAAGAAGAACTCATCGACACCTAATTACCATCAACGTTTTGGTAGGCTATCGCTTACGGACCATATTAAAAAAGTCGCGTCTTGAATTTATATGCTACACAGTGCTGTTGTACAAGTAGCGATACGGTAAAATGATTACTAAATACTAGATGAGTTCATACACGCCGCTCTTCGGCCGAAATGTAAAAAAATCGTAATTTTCTTATTCACGTGCAAATATCGATTACAACTGTAGATTTTCGAGGGAACTGAACAGCATTATTAGGTCACAGCTGGGTCACCTGTCACTTTTTAGTAAAATATATAGCCCAATCATAATAAGAAATGTATCATATACCTACCATTGTAAACTTATAAATCTGCTATTTTTGTTTTTTGTAATTTAATAATAACATATAATTCAGTGGCGTAACTAGAACTTTGATGGACTGCGGCAAAATTATCCAGCGGGCTTACAAATTCGTCATACAAATTTGGAATACGAAGAGCATTCACCTACTCACACAATTTATGTCAATACGGTTTTCATAGAGTAGGGTTTATATCACTCTAAATATAGAATGTCTTTCCTTGTTACTTCTGTCCCAAAACTAATATACCTGTACTACTATCGCAGGCACCACGCATTGACGAGTAAACGCTGCACATCGAATAATCTATAATCTATAATCTATAGGCGTGTATCAGTCATTTTTTTTTATAATTATTAAATTTATTTTATTTTAAAATAATTTAATTTTACTAGAACATGATTTTTTCAATAACTAAAATTTTGTAATAATGGTAATCTGTTTTTTTGGATTCGTCACTTTTCTTGGATGGCTCTCCTTCCTTCGGGCCCACGTATAATCTAACCGTCATGCACGGTACGCCACTGATATAATAATTGTGATTATATAATATAATGCATACTTACTTTTGAATGTAAATATGTAATAATATAAATAATGAGAAGTCGATTGCCACAAACTTACATTTTATATGTAGCCCATTTGCGGGGAAAGGTCGGTGACCCATATAGTTTAAGGTATTTAAACCACAAGAATAATTATATTTTTGATATCTGTGCGGTGTTGCAGAGGATTAAGGTAGTTATGATAATAGATTAAAATCTGACGTGAAGCCTACTTGATAATGCTTAGGCTACGTTCTTTGATTATATTTTTAGGTTTTTTCTCTTTTTTTCTGTATCAATAAAGTTCAAAAGTTGTTGAATATAAAATTAAACGTACGTAAAAGTTCGAGTATAAACTTTAAAAAAGCGGTACGACCATTTTCTGTTAGACTGTACCACTAAATTGAAATTCGTTTTCAGAAATGCTATAATTGTCTTCTACCTATATTTTGGTTGAAAAATCGACTGGTAGTGCCTAATATTATGAGTTGCATTTATTTTAATATCATTTTTATAGTGTGTTCGTTTATAATTTAAATTTAGGCAAAAGCTAAATTGTTCTTAAATTTTTTTTTGAAATTTGATTACCTACAATATATTCCCAGAATATTTTGAAAGTTAAAATTTCCTTCACCAGGTGAATTTGTCTTTAAAAAAACTGTAGTATGTAAATCAATTTATTTTATTTCAGTTAACATACTTTCCTATAGTGTATGTTGTTCGTAGTTCGTGTACACAATCGTATGTCAGATTAATAATTCGAATTTACATAATTATAAATCATATTGTACACCATATCTACTGCTATGTTCATTCAATGACACTCTGAGGTTAGGTCATATATTATAGGTCCGTGATAAGATCGTGTTATTATCGTATAGTCTTAATGACTCCTACAGTTATCAATTTTTTTTTCCTTCATAAATATTATTCGATAATATTTGACAATAATATAAAAAATATCTGCACACTTAGCTAAGACGCATAAATCGTCAAAACTGTCATACACTCTACTTGAAATTTCAATAATAAAATTAAAATATACTATAGGGTTTTATAGAATCAAAAGTATATATTATGACGTGATATTATCGTGGCAGCCAAGTAATAATATACAATTAAAACAAACCGAAATGGTTAATACACGTTCAACCGAGCCGTTTTAAGTACATATATATTTAAATTTTGTTATTTTATCATTTATTTATTATATTATAACTCAAAAGATTATTGTTATCCATATAAATAAGTTGTTTACTTTTTTTACACTAATTGTCATATTCATAATATTATCACAGTATTTTTTATTTATTTTTCAATGTATTATATTATGTATATATTCCCATATAATGAGTTGTATCTCGAACGTGGTACAACAAAATGTGTAATTATTCATGGCAACTATAACACAATTATTTTCTGGTTCAACGTTTCGCTTTATTATTATTTCGTTAGACAAGAGTTAGACTAGTGTAAATAATGGTTGTTCCTATACTTATATTTATAGCTAAAACAATTAATATATCGTTCTTGTTTTAATCGGAACGAGATAATTTTATTAAAATTCAAAATCTAACTTAAGTTTAATAAATATTAAATACGAAATAATTTGGCAATCGACCATGTTTATTATGTGTTAGAACGATGAATAAAACATTAATGTTTTATGCTTACGTAAGATTTCGTAAAAAAATAGTAAATTCTCATTGTTTTGGTAAATGTATGGGCTTTAAAAAAAAAAAAAAAAACAAAATAGGAATATAGTTTATTTTTCTGGGTGAAAATTAAACATAGTATAATATTTTCCCTTGACCCTAACCCTATTTTTTAATAAAATACTAAGCTTTTCATTTATTTTAAATATCATGATCTGAAGAAGATATTTTTTTTGAAAATATCAAAACATTAAAAAATGAACGAGAAATTCGGAATATTTTTAGTTTAATATTTTGTAATTAAAATTTAGAATATCTACAACCCGTAAATGTTCCTATACATTAAGTAAATATGATGAAATAAAGATACAAAAAAAATATGGATGTACATGAGGAGGGATGCTCTGCAGTATGAGGACCTTTTGATTTGATTACAGTTAGTAAAGTTAATAATCGGGTACAAGAGAACCCAACAACACAGTGTCTGTCTTTTACAAACAGTGTATTATATATTAAATATGACAATCGGGATTTTTTGGTAAATATACGTTGTTTAATATTGATACTAGTAGATCTGTGTGAAAATTTAATTGTTTGTGATATTTTTATAATAATTTTTACCTTTGATTAAGACGGATTTTTAAGTCGAAGTGGAGTTCTGAGATTTAAGATGTATCGTGGTGCAGGAATCACTCGCCAATGGTATGGATTTTTTATAAATGTTTTAAGTTTATACGAGTGTGGTTATTTCATTTGAGTATTTTATCAAAAAACGATGAGGGCCGTGATGGGGAAAATACTCTGTTCAGTGTTCACTTTATTCTTAAATACTCTTATATCGGTTGATCGATAAGATCACGCTTACGTAATTTATTTGTTCAAATCGATCTAAACGTTTGTTAGTGTGCTGTTGCTTGTTTCATTTTTGTTACTGACTAATAAAGAGTCTTTGCAACAAATCAGTACATAAACTATAATATTTTATACCATACCTATACGAATTCGTATTTTATAACAGTACAATATTTCAAAAATGTGTGTACCTATCATAGTACGCATTATACAATTTGAAATGCAAACAATAATAAGTCTTCATTTAGTTCTAAAACAGATACCAATAAAATTATGTGTTGAATTTAAATGATTACTCAACTATCGATGACGCATAGAAGTTGATTAAAGAAAAAGTTTAAGGACGGAAAATATGTGAAAAATTAAAACGCAAGAACAACTATACGACAGTACCTATATTGTATGAGAATCACGTGGGAGCTTATAAACTGTCCATACGTCAAGTATAATTATTATTATAAATTTGTCTGAATATTGAAAAAGTTGAGTGTTTGTATACGATGAAAAATAATAGCCCCCTCCATATGTAATATATTGTTAGTATGATTAATATATTGTGTGACGTATTGATATCAAAACCACGTTGTAAAAACTGACAACATTTTCTTTGCACATACCCTTCGGGCGCAATACCGTGCGAGGTCTAATATTATTATATTACAATATCGCGTTGTGAACTTGTGTTTCGAAAAACTTATTTTGACTTTACATGGATTACAATAATAATTGTACTATTTACAGTGTTATTGTTTTTAGAATTATCAATTATTCACACAATTTGTTTTCCCCAGAATCGCGTGACGAGTATGGGAAATTATTGGCAAATTACAAAGTGTGTCCGCTCTACTGCCGTCAGTAAGTGTACATTTAAAAAAAAAAAAAAAAAATGCTTGTAGACGACCAGTAGACTGTTACACATAATAATATTATAGATGCATTTATGCCAATATTATAGTAATAGCATGGGTCTACGACTCTATACGGGTTAGATCATATCAACGTCTTGTCGTAATATTTTAATTCTTATTATGTACCATTCGTAGTGTCTCGTATATTATATTATTATACTATTATGTAGGTATACGCTTGTTTAATATATTATTAGTTTACAACTTAAATTTAATACTTTGATTCTATTTTATTTTTCATTTTTTCCTATACTATCATAGATAGTTTACAGAACACCTTCTTGAATAGACGGTGCGCATTATGTTCTTTATCGTTAGACATCAAGGGGAATTTTTAGAATTACCCATACTATGATTTGATAACGTGTAGAGCAAAATTAATTATTATTATAATTATTATTCAACAGTTGAAATTCACACTGTTAATTCGACGTTTAGTTTATATTTTGTAGTGATGTAGTTAAATTCACCAATATTTCCTCTGTACATTTTTTGTCTTTTACTGTTATAGAATAATTTTTTATGCATTCTCTTGCGAACGATGAAAGTAGACCGGAGAGGAAGTAGAGTAGATAGTGAAATCGTTAAATTGCCACTAAATTACCGTGTCCCCCAGGTCCATAGGGTTAAGACTGAAGATATTACATAGTGGGGTACACATACAATATTTACTGGTGGGAGTATTAAAACTTTCATTTTTCATTATGTTTGACCAATATAATATTAAACGACAATGGGGTGACGGCGGACAACGACCGAATTCTGGTACACAACACCATTGAACGCTTGCATGCCCATAATCACCGAAATTAGTTTCACGTTTAATAGGGGTTTATCACAATGATTTTCGGTCGTGGCAAAAGGGTACGTGTGTACGTCGAAACGGTCTGTATTACGCGCAATCGTACACGATTACAATGTATTGAGCTTCGTACATTATTGTAATAATAAGGGAGTGTATTTGTTACTATGACGTTGTGTTTCACGTGGTTGCAAACAAATTTACAGGCACATTATTATAACGATTGGTGATGTTCTATAACGGTTAATACACGTTATAATGATAAATGGTACCCAAGCGCACTCGACTGTCAGTGAACAATTCATGTATTTGGCACAAAACTGTATTTTTTGAATTATAATATTGAATAATTTATATATATAGGGTGATCGATTAAGGACGCACACCTCACTTTTATGCTTATATTTTGATTTTTATTATTATTATATTAAAATGTTTGTGTTTTTCCTAATTTTGCTGTAGTAGGTACCTAATTAAATTATATTTTTTGTATTAAAAATATTATATTTTAATAGATAGAAACTAATACCCTCATTTAAATAAAGCTATAGTCATTGATATAACAAAAAAAAACATTTTTAAACAAATAATTTAATAAAAAAAAATATGTATCTTATATTAAGTAATGTAACTAATTACCTAGATAGTATTATAAAATCATAATAATTTATTACGTTTATTTTATATAAATGATTATAGGTAGACATAAAGCTCACATTGATGTAAAAAGTAGAAATGATGTCTAGATTAAATTTTTTTTTTAGATATTATATTTTATTATAAACACCTAATTACCTAATTACCTAATTAGTACCTATGTTGATAGGTACTAATTAGGTATGAAATACGATTTTCCATAAAATTTGGTTTAATTCATATTATGTCTGGTAAATTTATGTTTTTCAATATTTTTTCATAAAACGTTTTCAAGTTTTGATTTTAAGTAAAACTAATTTTTATCACAAAATATATTACGTAGTTTGTTTAGTGTATTAATTTAGGATTTCTAAAAAATCAATAAAAATGATAAAAATAAAATATAGTATATATGGATATTTTATGAATCTTCACCTGTATGTATGTTTATTTCGTACAATTAATAGGTGTTTAAGTAATAAAATAAGATTACAATTAACTAACCAATGATTGAAATATATATTATTATTGTAAATAATCAAAAGATTTCCCATGCGGTTAAGTGATGAAGTTCATGTTTATGATAACTATAATATTACAATGTAAAATGTAATATAAAAAAGAAATTTTTTAAACGTGTTGAGTGTATTAGGATATAAATTCTAGCATAAAATATAGGTTAGCATCCTAAAAGGATCACTTTGTATAAATTACAAAACGCATTCATCGATGCAAATGACTATGTAGATGTTATATATTTGAATATTTTTTCATTATTTATATTATCCCAAAACGGTTATTTACAGAAAAATTAATGTAAAGAGTTTTTTGGGTATTAGAGATATAATGTAATTTATAATAAGTAAATTTATACGAATATTTATGATCATTAACTTCAAAGTGTTTTCACTTAAATGCAAGGAGTTACGCAGATGATGGAATCGTTCCATGGAGGATTTATATAACGTTCTCGGTACCTAAAAATTTGTACAGAACTTTACAACGGTAACACGTCGTAGGTCGTGAGGTGTGAGATTCTGTCACTCTTTTATTATGTAATATTATATAGTGTTTAAAACTTCCAAAACATTGTTTTGCAAGTTGTATCAATTAGAAGTACTTATAAAAGATTTAAGTATATTTAAATTTTTATTAAAGTTTTTTTATAATTCAAATTTTTTTTATGTACGAGTATTATATTATACTATTATAGACATATAATAAAAATATATGTTATTTATAACAAATATACAGTTAAAGCAATTTGCATTTTGCTTGTTAAAATTTTCTATTATAAATATAGGAACCGCATTATATGGTTGTAGTTGGTTTTTGTATGTTATAAACTAAACACCAGTAAATTAACTAAATGTCTGTGGTCGTTTATAAAGAATTTATATCGCTCGAATCACGATGGATATTTATGACGATCAGTTAAACATCTCCGTAGTATACATTTATTTTTAGGTTACATATAACACATATTATAACATAACTTATAGAACTTATAGGTAGGGCCAAGATTTCAACGGAAGATGCATAATTTTGGGATTATTATAGATAATTCTTTCTTAATACATATAATTAATTTCATGTACCTGACAAGTAATTCTTATACAAGGCTTTTATTTTACATTTATTTTTCATTTTTTGATGTTCTTTTTTTTTTTTAGAGTATAATAAAACTCAAAATTCGCTTAAAATTAAAATATTGTATAAAACCGTTCAACAAAACTATGATAATGTTCTTCCCTTTTATGGTTAATGATAGGTCAGTATAATTTAATATTAAATTTAAAACACAACATTTAGATTGCTGAACGCAAGTATGTATATAACAGCATTGTGTATGGATCGGAATATTTTTTTATTTTTATTTTTTTAGTATTATTTTTAACAGTGGAATGATCATTGTTAAAAAAAATATACCACAAATAGTAGTCGCACGACACGGTTGTAGCTAAATTGCCTATCTAAGGTGCCGTCATTTAATGTTTGTGATTTGAAAATATATATTACAACCCTGCACAAAAAAATGTACTACAAGGTACTACACAAAAAATATTATTTATAATCACCGGTATTCATTATATATGAACACAGATAAACGGCTTATCCGTAAACTTAATAATGCATGCTGATTAAACATAAGAATATAACATTAAAACTGATATAATATATGAAAAATATAAAAATACGATTACTATACGGACGTGTTTCCATAGAGTGGTTTTTGAAATGGTTGAGGAAACTAGTATACACGTACTCCCTAAAGCGGCTAAATGGAGATTCTTTTGAAATTTTTTTCTATCTTCAAAACCTAGGTTATATTTGATTATTTTTAGAACATTATGTTAAATCTATATATGACATAGATTTTAGGTTATTCATGCGTTTTTTACTTCTGAGTCAATCAAAAAATATGAAATTATATTTTATCGATTGGTATGAGAACTCTTCAAGATAAATGATGATGAAATTTATTAACTATTATTTTATTATTCGTTAATGATTTATTAAAATCCCGCTAAACGTGTTAATTAATCAAATATTTCAAATAACAACAAATACATTTTATCATCGTTTATCATCCACAGTTATCATACAAATCGATAAATCACTCCACATTTTTTGATTCTGGCGACTCGGCGTGAAAAACGCGTGATAAGCTTAAAATCGATGTCACTTATTGATTTAAATGAGAAATTTGCAAGAAATATCTTACAAATATTCACTTATAGATTTGAGATAATTACTTAAAAATAATTTGATAAAACTCCGATATTGAAAATAGAAAAAAAGAAATCAAAAGAATCATTATTTGGCCGCTTCAGAGAGTACGCATATCCTAATTTCTTCAAACATTTCATTAACGCCTTGTTTAAGTCAAGTATAAAATGAATACATGATATATTTTAAAATATTATTTACATACGTACATACTCAAATTATATACATATTGTAGTTACGCCGTTGCGTTACAGTATAAAATATAGCTCAAATAGTTAACCAGCTCAATCAGGTATCGACAATGGATACAATATTATTATAGTTGTTTTAATTAAGAATCATGTAAAAATATACATTAAATCTGTGGTATTTTCATTCAAAGAAAGCATTTAAATGAATCTCTTAAAATGAAGTATTTCTTCGGTTATTTTCGATTAGTTTGTGTTGCACTCAGAGTTATGAATAAATAGTTGTTAACTTATAGTTGTAGGGTTATGTTGGTTGCCCAATACTTGTCATAATCGATACATATATATTTTCCGAGTCTCTGAGCTATTTTATTTAGTACTAATTAAAATGCGTGTAACAGCGAGGTGATTAAGGTGTGATGAGTGTCATAACTATCTATTACGTGGATCATCCTTGCTATGTTTTTTATTCGCATGGTTTCTATGTACAATAAAGTTTTTTAATTTATCAGATAACAAGTTTTCATCATAAAGTTAAACGCATTACTAAAACTTTTTTTATTGAAATAACGTATTATTACAAATATTTATTTTATCTTCAAGTAAACTAATTGATATAATATTTAGTATAATATCTAGACAAGATTTATGAAAGTAATGTTTATTTAGATTTTTTTTTATTAAAAATTGTTAAAATATTGAATGATTGTATAGTACAGTATTATACTTATTTTAAATCAGTTTATGATGTCTGTAGTTACATTTTATATAATATACACAATATGTGCATAATATTCGTAATATCCGTTAACAATATATTAAATATACATTGAACCTTTAAAAAATCTAGAAATTGTTGCTACAAAACAATTTACTTAATATTTACTTGTAAATATGTGTATTAGATACCAGATATGTAATCAACATGCTATGTACTTTAAATACTAATACTAATAATTGTGATACAATGACAAATTCTATTTAAACTATCCGTAATAAATATCTTCAAATAGGACAAATATTTTAAATACTATAGGTTCATGTATAAAATGATTTTACATTTACTTAAGAATAAACAAGTAATTATATAACTTTTGTCAAAAATAATCAGTGACTTTCTATCTATTTAAATTACGAAAAGAAAATTAGTAGTTCCATGTATTTAATCAGAATTCCCATTTATATGTATTTTCATTTAAAAATAGAAATTATTTACTAAAAAAAATATGCGTGTTGCGAGTTCACAATGAAGTGAAACTTGTTTCGGTATCTTTCTGCAATTGACAAAATAGTATAGGTTTATATTGGAAAAAAAGGCTGTAGCCCATAAGCGCAAAATATGATCCAAACGCAACCCAAAAGCGCAAAAATAAATATCCCATAAGCACAAAAAAAATTACCTTTTTCATAACTCATAAGCCCAAATTAATTTTATAAAAATAGTGTATTTTATTAAAATTATATAGTTATTTATACACTATGCTATTCGTGGTTATAAAATGGGTACTCAAATATAAAAATATACAAATAAAATAATTATAAAAATTGTATTTAATTTAATAGCAAAAAAATAATAAATGTTTCGTTTAAGATCAATAAAAATAAATAAATAAATAATAAAGTACCTTAATATTAAATTTGAAATTTGAAGCCCACAGTTTTTAGGTAATCCAATCTTGAATTTTTTTGTTTCATGTATCAGTTTCATGCATTTATATTGAAGTTGACTTTAGAGGTGGTAATACCACTACTAAGGTAGTAAGGTACAAAAGAGCAAATTCATTTTGCGCTTTTGGGCTATCGAAAAAAATTTACATTTTGCGCTTTTAGTCTATCGAAAAAATTTATCTTTTACGCTTTTGGGCTTCACCGGAGTAAGATACCATGAAAAAATTAAACAAAAATTGTTTCTCCCGACCGGCATAGAACCTATAACATCGTAATGATATCCTTTAGTATTGACCATTTACCATTATGCTATAAATACGTATTTACTATGAATGTTTGTGTATCTTAACGACCGATCAAGATGCGTGTTATTTTTTTTATTTTTTCGTACCCTTTGTAAAAATATTTCACTTCAAAAACAAGTAGGTAACAATAATTATGGATTATATACAAATAATATAGTTCAGCATTAAGTGTATTATAATTATATTATTATTATTATATAGGCTAACTTTTTATTAAACTTTCAGACCGGAGAAAAATGTATTAAATTCAATTTAGTTTTAAAAATTGTAATTTTCTCGGAAATGATTATGTTTATCAGAACATAGTGGCTAGTTTAAAATCCCTGATGAAAATGTGATTTGTTAATTGGATGTTTATTATCAAGGAATAAATTTACAATGTTCATTTTATACTCGGGGTGAAATTCAATTCAATTGATCAATACTGAAAATACATAATATTTTATTTACGTAAATGTAACAGCATATTATTGTAGTAAGATAAATATTTTTAAAGGGTCTTTTTTATGGTTGCTATACTTTGTATACTGTATAAGGGACATAAATGTTTATTATTGCTTCTTTGTTGAATCATTTTAAAAAGGTTTATTTATTTTCACATGACCTTTGTAATCATAATTAAGTGAAAGAGCAATGAATTATATTTTATAGTCATAAATTTCTGAACATTTAAACTATACCTAACCAAAATAGATAGTTGTAATTTTTCTTTATTCGGCCTAGTTATTAAGCTATGCTTTTGTTTGTTAAAATTCGACCGTTTGTCGAATAAAATTTTCTTTAAAATTAATTTGTCACATAATTTTCATAGATAATAAAATTACAAGTACGACTTTTGTAGGATCCGTTGCTTGAATAGCGAAACGCATTCTATGTGTTGTACAAATGTAATAGCACGGAGAACAAAACATTTGCATTTATTTGCTACTGTCATGGAATGGATTTTAACGCATCATTGTGATAAGCCACAAGGTTCTTGAGAACATCAAATTCGAGTAATCCTTTAGCAGCCAACAATAATGGACGTCTACAGTTATTCGTGGACTATAATCATAACATTGATAAAATTATAAAAAAATCGTTATTTGTTACACGTTCGGTGTGCATGCGACTTATAAATATTAAGGGTCAGGGTCCCTGTCTTTATTTGACTTTATTTATTTTAACCATATAATACAGCATACATTTGTTTTATTTTGATCAAACTACAAGGGTTATAAGTTATAAGTTTAACACATCGAAAAAAGAGATTTACGTTCTGTAGTAACACTGAGGTTTTTATTTAAAATACATTTCATATAATATACCGCTAAAAAAATGAAGTATATCTAATTTATGATTTACAATTAAACGTTGTAATAAACATAAAAGACCTATATGCAATACATGTTAAACTTGTACCACCATTAAACATATTTTTGAAGAATATTCAATATACGAACACACACTTATCAACCTCCCATACAACATCAAAAAAGCCCTCAACCAAGAATCTACGTTAAAAATCCTGAAATTAATCACAAAAGCAAATCTCATCAACACAATATGTTAATATACCTAGCATAAAAAAAAAATGTTTGCTTATAATCTTAGTGTTCCTTATTTCATTAAAAAAAAGCTGCCTAAAACTTTCAGTTTTTGAACAACATTCATTATAATCACACTACCTATGAATATTATATATTACAAATAAAACTAACAAACACTCCAAAACGTTGCATTTACATACACGTAATGGGTATATCTTATTAGAAGTGCAGTTTGTTACAAACTACGAAAGAGAATGTTCCTATGCAGCACATGATATGCATGACATGTTGAATTTCAATCTCAATGTAAATATGTATATTGATCTTATAAAGCAATGTATTTATCGTTTTTTAGGCGCAGTATTTGATAGCAAGGCGTACACATCACGTCACGTCACGTTTTATTAGGATTTCGGACTACTTAAAATGGGTGAATTTACGAAAAATAAATTCTATTTCAAACTGGAAACGTATTATTAAAACATTTATTTTGCAATTGTGTTTTATTATCCGACGTTATTTAATTATCAAAATCCATCAATGGTTGCAGTTTGCTATTGCATCTCACTGACAGGTTAGGATTGTGAGTCATAAAAGGTATAAATAAAACCTGTCATAATTTAGTTTACTTGGTTTTATTTATCCCAATTAAGAGACAAACTTTTAAAATTAACTTTGAAAAATATTTAATATCTCAAAGCAAACATTGTTACCCATTTAATATTTTTGCTTTCTTTATAAAGTTCATAATTTATTAGGTTTGAGCCGTTTGATGCCATTACCATTAAATTTATATTCTAATATCAGATTATTTAATTTTACTGTTGAATAAATGGAAAACATGGTCAGTACAAAAACTAACTCCCTTTTTTATTCGGATAAGGATAATAAATCACTTACGGTAAAACCGAATATTTTCTCAAACGATGAAAATTATATTTTTTATTTCAAATTAAATTATTTTACTAAGAATTGTTTTTATTCAAAAGGCATTTTAACTTAATGTATGAACTTTTATATATTTCATTATATTTATGATTTTAATGTTCTAGAAATCATAAGGAACATTTTTGTATTGGTGAAATTAGTTTTTTTCAATCTTTCCTTATATTGAAAATATAACTCTAAAATACATCATACGTGTACAGTATTCGAATGTATGAGATACTTTATTATGAAACTTTTTTGAACGGATTTATTACCAGAAAAGCTTTTACTGAAAAGAAAATCTTTTAGAACCAATCCATTGTTCATTGTATTCATATTCAAAATACGATAATTCGGCCCTAATATCTTTTCACGAATCGAATAAATATTGAACGGTATACACTTTTATATTACTATTGTATTTGTAATGATAACATATCCGATTACATTGGACTAAATAATCTAAAGTAGAGCATAAGTAGAAGCTTTCAGTACTTTAGTTTCCATATTTTTGCTTTTTGTTAACACCTTGATATTATTATCATTAATTTCACTCAAACAGTTTAGAATAAAAAATTAACTTTCAATCAAATATGTGATTTGAGTTTAGTTTAATCGACAGTGTTTGTACGTTAAAAAAGTAATAAAGACTATAGATAATTAGCTTAATATATGCCTCTTGTAAAATAATAAATTTTATGATCCATCAAATTATTATTTTTACTTTAAAACATAGAAATTTGAAAATTCGTTCAAGTTATTGTTTTGTATTTTAATATACTTCAAAGTTTTCTTTATGTAGGACTGCTTATATATTCAAAAAAAACTTTTTTTACAATAATTTTCAACTTTATTTATATTATAATAAAATAATATCATTAATACCTGTTTGAATAGTAAGCACTGACATATTTTTATAGTTGTTTTATTATCTGAAGAATTTTAGTGTTCATTTACTTTGGTTTATAATAAAAACCATAAACACTTGAGGTCATAATCATCAAAACAATGAAGAGTTTATAACCTATACTATACTTACCACTAAGTGTGTCCAACCAGAACAAACTGTGCCTTATAATTAATAAAAATGGTTTACGGCTTATCGATTTTGGAATAAATGGACAAAACAATTTCACTCTAAGTTTATGTAAGGTCAAAAGTAATATTCCATAAAAATAGATTGGTCATATTGTTCTTTTATTTTTATTTTATGTTTTCACTCTCATCACACACTACATACGACATGGTTCATCCTTTTTTTTTGTCTTTAAACAAATATTTTTCTAGTGTTAATAAAAATAAATTGTATAAGCGCACAACAATATAAGACTTAATTGAGAATATCCTTTGAACCATTATATACTGTTTCAGATAGGTTATTATGTGGTTTTAACATTTGATGTCTTATCCATGTATTGCATTAAAGTAACAAAAAAAAAAAAAAAAAATAGTTTTGTATTAAAAATTATACATCGCTTGTATAATACGAATTATGTTATTAAATATCTAGTAAATTAAAAACCTATAAGAAATTAAATAAAAATATAATTTCCAGGTCTCAATATTAAAAACTTTACTACCTATTTAAATCAGACATAATAAAAAAGTAAAAAATAAATAATTACTATTCAAAACTTACAATGTCTATAATTTTTTAACACTATGTTAAATAAGTTAAATTACTTGGCCAGAATTTGTCAAATCTGAAATAATATTTATATCAATATCTACAACACATAGATGTTTAAACAATGGTAAATTAGTAAAATAGCAAAATATTAGTTTCATCTTTAAAATACTTTACGATGTTAACATTTTTGTCAAGATTATTTTTCTTACCATTATAGCTCAATGCCTTGAAATAAGTTTGTGTTGGATTTTTTTCTCATCAGTGTTATCAACAAGATACAGTCTTTGTTAGGTATATTCATGGTTTATTAAAAGTTTATCATAAGAGACTATTGTAGTGTACATCACATGATGTTTTAAAACTACCCTTAGTGTAAAGTGCGACATAGTTAGATCGTCTAGTATCTTGTCGCTACAAGTCTTCCGGATTTTTAGTCAAAGGTTCAGTGCTGTACTTTTTACTTTCAAATACGGCCTAGAAATACGAGTAAAGTTGTGTTTATAAACTTACCTATACAATTTTATCGAAGCTTCATTATGAAAGATTTCATGTGAAACTTAACACGTGAATATAATATGTTATCCATGTCATCAAAACAATACATTTTTTTTATAATGGTTTTGGAAAAACTATTATAATATTATTACAATATTCAATTAAATTAATTTTTTGTTTTCATTACATTTATTATTTAATTTATTTGAAGTAATGCCTTGTAGGTTCAATTAGAGATGTTTAGTAAGTTATAACTAACATAATATATAATAATAATAGAACTTAAAATGATAATAATAAATAGTAATAATTAGAACAATGATTTTTCAAATAAAATGGACTATCATAATAAAAATTGAAGTTATTTAAGGTGCCTCTACTAAAGAGAAAAAATAAAAAGTATATGGCTAATATATTACATAAATATAATATTATATTACTCATATTATGAAAAATATTACGTGATAAATCTTTGGCAATTATTTTCTATTTAAAATTAACATTCAGTATTAATATATTAGATTCTTCAACGATACCATAATATAGCGAATTGAGTATTTAAATGTATTACCTTTATAAACTGCCACACGAATATATAATTATAATATATTATATTTAAATGAATTTGGAAAAAAAAAAAACTGGTGAACACAATTATATGATTTAGAATAAACAATTTTGATTTCTGTAAAGTTTAGTCTAAACGTTTTGATTGTTAATTTTTACCACAACCAACACTAATTTATTACCTTATTTATAAATAAATAAGATAATCTTATTTTAAGAAGATTATTTTTATTAATAAGTAACAAAATATTATATTCAAAAGTGGATTATTATTATAATCGCGATAAGATATACATTGAGGAAAATATTAAATAAAATGAATAACGGAAACATAATTAACAAGTGAGATTAAATAGTATTATCTTGGAAAATATAAATAGTTTCTTGAAAAATAAAATGGTTACTGGATTAAAACAAGAAGGTTCACAAATTTAAAATAAAGTATTATTGAACGTATTATTGTACTCCAATAAACCGAATATGTTGATTATTTTAAACAAATGTATCAAACAAACTTAACAACGACTTTTCAAATTAATTATATATATAATACTATTATTGTTTATATTTTAATATTAATTTCGTTTATTTTTTTCTGAGAAAACCCCATATTTAAATTGTTCTGTACACTTTCAAATAGTTATTAAATAATTGTTGATTAAATTATACATTTGTAAATAAAAGTTAAACTCCCATAAAGAAAAACCATGTTTCTTGGTTGTAAACTTGTAACTTATAAGCGAAATTAATAATTTTTAATAAAACACCAATGAGTTGGTAGGTATTTCATTATTCACTTGAAACATGTACTACAAAATAATATGTGATATTTGATTTTTTATTTTATTTTTACCCATTAATCTAAAAGCACAAACTTATCGTCTCCTCATTATAGTATATCTTGGCGATGTATACAAAAGTAACGTTGTAAAAAAAAAAATACGTTACATTATGTCGGGATTTCTATTTTTTTTATCTTAAACACGTATTCACTTTACACACATGTGTCAACAATTCAAAATATACTTTTTTCATCAAAACTTTTTAAATATCAAACTTATAAACTTTTTGTGACATCAAGTTTTGTACCAAACACAAATCGTTTCGTTTTCAATAGTCTATTATGGTAATAATAATTACTCGTAATAAATTATAGGATTCCATTTATTGTTTAAATCACAACGTGTCAGGCGTATGCAAATTTTCTTTAAAATTAAACTTCGTTTTATTCAAAACGATTGTCCATATTATTATGGCATAATTTTGACGGCACTTGATTAACACAATACAATATGATTGAATGGTCTTACGATTAATACCGTTATCTATTTATTGACGTTTTAAATGAGCCAGGTTCAATTATTATATAAGTAAGATATTATAAATGACGGTAAATCGTAAACATAATATTGTGATGAATAAAAGTCTAATACATAATGATATTATATATATAAATACATTTTTAGTACTGTAATGAATCAAAAATAACAATCATAATATCATAATCATCATTTTTTTTTTTTTTTTGTTAGAAAACCCAAGTTTAACAGTTATTTGAGTATAAATATACCTACCAACATGCATTTTGACATAGAGATAAAATAAATTTACAGCTATTGTACCTTGTAAATCTCATCTAATATTATTCGTAAACTACCTCCGTATGCCTGTGTATTACCTCGATAAATATTCTTACCATATTCATGCAATGCTGATGAATATATTGTGAGCACGTTTCAGTTTTATGTACAATAAACAGTTATTTCGATAAACCATTATTATAATATAGTAACCAAAAATGCAGTATCAACATAAAAAAATTTATACATGAACTTTTACAGTAGGTATGCTCTTAATTTAAATGTGAGTAATAATACTAATAAAATGTGTTGATATGGTAACAAGCATTGAATAACAAATTTGAGCCATATTGTAATATTTATACCCGAAAACAAATATACAGCTTATTTATACTTTTGGTCCGTATAGTTATCGTGTTCTGCGAGAAAAATATTTTATATTTCAAGAATTGTGTAGTAAAACTTTGATTTTCTACATTTTATTCCGAGTATGCCTATAAAATAAAATAATATCTACCGAAATATTAAAATATAAAATGTACGTAAATGTGTTGTAAAACGTAGAACATAAAAGTCGACAATATAACTCTAAAAAAAAAAACAAAAAGAAAGATCAGACGAGAAAACTTAATAGGTACCTATATTTTTGTACAGCCACATTTTTTAACTGTTGTGTGACATAACACTCCGGGGAAACTCCAACGATTGCTTATGAGGTGTGAGTTAATCGAATCAAATATGTGTAAATATTATAGTAGTACATATATCGTTACTATACCAACTATAATGGTTTAAAATTATTATGCTAGTATGTATTAAATTTGTATACCTATGTGAAACAAAGAATCTACTGGGAAAAAAATATTGAATAATCTGGTCACTAATTATGGGGGAGTGGGCGGGAGTGATTAAGACAATTAAGAATTTCAAAATATAAAACATAAAATAATCAATTTTAAAACAATTTCCATAAGACACTTTGTTACATAACTTTCTAACTATTTACTATCTATAACCTTGTTGAATTTTACTGGAATTGCATTAATATTTTCACAAGTATTCTGATTAAACACCAAGTACTCTTCCGAAAAACAGGTAAATTATTTGGACTTTCATATAAAAGTGCTTGACATACTTCCATAAACACGGTTCTATATCAAGTTTTGTACAGGCTAATTACTTGTAAGTTTTATTTTTGTCCCCTACGATTATGAAATAGAATTATTTAAATGATTAAATATTCACTATAATATAGTAAGACAATTTCATCTGAGGTATATCAAGCGAAGCGCGCTAATCGGTTGAAAAGTAACACAGTAATGGCATTTTGTATTTTTCTATATTAATATAATCTTAGCAACGGTTTAATGGTTTTTCATTATGAATATGATTTCAAACATTTTTAAAAATGTTTATATTTTTTATTGTAAAATTTTAACTTCTTGATAATAACCATAAATTATAAGAAAATAATATTATGTAGAGGTACGTTATAAATATAAAATATATTGTATAGATTATGCAATATCGTGTTATGAAACTAATTTCGACCTTTGGTTGAGCATGTGGTTTTAATAGTGTCTTTGATTACCCAAGGTAAAAATGTACCATATTATAAAGATGTTCATCTGCAATGTCGGGTTTTCTAATGGTTTTAAACAAATGGCATTTGCGCAAAGTAATTTCAAGATAATATAACGTTGCTCTTGCCAACTATTAACTTTCCGAAAAAATACTTCAAAAGATTTACCTCTTGACTTGGCAATAAACCCGTTTTCCTGCCGACCGAAAGATTTATCTTTAACCAAGCAATCTGATGAACATACGTATATTATCGCTAACAATCCAGGTCATTTTATTGATTTTTAACCAATTTACTTGTCGACTTCACAAACCATCCTCTACCCTCTGTTGTCACTTTTTATGCACCCTGTGAAAGTTAATTCTAGTTCATCGCCCCAAGCCTTATGCTTGTCCGCTAGAGTGCATGAACAGCTTCACTTTTCCGTCTCACAATACCCACTTCTGTCAAGTTTAACCTTGAGAAATAATATAAATATTAAGAAAATACCACTAAAGTTTGTGTTCATTGGGTGGACCACAAAAGAGTTATTAAATTATACCAGTAAAATAATATACTTTGTGTGTTTAATTTCCAGTACTATTAAATAAAAATCCAATAGTATCAACATTTTTTTTTAAAAGATATCGAAAATTCCTAGGCATGGATAGTATGCCATTAGCAAATTATTTCGAAAACGACCGATTCCGCAAGTTGATAATATTTGTACTAGTATTTTTATTGATATTTCTGCTTAAAATTGCATTATTAGTTGAAATATGCTTCCTTATATCTGGTTATTTATTTAATGAATACTTAAAATATAATATGCAAACATTTTGATGCAAAATAGAAAAAAAATTCAATGAATACGATTATAGTATATTAATGTCATATTATAATCTGATCATCGCCGCTGTATACTAACTGCTCTAAGAAAAAGTCACGTACCAGTAAAAACATATACTAATATCTTTTTCGTGTACTTTTCGCTATTTTACTGAACACGATATTTAACATTTTGAAGATAAACAATTTTTATTATTTTTTTTCTTCTGGTTTAACCGAGTGACCAGGAGGGCTTTGTTAATTAAGACATAACTATTATCATATGTTGTGTTTTGAGATATTGCAGATAATCAATTTTATATATTATGATTAATCGGGATGAGAAAATACACAATATTAATAATATAAATAAAAATATTAATAATTAAATTTTTATACTTGGATAATGATTTAAAATATAATTACATGTGTATATAAATAGTAATAAATGGTCATTTTCTAATATTTCAAAAATAATATGATACTAAAAATTTTTTTTTTTAAATGTTATGATAACACTCCAGTAACATTTAATTGATTTTAGGTAATACATCAGATTCTCATCAGATATCCCGTACATTTCCTTTGCATATTTATGTGCTTATTGGATTATTGGTAGTCACATAAACTACAAAGTAGTTAAGTGGTTCATATTCATCAGTTCATTATCTAATAACCATACTGCTATTGTTTATTCTTATGTTATCAATATATTTTGTTATTATTCATTTTATTATATTCTAATAATTTTATTAAATTTGTTTTATATTTCAAATAAATTCTTATGAAATAGGGATGGGGTTAGTGGTTACTGATTAGTAGTGGTAAACAAATTATTTTAATTTATATAATAACTGATATACATATTATTAAAGCCAATAATACGTAAATATTTTATAAAAAATTACTCCAAATATGTTTATATAATTGACAAAACTGTATTTTACATACTTGATCATGTAGTTTTGATTGAATAATTTTTGTCTTTATTATCAAATATTGTGATATGAAATCATAACCAAAAATATTCATATTTAACTGAAAATCATATAAAAACGGATAATTTCAAGTATATTTAAACTCAATAACAAAATTTTTGTTGTGTATATACTTATTAAAAGTTAACGTTTATTTTAAATTATAATGTTTATTTTGAGAAAATAATTAAATATATTTCACTCTTGTAAAAAAAGATGCAGGTACCTATACAGAAAATATTTGATTATAACCATTTTATTTCGTTGTTCTTCTTGTGCATTAATAATAAGATATATATTCCGATAATGCACTTACTCTAGTTTACGAAAAAAGTAAGTGTATCATTTGAAATATTTTTAAAAAAATGTTCTTTTACAAATTTATTTTAATTTTTCAAGTCAATTGCATTTTAATATAGGATAACTAAAGAAAAAATATGATTTTCTTAATAATCAACTTAGAATTTTGACATGTAAAAATGATGTAGGTCGAACTTTGTTTTTGGTGATGTACTTACCCTTACTAACCTTATTATTTGTCATATTATGACGTGTTTTTATTATTTATTTTATTTTATTATTTTTTTTTTTTTATCAAAACTTATCATGATTGCTTCAAATGACCAAACATAACAATCATAGAAAGATATACTGATAAGAAATATTGTTTAATTTTTGTCGGCAGAGAAAGGGGTGTAATTTTACAAAATTCTCAATATTTTTCTCAATAATTTATCAACCATTTGTTGTCCTATTATTCCTGTGAGCAATTTTTTAAAAAAACGATCTATCTTCACTGCCGCAATGGGACACGATATTGGACATCCTGTAAAATGGTATTTACATAAACGTGTACTCGTGTACATAATATTCGTGAACTACACCAAGCACTGACATAATAATATTATGATGGTGCGGGAAAACTGCGTATGACGTACATAGTAGCGCGTAATGGGTGAATTAACACGAATTTCTATATCGCGGTGTATTGCTCTTAAAATTGAATATCCAAGGTATTGCGTGCAGTTTCTGAAGTCGTAACGGCTTCGATACGATATTTTTATGTAAAAAACTACACACCTACGTCCTCGGGCCGTTGAAAATGCTTCTTATTATTATGTTATGGTCACAAACGGTTTTTGTCGTCGATTATCGCGCAAATCGTTTGCGATCGTCTTCGTCGTAATGATTTTCAGCCGGCGCGCGTGTAACCGAATACATTATTGTTATAGCAATAATATAATAATGTACTCGTCATATTCACAGAAAACTACTTCTCGTTATGTTATTGGTGCGTCATCATTATTATGTGCAGAAATCGCTGGATGTGTGCCGAAAACGAGGCGATCGGTGCTACATAATATTCGTCTTTACGGGTTTTCATGCAGTACATAATATATACGCAATATAATCATAGTCTGCATACGCGCCGTTTGATTAAATGAAATTCGCTGAACGATCCAACGACAAAATAGATCTCCCCAAAATTCGCGTAAGGTTCAATAACCGATCGGCTGGCTGCCGATTTGTAGGTCGCGTCTAAATTTACCATTTCGATGTAAATATTGCATTCATCCAAATATTTTTCGCGCACTTGTAAATTGCGTTCCTGATACTTTTGTTAAAACGTATAAACTTATAACCAATATTTTATCAGACTGCAACACCGCGGTAGGTACGGTTAAAATATTTGTTTATTTCCTTAATAATTTTACATTTAATTAAAGTAAAATCAACGTTTCAGGATAATTATGTAATTAACTATATTAAATTACACACAAATTTTATTGAATACACTAATAATATTAATTATTCTAAACTGCAATGAAGCTGGTATAAACATTTATAGTTGCCAAACAAATTAAATATCAGATACATTTCCGGTTCCTAATTCATCATGTCTAAACTAAAACATCTGATGTATATATCACTCATTCATGCGCCTATAATTATGTTTATATTAGTATGAATTGCTTCTTTCACAAATATACATTACTTGAATTTTATACTTATACAAATTACAATTTACGTGCGCACGTCAGAAACGTATGGACCATATATTCTTACGTATGTAATAATCAGCCCTCTTTTATCGGGACGTCACTCAAGTATTATTTCACCGGGTCGGCTATAAGATACAGTATTAAACATTATGTGGCATTATAGTTATGTCATTTTTATCACTGATGGGTACTATTGATCGGTGATCAGCCGACAGTAATCCGGATATCAAGTTTGGCTCGATCGTGCTCGGTACATTTTTCAGAAGGTGGTTGGTTGCAAATATAGTGATTAAATTTAAATTTTTCGCAACACGCTTGCGTAAAGGTCGTTTGACGTAGGCTACGTACGTTACGTAGGTTATCATTAGCCTAGCAATGCGTGTTTACTTATAGATCCCGAGTGAAACGAGGAACGCATTGGAAATACCATGTTTTTTTTTTCTGCATATCCACAAAATTTCAACCAGATTGGCTGATCCAATCATAAACGAGTTTTTTTTTTCTGATAGCAAACTTTGTTTAATCAGTGTATTTGAGGATAGGAGTTTATATTTAAATTTCTCAACTGTTTTTCATATAAATGTTATCCAGCCAAGTATCAAGTGAAATGTACGCAGTGGTGTATTGGTAAATATATTTTTGGGTGCGCTCGAAGTATGGAATAATTACCAATTACATTACCATACACATTCCAAAAAATGTATTATAATCTTCACCTTTTCAATTTTAAGTGCATCGTCTTTGAGTTTGTATGTAAATAAAATTTTTACTATCATTCAAGTTTTAGGTTTTAAAATTTTTTTTAATAAACAAAAAAGCTAATTCTAGCTTGTTGGTAATTTGATTTATTATAATTATTATTCATTAAGTTATATATATAGAATAAATTACAAATTATATAACAAGTACACGTATCAACCAAAGAATAGATTATCAATTATGATTTATCAATATTACAGTAAGTTGTCCTTAGTGAGTATACGGACATATACCTGCGTATCGTCTATTTTTCAAAAGGTATACGCTGAGATTGACAAATACGTTATGGGTATACCCTCGTATATCCTCCAATAACACACGTCCTCAAAAACATATCATGCAGCATACGTGTTAATCGAATTCACGTGACGTGAAAACCGGTCTCGTACCCGTGAGAGGGGGGTAGGGAGAATTATTTCATGGGGTCTACACTTCTTACGAAACTTTTAAAAATCTGCCCGTAAATGGTTATTCTTAAAAATTAAAATTGAAATCCAATATGCTTAATTTTATAGGCTTATTAAAAACAAATGATATTTATTTTTTATCATAATAACGTATACCCCATAAAAATAATTTCTGCCTTTGTGTCTGGTGACAATGTCTGAGTTTCAATAGAATTTACACGCGATGAATACAACGCAATCGTTAAATAAAACTGCTACGTGTACCTCTATTATAAAACGGAAATTTTTCTAAAACGTTGTCGTTGTAAGACATAAGGGATATGCCGATATGGTAACAAAATAGAATCGCTCCAACCGTGTTTTTAGATTACGATTGAAGAGGAGTAATTCGGTCGCGGAAAGGTATTGAATTTCACCGTTACTGTGGTCGATTGTTGTGGACGAAGGAATCCTTTGGCATAGTTTCTCACAATGGCACATGTATACGTAATTTGTATGTTTATTTGCGTGTTTATTTTTTATTTTTGGTACGTTATTTGTCACGAACACTGCCATTTGTATCTATAAACAAAAACACATATGATAAAAATAATATAACATGATTATTTATGTAATTTCAATGTACATTACATTATGCAGAGTGAGTTTCTTTTTAAACACACCTTTTTTATTCTAAAATTTCAAATGCTGTTTTTATGGTAAATGTATGTGTACTATAAGAAAAAATGTCCAATATACGATGTTTCGTGCTTTTATCTATTCTGTTGCATTATAAACTCTTTTTTAAAAAAGAAACATTATTTTTTTACGCTTATAATGTAAGTATTCTGTACATTATTTGGAATTGTCTATATAACATATAAAGTCAACATTTAGATCACTATTTTGGAATTATTCAGTTAAAACGCTTAAAATAATAAATTTATTATTATTTAACTTTTTTACACTAAGTGTTCCGTGATAAGCATTTACATCAAATCCGCATTATCTCAATGCATTAGAGAATAGTAATTAAATTGAATGACAAATGCCATCATATTATTACCATAAATTAATAATAATTTTGTTATTCGGATCAGAAAAAGTCCTTCAAAATAAATTTGAATAACAACTTGAATAGGTATAGGTTTGGATTTTAATTTGTTTGCGCATATTTTTGTGTTTATTTAGCTAAAAACCCGTATTTTATAATATTAAGTGCATATTTTGATTACAAACTTCGTAATTTTTTAGTGCATAAATTTAATAAATGCATATTACATTAGTTTTAAGTGCAAAATCCAAGACCTATAGTTATGACATTTGAAAAACAATAGTTTATATTTTCATTGATCAATCCATAACAGTCAGATAAAATATATATATATATATATATATATATATTATATTACACAATAAATTTATAGATTTAAAACACATTTTAAATAAATTGGAATTTGAAAAATGTTAATCGTGAAAAAAAGATAAATATTCTTAAAAAATCACCTTATATATATTTATTAAACAACATGTCTTGACTGATTGAAATTCCTCATTGCTTAATCGAAATCGCTGAGGTTAATATAAATAATATATATATAATATATAGTACTATTAATGGTAATACTATGAACTAAAGTCATCTATAACCTGTAATATAAAAACGAATAAAAAATAAATAAATAAATAAATAACATAAAATACTGCACATGGGTGTTGCATTGATATATACATTCATTCAAATTCTTGGTGAAAATAGGAATCTATTGGTTTTTACAATTAAATGGTTTTTACATTTGTAAAGACTATAATATAGTAGAAAAACGATATTTCTTAATAAGGTAGGTTACGTTATGAATCAGAAATTACAGGTAGCTATAAAAACACAAATTTCATTTCGAAAATTATGAAATCTAAGTAAATATTTTGAGTTACTACGGCAACCAAAGTAACTAGTATTAAATCCAATGGAAAAACTTATAAGTTTAAAATACCAATATCATACACCTACCTCTGTATCTTATCCGACCGTGGAATCTGGTCTGATCTAGAAGTTTCATCCTTTTTAAGATTTCACCTTGTTAATAATAATTATCATTGAAATCAAATAAATAATTTGCTTCTTTATGAAATAAATCTGAAAAAAAACTAATTCGAATTTATTTCAATAAATCGTTGAAAGGTTTAAATTCGTAAAAATATAAATGCAATTAATATTATATTAATTATATAACACACATTTTTGACAAAATAACATAGTTGTATTGATGGTACTATGTGACACTATACAATAAAAAATTATTGACAAAGTATGTTATGTTATGTTATAATTATAATATTGTAATAATAAGTATATAAATAAAAAAATATATTTTACTTCCTATTCTAAAACATTTTTTTTTATAATATTTTAATGGTTTTTATTTTAATGCCTTGGTGCTTTAAAATTCAAATGATCCAAAGGTTTTTATAAATATGTTTAACAGTTAAATATATATATATATATATATATATATAACTAGATATTGATATTATAAACTTTACACGTTATTGAATTCCACTTTCAATCAAGTGGTTTCTACCATCTAAAAAATCTAAGTGGTATGGATAAAAATGCTTTTAGAAGTAAGGACATTACTTACAGGAAGTATGTAATGTAATTTGATAGCAATGTAATTTTTGGATATAATCAATTAACCATTGTTTTTATCGCTTGAAATTTACTATATATACTAATATACGAGAAAAATGTCTTGATACTCTCACTAATACTTAGAATATAAGTTCTATAATACGGAGCTAAGGGTTACTAATATTATGTGCTATTTTAAAATAACATATTCCATTTAGGTATTCATTGAGGTATATAGAAAAAAAAAATCCTTCATAATGATTAAACAGTACAAATAAAAAAATATATATGCAGTAGTCCAGATTGTATTTTCGTGAAATATTTGATTAAGAACAAATTCTACGTAATTCAATTATAGTGTAATTTTAAATAGCAGACTATTGGTTCATATGAGTTTTTTTTTTTTGAGTTAAAAATAATTGATTTCACAAATATTTTATATGAAAGAAAAAAGATACAAAAGAAAAACTCTTGAAACGATTGTCACTGGTTGCATTGGCATCCCACGATTTAATGTAAATAGAAGTACACCTAATTCTCATTCCTTCTAATACAATACTGTGTACAATATTACAATGAATCCGTATAATAGGATGGACACAGGTAGTATTGTATTAGGTCTCGACGTGGTGTGTATTATGTTTAGTGCTTACCTTAAACAATAGTTAACAAAATGTCTGTTATTTTGATGTGGATTTTCAGTTATAATAACTCGGTGACAGTGGTTATTATCTTGCATGCATTAAAAAAAAGTATAAAATTATATCCAATTTTGTTATTTAAAACACTTAAAAACTAACAATATAATAAAAGTTTACAGTAAAATTTTTACTAGAATATAAAAACATACAAAATAATAAGAAAAATGCGCATAGGGGGTATTATGGTGGTACAGGGTTGTTTAAAGTACTTTAATCTTTGTTATAAACTATATACACCTGGAATAGTTATTCATTTAATATATATGTATGTATATAATTATTATAAAAATGTTATCGGAGCTTAGGAGAGTTTGTTAAATTATTTAAGGTTCCCTAAAAAGTGTGACTCTAAAAAAAAAAACAAAATAATAACATAATATATATATATATATATATATCCTAAGTAATCTGTACACCATACACAGTTAGTTTAAAATTGGGAATCACTCATGAGTTTTCTCGAACTCAAAATGAGAATTGAAGTAATACATATTACTGCTGTTACATTTATACAAACAACCCCTTCAATAAGCACCCAAAATTCAAACTTCACGTCATTATAATATACTAAAACTGTCTTTCGACTGTTCGCAATAAGTATAATTTTACTATTTAAAATATAATGAAAATATAAGAACAAAATTTGCTACAGAATTCATAATTTACCCTATATGCGTAGAATAATATCTTTGTTTTTATAAAATATTTACCTAACTAAATATTATTCAATTTCTAGACTTTATCGTTTAGAACAAAACGAAGTTATTTTTAAAATTCACAAATTTAAAAACTTATCATATTCTCGTCTAAGGGTGATATTATAGTTTTTATGTTACTGTAAAATAGATACTGCAGTCTATTCTTCGATACAGATTCAAAAATGGTAAAGTAACATAAAACGCATTAACTTCAGAAATATTATACTTATATATATATATATATAAGTAATTCACTAAATAAGTATGAGATTCAATAATTGTTTTCCTGAAATGAAAGTAATTCAATTTAATTAAAATATGTCATCAACCTTGTCGTAACATTCTTTGGAAGAACATTGACAAACGACCTTTAGTGATAATTATGTTCATCATTTTTCGTTAACTCGTTACACATCCACCGTGTAATGTTCTATCCTATTTCATGATAAAATCATCCACTAAAAATGACCAGCGAAGCTTAAACTAATTAACATAGATCGAGAGTACTGAGATATTATATTTGAATTAAAAATTTAATATTTTATGTGATTCTTCACTAAAAAATATTACTTGCACGAAACTTTGCACGTTCTATTCGATTGGCTATTAAAAATAATTAAACTATGAGCTGAGTGTTTTTCAGATCTAAAGTAATTCTACGAAAAATAAATACGAAATAAATACCATAAATAATCGGTTACTGTCATACAATTTTTAAAATAGTAAGAAATTATTCCGAATCTAATACAGAGTGTTTTTTCGTTCTAAGGCGATTTTTTATTTCTGCTTTGTAATGAATCAAAATCCAACTGCATCGGTGAAATACAATAAACGTTAATTGTATATTTTACTTGGAAATCATAGACAAATGTTATATTAATAACATGCTTTATTTCAAACCCTAGAATACATTATCGATATTATTTAACTTTGATCATTATTTAATATTTAATTATTTATTTTTGTCTTTTTATAAGAATAATAACCATGTAATACTCTATTATTAAACTCAACCTGACTATACACGGGTGATGGGTTATTTATAACTGAATACTACATTTTTATTCATGCCTTCATTCGTGTTATTTGAAATAAAAAAAAATTATAATAAAATTAATAATAATAATAATAAAAATAATAATAGTAATAATAATAATGATAGTAATAATATTCCATTGATGTATTCATCTTGGAAGCTAATATTGTTTGCATATTGGTAGCTTAGGTGCATTAACCACAACTACCTAGCTGAAAATAGACATGCGAAAAAGTTTTACAACAACCCATGGACACTGCTCTAAGAAAATCAATGTGAAATATATTACGTTTTCAAACGCTTTAGAAGTTGCCGTTCGCGGACGACTTTTTAAGAGCTATTGTGCACGTCATCTGTAAACATTCAAGTTGTGTATATACTGCGTCACAATTCACTCGTCTTTCGGCTTGTGGTGTTCGTCGCTGTTGTAATAATAACCACAGTCACGAGACTTTGTGAACCACGTCACTATTGTACATAAATATCTGTTAAATGTTAGTATGTTAATCCGAGCTTTATTCTTATATTATTCAACGTCAGCAATCAAAAGTACGAATTTTAAATATTTACCATCCTAATCATAATCGGCTAGCGTACATGTGCATTGTGCATGAAGTAAGATGAGCTTATTACTCTATCTCGATGCGCACTTTACTCTTAAATTATTACTGCAGTCTTACAAAATATTGTATATTTCGTACTTATATGCATAAAGCCAAAGATATATAATCATTTTGCTACAAAAATAATATGACATATAAGTACAATCAGTTTTAATTTTTGATAAAATATGATAAACTTGAAGAGATTTAAAATAAATAAAAAGACTGTGGTGCAAGTGGTTGTGATATTTTTTTTTACGTCAAGCTTGTACATGTACATCTTAAAAATGTTTTATTTCAATAATTAACTAATATTGAACAGGTACATATAATTCAACTCGCTTAGTTTCTGACTGATCAGTGATCAAAACTACTATACCGATTTATTTGAAATTTTGAGGAATGTACTTGTTGATATGTATTATTTGTGCAATATCTAAGTGATATTCCTGATTTAGGATTTTCAGAAATTCAAATTTTAAAAGATCAAAACTATTTTCGGTTCCTGGTTGGATGTAAGCATTTCTTCACTGTTAGATTGCAAAACTATATCAATTTTACCGTACACGTGTACGTACAATAGCTGAATAGCATAATACGTGCGATAAGGTAATATAGCATTAAATATATAATAATATCTATCTTTAGAGTATTTCAATGCTATTTTCAACCTTCATTTTTTTTTTGTATTTAACTAGTAATATTTTTCTAATCTACAAAAGTAAATTATCTCCCTATCCTGACTGGGTAATTCGGCCAGTAAATGGATGTACAATAGACGATCAACTATAATTTTCATTAATTACCTAAATCCATTATTTAAATTAAATTATTAAGGCATCAGTTATAATTTTATTATAGTTTATGTACCAATAAATAGTTACCTAAATAATTAAACCATGATTTAAATTAACTACAAATGTATACTTACATATTGTAATATGTGGTTTTATTATGAATCATTATCAAACGTTATAGCTGAATAGTCTGCATAACCGTAAGCCCTTATTACTATTACAATTACACAAGCAATCATATAAACACGTGAGAACTTAAGCTAGAATGACCTTTATTACGTCATGGATGTACACAGGTATAAGTCTTTAGCAATCCAACTGCACGGGTTACGGGGATCACATAAATATGTGAAGCTTGAACATATAAGTGACTATTTTATGGCCATATCTCTATACGCGTATTAAATATTATTTGTAGCAGATAATATATTACAATACGGTTTTAACGATTAAAAACAGTGGGATGAAATTGCGCCATAATATGCACGTCACTCCTTTAACACAAAATTTATATCATTATCAAAGTTTTGGTTACACATTAACAGCCGTCACAACCCACACAAGTATAATATTACGATAAGACAATACTAAACTAAGTAAACATAACCGTACCACTGTTAATCAGATTATTCTCACGGGAAAAAAAGATGGAAATCGTACACGATAACGGGATGCTTAGGGGAGTCCCAAACAGACCAAATTCCGATATGATTTAGTCCCATTATTATAAGCACCTTCATGCCAGTTTGATTTATAAAATAATTGTTTGAACTCAGAATATTTTTTTCATTTATTAATAAATTAAATTATTGGACTTGAATTTTGTAATAAAAAGAGTTTTAAGTCGAGAGTATTATTTTGTACCTTACTAATTCTAAATTGATTGAGAAGACGCTTGACTGACGGCACGCAACAAGACTATAAATTATGTGCAAAATATAACTGCGTGTGCATTAAAAACCCATACCAAATGAATAGTATTGTTTCCGGAACGCGCTAATCTTTAAAATAATTAAATTTGTAAAACTCGTGTAACGTCATAAAAAAAGTAATATCACAAAATAAATATGAATTCATAATCCATTTAGTAGACCATATGAAATTGGAAGTGTTACTTGGTGTTAAAACGGAACGTAATTAAAAATTATCAATGTGCATAAAATAATAAACAAATATGAAACGTCCAGAATATAAAGAGTAAATAATTAATACAAGTAATTGAAATATAGCTATTATGCATGGAAAGTAAATTATTTTTAAGTATTGTTTATTAGCATATGGTATCGGCGTAACAAAAAGTATTCTTTGAAAACACTTAAAAACATTTCTACTAAATTTCATAACTTTTTTATGAATGATATATAAGAAAAATATGATATTGATAAGCACACAATTATTAAATTAAATTACTGTCCAGAAAACATAATAAACATGTATGGAAATATTACATTTACTAATTAGTATTACAATTTCATGTTATATGTACCATGTTATATGTTATATAACTCTATTAAAATGTACCCTGTGTAATAATAATTAACGTAAAATATTTTCTTTTGGCAATTATTCTGTAGTAGATATTTTTTACTTGTAATATCAGAAATACATTTTTTCGATTAAATTCATTTTCATTTGATTATCTATGGTTTTTTTTACTATACCTACTATATTTGTAATTTCACGTTTCGCAATATTATAAACATAATAAATTATAAAATTACTAAATATATGATTAAATATAATATATAATTGGGTAAATACTATTTATTCATTAATATAAATATTTAATAATAATTATAAGTATAAATACAATAATTAGTAAAATATTAAAATCTGAAAAACTGTAATAAACATTTATGATGGTATTGTTTAATATTTTTTCATTGGTAAATAATCATTTCGCATGGATATTTAGATACAAAATGATTTAAATAAATATATCATCAACATCTGGTTAACAATTTATCGAAATAATACTTTGTTACTATCGTTAAACTGCATGGCTCAAATGAATAAAAATATAATAAATGTATTATAACTGATTATTGAACGAAGTACATACTTAATAGTTTGTTAGTTATAAGGAAAAATCGTTGGTTTCTGTGAAAATTAAATTTGAATATGTTAGTATCAAAGTCGACGCATAGATTGCACCACTTTTTATTGAAAAACAAAGGAACACAGTATATAACATAAATTTATTTTAACTTATTTTGGTTTTATATTAATTATTATATTATATTAACTTGCGTAAAATATAAAAATTAAATTTGATTGGCCAAATGAAAGAGTATGTTTAATAGTACATTTGTCTCGTGTTGTAATGTAGTATAACTCGAATGGTAATTCTTGTACTTTTCTAATGGAATTTTCAATGACTTAAGCCCTGGTTAGGTTGGATTTGGTAAGCAAAGCAAGGGTAGTTTCTAACACCATCAGCTTTTATTCACTCATTTTTATTTCATGTCATCGCAATATTATATAAATATAAGAGTTATGGAAAGAGTGAATAATTGGGCAATTATGTAGTATTTCAGCCAGGTCAGGTGCAATTTGCTTGGTAATTGTGTGCATTTTTTTTTTTCATTTATAACAACTAGGCATTGTAGTAATATATCAACCGGGCTTTATTATTTTATTTTTATCTATACATACGTAATGTTACCTTGGCAAGATCAAACGTTCAAAAATGTTCAATTTTAACATCGAACGATTAGAGTTTCTTGAAGTTGAAATTTTTAGTCTAATCTGAAGTGTCAGACCCATCCATCATCATCTATAAATATTAATAAATTTTATTTTTTCTACAAATTGATTTTGCCCTTTGTTATAATAAATTGTATTACTCTAATATTGTAATATATATTGTAATTGTAAAAGAATAACAAACGAATTAAAAAAATAATAAAATAAATGGATCATCACAAATAATATTTTTTTTTATCATTTTTCGTATTAGCTATTAGTCTAGGACTACATCAGCTCAATAACTAAAATAATATTAGTTTTAAGAGCTTATTAAATTATTTATCACCTACAAACATGTAAATATATATAGTAATGATTTGATATTTATAGATAAACATAAGAATAAAATATCTAAAATTACATAATTAAGCAATGAAATCGGATAAGATAAATACTCTTGAATATAGTTTATATGTAATATATCCATTTAGAGAGATAATATTAGAGACTGATTAGAGAGTTTAAATTTGAAACAAATTGCAATATCATTGTTAGTAATATCAATAGACGTATAGTTAATAATTATTAATTATTAAAGTTGCCAATAATATATATTTGTATATATTGATACTATATTTAGTTCGGTTCATTGATTCTGGAAGAAATGAATTGAATCAAATATAAAATTGTTTTATGGATAATATTCGTAGAAAAAAACACATTATATGATTAGTTTTTAATAAAAAGTGTTAAATTTATTCCAAATAATTTAAATTAAATAAAGATATAAAAATAAAAGTTCTTGCCACAAAAATTATTCCCATATAATTACAAGTATTAATGGCTGCGGTTATGATTTAAAAAGTTATATTCAGGTATAAAAAGCACAAAAGAAATTAAAATTATATTTAAGTAATAAATTAAAATCATTTACACTTTTTATGGGAGAATAATTTATTGAAAAAAAGTCCAAACTCATCGTAAATATTTTTTAATACAATTATAATTTACAATACTGCTGACAGGTACATTTATAAATTTGTTTTTGCTTTTAATAAAATAAAAGAGAAAAGAGAACCAAAAAGAGAACGTGCATTAGCTATATTGTAACGCAAAGATAATTTTGTAAAATATCTCTTTTTGAGAACACATTTTAATAAACTAATACAAAGTTAATAAGACAACAAAGTTAACACGGAAACCGATGGCACTGTACAGCAACGTCAGAAACTGAAGTTTAAACTATACAATATCAATGCCCACGTTTTATCATAACTCTATCACACAGACTACAGACTACAATATTACCTGTAGTTGATATTTTATTACAGAAATTACCTACAGTTCATATTTTATCCATTTTACGGTGAATAATATATAAATTACCTGGTTAATGTACAAAATAAGCTATATAAAAATATTTTTTTGACTTTATTCAATATGTATTACATAATTTGAAAAAGTTTTAAAACTATATGTAGGTATATACTAACAACGATAAAGGGTATCATTATCTAATAGGCAACAATAATATCTTTCGCGTTGGCAATGATGTTTTTTAATGTAAATTGATTTTTTTATTTAATGAGCAAAGTAATTTTATGAAAAGCTTACTAAAAATATTTGAACTATATTCATAGGTACTGACGTACAATTTAAACATTTTAAACATAATAAAGATTTTAAATTAAACATATTATTCGAGCCACAATGTTATAGTCTTCTGGAAATATGTTTATAACTAGCCACAGAAGAAGATATTTATTTTATGTCTACCTTGATCGAGTAATCAAATTAAGTTACAGATTTTTTAGCCCCAATTTTGTTAGGAGTATTTAATTATTATTATTTTTTTTTTTTTTTACCGCAAGCGGGAAAAAACTATGGAAAAATTCGTGTAATTAACATGCGTCAAAATTGTCTCAAATATATTTCATTTAAAATTTATTTACAGATTTATTTTAAGTTCTTTAAAATGTTGAGTGATAGACTGAAATGGATCAAAAAAAAAATTACATTAAAAATTGCCTAATAACCATAAGGCTTAAGGTTGCTTATGCATGTTATTATGTCATATAATATTGATAGCCAAACAAAACATCACGATCCTCAAGTTGATTGCGTACGAATTAAAAATCGATGTCATATAATCTATTAGACTTTGAAGTTTTGTACATATACAATAGTACAAATAATTTTTAAGAGACAGAAGTCTTAGCAGTTTTTTTTAAAATAGAACCATCCAATAAAAAATCTTACTATCGTTCATAAACTCAAAATGTTTAACACCTCTGCCTGTAGGTCTGTAATTAATTATGCTAACATAGAAAAGCGTTTCTTAAACTTTTCACGTTTATTTTATCACTTTTATCACTGAACACCTATTTCTTATTATTTATTTTAAAATAAAAATAAAAAAGATAATAATTGCAAATAACAATAATGTGTATACTGTTTTTGATTCTAAACATCTTTTAAATAAAATGTAAACAGGATTTATACTTAAATTTCTGTAATTTTACTAATGAAATTGATTTAAATTCTTCTTGCAACGGTGAATCAGGATTCCGCAAAACAGTTTAGAAAACGTAAGACTACCAATGCATTATTATTTAATTTTAATATGCAACCATTTTTTTCCTCCAATAGACGCTACTAATAATTAGTTAATTTTTTTTAGAAAAAAGCACTTAATTTTCACGGAACCTTAAAATAATTTCCATAAAATCTCAAGGTTCCGAGGAATATGGTTTAAATTTAGATAGATATTCGATCTGTAGTTGCTTTTGGTTTTGGCTATGAATCGGTTACGTAATTTTGAGAAACTTCAACGCAAACTTCAAGTATATTGAAACTATCAAACATTATGTGAACATGTGGTTTATAATCATAACTTATATCTATGGTAGTATATAATTTAGTATGGTTTATATGAATAAAAATCATTTATAGCTTCTTAATATAATGAAGTACTCAAATAGTCAACTATAATATTGTATTGTATAAATATTGCAATTAAAGTGCAAAATGTAATATTAAGTATGTACATCAATCAATAATAATCATAATAAAAAGTAACCGAGTTTTTCCATAATCCGTCTAAAATGTTTCTTTATTTATATATTTAACTATCTATGTAATTTTTTTGTTCAATCATTATTTTTTTTATTCTTTGATACGAGTGATTCGGCGGGCATGATGGCTTGATCAAGAAGGCACACAGCTATAGCACCGGAATTTATTTGGTTTCATTTATTTACAGCAGATCCCTAGACTAGTTCCATTGTAGGTGTCTCATTGGATTTACCAGTAGGGTTTTGGAGGCCACCTAGACGATAAGTGGATTATGATGTAATTGGATTTTTAAGTAGAATCTTTTGTACTATGTTGAGACTGTTTCGTTGACGGCTGATATCTTTAGGTCATGGTGGATTGCCGAGTTTGTGACTAATCATGATGCTTTGATAATTATTTAGAGGCAGTCTTATTCAGGGACTTAAGTTACATTGTTATTTGTGAAAAGTGTTAATTGTAATGAACATATATATTTTGACATGAAAATCACATAAATAAGCCGACAATGATTAAAAAGAGACAGAGTAAATAGCAAATGTGCACATATATCGAGTGCGGGACCACGAATGCCTGATTATTTTATACGAAAAAAAATATACATCTCTTTTAGAATGTTAACATTATATCCAGAATAACAATTGTAATGCCAGTAATATTAGCACGAGGATTTAAATACAATTTGAGCTATCAATGATGTAAATATTTTTCCAGAACCAAAAGTATCGATGTAATATATGTTCTATATGATATAAACATAATAAATTAAAGAAATCTGTATAAAAAATAATAGATAATTTCTAAGTATAATCCATTTAAATTGTTTATTTATTTTTTAGCTATAGTACAATATTACGGTATTATTATTATACCACAATGTTAAGTAGGTATTAATATTTTTCGCAATCAAAAAAAAACAAAAATTCATAAATTGACGCAACGAATATAATATTATTGAACTATATACATAAAATTATGATTTAGCGACACTTATAGGTTTTTTACTCTAATCTTAACTGCGTGTTCATCAGCGGTTCACTAAAGCTAATTATTTGTAGATCACAGTTGCGTTTTAACCGATGTCAGGCTATTGATTATGTTAACAAGCGATGGAATACTTTACAGACCCTGTTTAAAAAAGTAAAATAAAATAAAATAAAATTTAAAATTAGATTTTTCTAATTTTTCATATACATTATAAAGCAATAAATGAGATCCCGCACATTCCTCGATTCGTACGAAGACGTGAGGTGTTGTACGACCAGTAAAACCACTGATATTTAGTCACAAATAATAATTTTAATTGAAACAAAAAAAAAAAAAAAAAATTAATATGAAAGATAAAACCACCTTAAACGTTATAATTGTCTACTGTACGCGTATAATATGGATACATAAACTATTGAAGCAATGTTCGGAGGAAACATTATATGTGGATCCGGTGGATTATACGTGACCGATAATTGATTATTCGAAAGGGTTCCACACGTTGGGTACGAGTTGAGCCGGTGATGGAGATTATCAATGCACATAGACGAGTGTCCTCCTACACGTGCAGATGATATTATATTATACGTGCAGTTATAAATGTAGGCCAACGGTGACTGCAGCTATTATACAACAGTAATAGTACACGGTGGTTGGTTGTTGGACTATATTGTTTCACTGGCCATGTATGCAAAAAAAAAAAAAAAAATGAAAACGAAAAAAAGAATTATTCAAATGTCAATAAGGACACATTATTATTATAACACATGCATATACGTCCGTGTTCCAGACGTTTGTTCGGTATTGTGTTACATACGACACTCTGCACTCTGAGGTATTACTGTTATTAGTGGAACATATTATGTTACGCGGTTCATACAATACCTAACGTTGTACAAATAACGGGCGACGCGGGTGAGTTATCATTTATATTGTGTGTGTGTACTGTGCGTGTGCGTGTGTGTGCGTGTGTGTGTAATTTATGAGTACAGTCGTTTTTTGATTATTTTTCCGTAGCAGAGAAAGGTCGTAAAGATAATGTTTTGCAAGTGCGTAAATAATATCGTACAACCAACTGAAATGACTGGTATAATAGTAGTGGAATAATTATATGATCATTCTAAGCGAGTCGTAATATCACACGATAAGCGTGTATATAGAAAGGGATCTATAGACGTGAATGGATACTATATATGCATGTGAAACGGAATTGAATATAATAGTATTATATTAATATGGTGTGAAATATTAAGATTAGAAATTAGTACGGTAAGAGATAATTGAATATCAAGTGTTTAATGAAAATTAGAGAAGTTTACAGAGAATTTAATATAAATTTAAATCTCGGTTAAACGTGCTATAAATTATAGGAACCACGAACTGTACACTATAGTTATCGGAACCTCTTTATTACGTATTATTTGTACCTGAATGAGTTGATAAACCTCCGATTATGGAGTCAGCAGTATAACAACTCAAATGAGGTTCATTTATATCACAATTATACATTCAGCAAACCATCAGGGTTTTGTAATTATTGTTGTGATTCTCGTTGTATCATCGGATTATGTCTTTGTATTATAGCAAATATTATCGCGTACAAAGAAAAAAGAACTCCATGTCTATACTGTTAAAAAATTAATTTTTTTTTCGTCGGAAAATACATTCTCCTAGAAATTTCCGTAACGTTCAACAAAGTGGGAAACGGTTATTCGTTGTAGTCCTCCGTTAACATTTGAAGTATATAATATCTTTACGATTTGATGTATGGATATCGTTGTTTCTGAAATACTCAGTTAATTGTTCAGAAAAGTATTTTAGCGACTAGAGTAGAAATATAAAATATAATTAAATGTATTCTTGATACTTTTTTAATACATTTGAAATCAAAACACATTTTAAATTTAAACAGAAAGTCATTCGTTTTTCATATTATTTTTAGCGTTTATTGAATTTTTTATTATTATTATTATTATTTTTTTTTTTTTGCAATATTTATCAAATATACTATAATATAATGATGAAATAGTTTAAACAATAATACATTAATTATATTATTATAATTTATTATAAGTAGCATTAGGCAAACAAATTGAAATAATTTATTGGTATAAAATAAAACATCAACATTTTTAACTTTAGTAGTACGAATCAACAAATCTACTCTGTATTTTATCTAGATATCTAATTTTTTTTATGATATGTGAGTAACATATATTTGTGCTATATTTTTGAAAATATTCTTTTTGTTATCCTTTTGTATGAATACAATAGGTAGGTAATATGTGTACATATGAGCAGAAAAACGGTTTTGAGGATTACATCTGTCATAATATTATAGTCCACGCCAGAATGAACGCTAAAATGCTGTGTGTTTTTAGAATAATAATATTATAACTAGGTACCTATTAAAAAAGCTTTGTTAACCGACCATCCGTATTTTATACATATTAGGCACTATTTACAACTGTGCACCGTCGTATTATTTCTCATCATATTTTATTGTTCATAATCGACCTATTTTTGAGTTTGACGAGTTCACGAAACGGCCGGAACAGAATCAACAAATTAATGTTTAAAAACAGTTTAATAATTTTCATGCTATTTATGTGTACCAGAAAATATCCATTTATTCGAACTTTTTTCTTTTAAAAAGATTTAATAAAATTATACTCTGAAAGCTATTTGTATTTGACATTTGCATTTAATAATTTTTTACTGATTTTTGTTAATTTTTTAAAAAAGTTCTTATAATAATATGGGTAATACATTACACGCTATTAGCGTTTTTGCTTCTTCATAATAATTATTTCTTTTTTGCTATCTTTATAATTAAATAACGAACAACGTAGACATTTGATAAACTATTTTTACGTTTTATATTTTTTTTTCTACATCAGTGATTGAAACTAATTAATATTATAATTGAAGTTCAAATCAATAATCATACCCATGTTTTCTTTTACAGGAAAACAAAAATATTAAATCTAAAGAGAATTTAAATCTGGAAAAGTTGTAATATTTATGAAATAAATTGAAATTATTTAGTCTGTCCTAATATCGATTGATTAAAAATATTATAAAACTTTTTTCTTCTTTTTTTAAAATATTTTAAGTTGTTATCCAGTTATTTATCACTAAAGCTACTAAGCTATAATACCGATATACTTAGTTGAATATTCTTTTTACAGCTTATAATACTATACAAAAGAATTTGTTGGTGATATAATTTTAAACTTAACGCAGAAAATAGTTTGATTTTAAATTAATGTAAGTTTATCATATAGGTACTCATATAATCGATGTAAAATATAAAATTACAGGTGTTAGCGGTTAATGTATTTTGTTTTTTTATTTTTTTTTTTTCAAATTTTTATACAAGAAATTTAATAGTTTTTATAATAGAAAAATCAAAAATTGTCGTTTCAAGTGTAATTAAATTATTTAATATATTTTCCAACATATTATAATTTTTTTCAACTAATATATTTTAACTATATTTACTCATTTAAACTAATAACAGATTATTATAAAATATAAAATAAACAAAACATATGTTCTTACTTGGAGAGTCATATATAAATACTACTATATAGTGTGTTCAACAATTTAATATTTATTTGTTTATATTTTTTAATATTTACTATATAATTTTTACTGATATTACTAGAGATGTTTCATAATTGTCAATAAATTATTCATACATTTAAATCATTTAATAATAGATTATATTATTCTATAAGTACATAAGCCACAAAACAATATGTATTTTGAAATGGATATGTCTTGTTGCTGAGTGTAATTCCAGAAATGTGTCCAACACCACGAATGTTACTATTTGTTACCGTGGTTACCAAGGTAAACAATTAGTATAATTTAAATTGTACGTACTTATATTATTTGTTAAATGTTTTGAGTTAAATGCGTTTATGTTTTTAATTGAATGAAAACAATTATCGACAGTAAATATAACAGGATATGAATATAATACAAATACTTTAAAATAATTTATAATACCAATAAAACCAATATTGGTCGATAGTCGTCCAACAACATCAGGAAACGGAAATGATTGGTATTTGTATTTTTAGATCATGGGATCTTTTAATTATATTATTATTATTATTATAAATTATTGATCTACAAAATGGCTATTTTTTCTCATATCCACGTACCTATAGTGACTTAAGTACCTGATAATTTCACTAAATCGATAGATGTCAACAATCCTAGGTCAACTGAATTCAGTAGTCATTATACATATTCATGTGCCGATGTACCTGCATTCAGTATATTTATTTTCAAGTATTAAATAATAAATTAATAAATTAATTTAGTCTTAATGAACACATTTATACAATTTTTTATTTAAATTTATCTGTTATGGGTAAACGCACATAATACCAATATTATATTATTGTCACACGCTATAATGGTTTATCGACCTTTTTTCTACCTTTTAGTGTCTAGGGCCTAAAATTGTGAAATATACGGATTGAAATTAATGATTTGTATTAAATAAAAAAAAATTTAAGATGTCGATGATTTGGAAAATGTTAAAAACAATGATAATTTTGTAAAATTTTTCCGGTTTTTCGAATACTTCCTTAAATTAAGTTTCATCAAAACGACATAATATATATATATAATGAGAACCGTAAAAATCACGTTCATGAATTTCGAGAATTTTTAAAATTACATACCTTAAGGTACCGAATTAAATTTTAGCAACCACAAAGTTTTTCGAGTTATTTGATTATTTAATTTCCAGTGTGATCTATACCACCACTAAACTGCGTGACCAAATACTATTGTACCGATAGATTCAGAAACGACGGCTGGATCGGATTTCAAAAGTGTGTGAAAAAAATAGCACATATGGTTGTTCCTGAACTACACGCCGGAATAAGTCCCTGGTGTAATGGTGAAAACGGTTTATAAAGTTTACGCGCAGAAACATACCTTTGTCGAAAATGACGCCGAAACCAAATTGAACGGCGTATACGACGTCGACGACGACGACGCACGCATACTTATATTGATTTGGGTCAGATATATTATCCATGGGAATACGCGTTTATTGTCGTCCTCAAAAAGTTCGTAATTCAATTATGTTTGCCGATGAAATGAGACGTGGCGAACAGCTATCTTCCAGATATTATTATATTATTATCGTTTACCACATGTGAGCTATAAATATAGTTGGCCGGCCGTGACCGTCAAAGGCGACGACCGCGACATTTTGTCCTCGGACACATAAACATTTTGATAGAAAATAAATAAAAATCATATTTTTCGAATGATAATAACGTTTTATTTGCTTCGTGTTATAGGAAATACGTGTTATATATATAATATACAATTTTATTATTTGAAATTAATGTTGTTGATGTATTTGGCATTAATTTAGTCTCAAAAACTACTCAACTGATTTCTACGTTTTTTTTTTTTCGGCAAAATGGTCCAAGTTGTCCGAACAAGGTTTAAGACCATGTTCTAAACCATATTGAAATCTTTCGATACTTCCGCACAACCATCATGTACCCATGTACAATGTACAGAAATTTATAGATGATATTTTCAGTTATATTTATATTTTAGTTATAGAAGATATTTTTTGATGCCTTGGCAGTAAAATGGATGAAAAAAAATTATTACTCACATGGTTATTATGATGGAGCATGTGTTAATTGTCGCCAGAATTTAGCAGAAAAAAAAATATAAGGCAGTATTGTAGTAACCAGCGTCAATAAAATATAAAAATGATAACTGTGATATTTGCATAATATGTAAAGATATAGATTTTAGATTACGTATAGAAAATTTGTTTTTATAGTTACAGAGGTAAATAATAATACACATTAGCAAAACAAAGTGGGATATTTTTTAAAGAAATACGTTTTTAATCGTATACTTAACATGAGATCTATAAGCGTATATACAAAATACTTATGGTTTTATTATATTTTAGTTTGACAAATTTCGTATTATACATCGTGCTATTAAGAATGGTAAGCACTATACAAAAATAAACGGTATTTTGTTAAATATTGAAATTTACTATGTACAATATTTTAATCAACTAATATGAATGTTGGATTAACCATTGGAAAAGTATATCGATTTTTATAAATATTGAAATCGTCAATGTAAACATGCATATTTTTCCGTAAAATATTATTTAAATTGATAAAGAAAACTTGTCTGTTATAACCAACCACAGAGAATAAATCGTTAAATAAAACAAATTATGTAATCGTGATAAATTATTTACAAAACATAAATAAAAGTATTATTTTACAACGGCTGGCACATTAAATCGTTTGTGGGAAATTTTGTATAATATAATAATATGCAAAGGTAATTCGTAGCATAACATGCTATCTGTTCTGATTATCTTATATGCATTTTAACAAAATATCGATGGTATAGATAAAATAAAATAAATGGTAATCAATGATACTATATTATAATTTGGTTGTACAAATTATTATGAAATCAATTACAATGTAAATATTTAGAACACGTATATTTATAATTTAATTTTTAATCAACAAATAATTATGTAGTTCTGTAATTTGGTTAGAAATTGGATTATAGTGTCATTTTGCATTTATTACTACTAGATTTCTTAACTCATTCTTACAAATTTATTGAACAGATAAGTCTCTAGAATTTTATTTATTTAAAAATTGATTGCTTTCTTTCAACGAAAACATCAAATATTTAAATGCATAATTAAATATACAACCCTTAAATATTATAATAAATAAACATATTATAATAAAGCTGATTCATAGTATTTGTTAGCAAAATAGTAAAAAATTAATTAAAAGTAAAATTAACTACGTAATATACATTTTCATAACCAATCTACATACTTCATGTATAAAAATTATGGGAAACATTTAATTTTAAGAAATTAAAAAAATACCGGTTTCGAGTTTGGGGCTTTCACAATATTGTATTGGCCCCGTATATTTATTTGTGTATACATTTGAAAAGAATGATAAATCTTAGCACTCGTAAATATTCTGAACGAACGTTGGTGTCATAAATATTTAGATATTGAATATCATGCTTTCTATAAATATTTCTCAAAAGCTTTAAGCCGTGAGATTCAGTATTTATTCTATTTAATAATATTTGGAAATCCACACATACAGTTTATATTAAATAAAAATAACCATTTATATTCGTAAACGTATTTAGTATTTCTTAACGGGGGAAAAAATAAATTTGCATAATCATATTTTCAAAATTCTTTCACAAATAAAAATATGTTTTAGGATTAAACTTACCTCCATCGTTATTTTTTTATTAAAATAGAAAAACACCGAGATGCTTAAAAACAATTTCATTGAAGTATGCATTGTGTTTAATTTCTGACCTGGAAAGTCTTAACGTGAACATTTTGTTGCATCATTTCTACCCGAAAGTTTGTCACTGAATGAGAAGAAAAAACATCATTAAAAGGACAAATACAGTATTCAGTTTACTCGGAGTTTATGAACCTACCTAGAGTTTGACGTATTTTTTCATAATAATGTTTGTACTTACGTTATCAATTAATTAATTATCTGTGGATTTGTATAATTCCAATCCCTTCCTTTTAGTTAGTCGTTATAATAAGGTGTTTTTATGAGCACTTACATAACGTGTATTCTGATTTAATATAATATATTCATTTATACATTATTATGTATTAATTACCATACAAATACTCTCACTGAACTATACTTGAGTCATTGGGCATAATTTAAAATGAATACATGTATCCGTTATATTTCATGATACGTACAATTAACAATAAATTTGTTATAAATTGCTCTACGACTTCTTGGATATAACCTGAATGTAGACCTGTTTAGTCTGTTTCAAAGGTTATGAAAACCGGCAAATCTTTTGTGAACGTAAATAGTATTATAATATTATATATTATGTTATTTGGATTTACTTCTCACGATTTTTACGAATATGATAATGGCGATGGCCTGCCCATGACTAACACTAAGTTGCCCCCCCCTCCCCCCTCACAGAGAAAATTATTTTCAATAATGCTCCGGAATATTATTTACCTGTTCACCTATCACGCGTATCACTCATGTCGACAGCGAATTGATTAAGTTTGATGCGTGAACGACAATGTTATTATAGAATTTTGACTATATTATAATAATAATGCTTCTCCGATTTAATATCGTGCCCGCTTGTTGTTGGTGGTCCTTTTTTGCTCATAGTGTATGTTTTACATTTTTCAACGATGTTATGGCTACCTACAGTGAGGTCCCCTTAGCCATGAGTTTTTGAAAATAGTATATTTTATTTTTTATTCATGAGATATTTTGGGTGTGGCGTTGGAAAAGACTAAGTTTAGTGTCTGCTGATGTGTACTTCGTAACAATATTAGTAACTAAGTGCCCTCTCTCGCACGACAGTAATGTAGCTAAATTGCCTATTTAAGTTGCCGTCTCCTTGACACGTTATTATAATTTCTTTAATATTAATTCATCAGTCTTCGATAGAAAATATTGTATTGAATCAAGTTAAAACCATACATTTTCTTTCAAATTAATTTTTAATTTTTTTTTTCAGTACCGATTTTTTCCTTAGTTATTTATTTATTTTTGAATATTTGCAACTATTCGTTTGAAACTATAATATTGATAACAATATTTCTATTTTATACTATTCTAAATATAATGTGGGAACCGAGTCATCATCTTAAAATACTAAATATATTAACGAATAAAAAAAAAAACTCAAATTTTATTTGTACAGTAATTATTTATAATATTATTCATCATATATGAATAACGTCATGTGTATATTAACTTTACACAATTTTCATACAATTTCAGACCAATACATGCAATTTATTTATAAATAAATTGTGACAAATAAGAAAATTAAATTATAAACACATAATAATACAAGTATATCTTCAAAACAGATTGAAATAAAAAAAATAGCATTTTAGGATTCATATTATTACATCATTTTAAACTTTAATTTATCTTCATAAATTTAAAAATAAATAACCCACCAACATATTATTAAGTTACGTGCAGTATGAATATTTTTATTTGAAAAAATACTAAAAAATAATGTGTGTGTGTGTATGTATATGTGTATTTAGTTTTAAAATTTTGAGTTAGAGCTACGTAGTTTAAAACTATGATTCGTTTCTTGATGAAATTTTTCATTATTCATGAATAATTTCGGGTACTGTAAAAATACTTTACCAAATCTAAATATCATGCTGTGGCTTAATTAATATTGCATAATAACTATAATATATAATATAGCATTATGATTATTCATCTAAGTTCAAAGGAAAATCGTGTTAAGAATAATTAAATCTGCAGTTAATTTGCAAAAATCTATAAGATAAAATTTCAATTTTATTTAAATCAGTAATCAGAATAAATGTTTGTGTTCTAAAATATTTACTTTGGAAATAGTTTATAAAAAAACATAGTTTAGCAATACTTACATAACCATGGAATAGGTTAATTTGTTGCAGTACTTTAATTGTGTTGTGAAATCTGCTTGAAATTAGTTAAAATGTGAGGTACCTACACTATTTTTGGTAACATTATATTTAACAGTAAATATAAATACAAAATTAAATGAGATAAACAAAATAAATTACTATTGATGTTATAACATTTCTTATAAAAATAACACAACCATGCAAACAATGTTTTATTCTTTTATTTACGTATATAATTGTACAATGGATCAGGTAGTGTGACCGCAAGTGTGTAGAATTTCTGTTTTTAATGTTATATTTATGTGAATTTTTTTATACGCAGCATAAAATGCTTATTTGTAAAATAAAGTAATCTCGGATCAAAACTTCATATTTTAATTTTACCATAAATATATATATTCAGTGTAAATTTGTGTTTTAAAAATATCACAGTTATTTTAATTTTAATTATAATCAACACTAAAACTTCATTTGAGGATGATATTATAGAATTATGGCAAAGACACGGACAAAAACCGTTTTAATTTATTTATTTTTCATAATGAAGACTAAAAGCTTTTGGAAATAAAAAATCCTCGCATATCGCATACTTTAAAGGTAAATATTTGGTGTTTAGGGTACAATTATTATAACTAGTAGGTAATAATAATAATAATGTATATATACACGAAACCGACAATATAATAGAGCACATAGTGAAAAAACGAAACATAATATATTTCTATATATATATATATATATATATATATATATATATATGGACACGCGTGAAGGCCATTTTGTTATTATTTTTCTTGTTCGATGTCAATTAAATAATTTTCCAGTAAATGTGAATATTAAATATAATAATATTCCAAGCGTGTGCGTGGTTCGGCATCGTTATATTAGGTCACATGACCATACAATTTGGTTTGCTGTTTACGTGACATCATCCCTTGATTGGAAAGATAATGCATTTATTATACTGTTTGAAATAATAAAATTCGCGTATAAATGTAAACCTAAGCTATGCTCACAATATTTACACACCATATTGTTTCTAAGTACCTTTTCGTATAAAATGATAAAATTACTGAAAAATAAAAGAAAAAATGTTACTAAGAACACACTGACGTCAACCCAACGGCAAACAATCCACAGAATGCGCGTATCGCAGTTATCTTAATTTATTGTTTTTTAACATGACTTCGGATTTAGCGTAGTCGGATAAAGGTTTATGAACACCCAGACGTCACGCGTCACGCTGTTTCATTGCGCCCATTGTGAGTGGGGTTGAATAAGATACCTACAAACGTATAATATAATACCATAATGATTTAAAACCTTAAAAAAATGAACGTATATAATTTATTTCCGTTTATTGAAAAGTAAATCTTTTTTTTACAAAAAAAAAAAAAAACTATACGCCCTAATAATATATATTTGAACAGTTTTAATCATATTATCATTTAATTAATAATTTCTATCATCGTTTTAAGTAAAATAATTTTTCTCGAACCTCGTAAAAAACCAAATCCTATAATTTAATTGGATACCTAAGTATTTGTGATAAATAATAGAAAAACTATTGTTTAAACAGCTCCATAATTGAAGAGTCATAATTATTCTCCCATGAACAATGAAATGGAACAATATCATAATGTTATTTATATTATATCATATTCAGTATTAGTATACTGTCTGTCAACGCAGAATTTTATTTCATTAATGAAATACAGAGTGATTAATATGTGATTATTCACAACAAAAATCAAATTTTTTTATTCATTTTTTTTATATGTTAAATTATTGTAGCTATATGGTTTTATTAAATGATTTGGTGAAAATCTAATAAAAAAAAAAAAAAAAGAAATATATAACTTTAAGAGATATTAAGAAATGTAGAATATCAGCGTGTCGTCATTGGACCCAGCTTATCGTATTGTCTATTGTGTAAAAGTTCCTCCTTCACACGATTTACTTACCTAAACATTTTATTTTTGAAATTGAATTTACGTATAAACCTGTTACCTGTGGTTTTATGTGTTTAAGACATTACAAGTATCAGAATTTTAATAAAACGTTTATTTTTTCTAAATATTGAAAATCGTCTAGAAATATTTTAATCTATATGTCTCCATATAATGAACCACTATGACGTGCTGTTTAACAAAAATAAATTGTTCTCGAAATTTAATTTTTATTTACTTCATCGATGGTTGATGTTGAATTTGAAACACTAGTTTTGGAACGCAATACTGAAATCTTTAATCTTAGTTCAGATTCTACGTTTTCTTTAAGGTTTTAAAAATTAGATTGAAAATAAATAAGGACGGAGAATGCTTTTTTACATAAATAAGTCATAGGGGATGGAATTAAAACTTTCACAGAGTTTTACTCGATAATTCAAGATAATATTTTCAAACATGGAACAAAAAATGTTCTAACAACTTTTGATTTAATTGTATTTTTAAGCTATTATCTGTAGAAATTTCTGCAAGGCTGTCTTCTTGCAATGATGATAGTCCATAAATTTGATGAGTATAAATTTTAAAAATTTGTCGAATCTAATTTTTACTTGTATCTGGATCAGGAAAGTAATCGCGGAAGCTTCGTTGCATATTACCCACATGTTGTATGGAATATTTAGAATCATTATCAGACAATTCTTCTTCGGTTGATCGAATACAATTTTTAAGTTTAGGAAATTGATCATAGTTCTTCTTTAGCAGTCAGACTACATAGTTAAGTTAACTTTTTTATTATCGAACTCATGTCACGTATTGACGTATGTTATGTGTTAAGGGGGGCCGCGGATTACAAGCTAAGTATCGCTGACCTATACCATTATTCTAAGAATTTAACATTCTTTTAAATTAAAAAAAAACTTATGTTTTGTGTTTCTTTAAATATGTATACAATTCAATAGTTAACACAACTAGAAAATCGTTATAGTGTACAATGTGGACGCTCATGTTTAAGTACTGGTTAATGATATGTTATGTATATAAGTACCTATACTATATTCTACATGATATTAAGGTTGTTCTTATATAATATTTTGAAATTCATAGTTAAATGGATTAAGAAAGTGACTTGATAACAATGCACTATACGTACAGCTATACATATGAGTATTAACAGATTTACTTTGATTTTTTAATATTATTTCATTTACTTTAATATTTATTTTTTCCCCGCGTACGAGAGCTCGACACTCGATCTGCTATACATAATACGTGTACTTATCGATACATGTATAATTATACGCATATATACTGTATAGTTCGAACGTAAAAACATACATTAAATATTATTTATTATTATTCAACACTACTGTAACCGAAGACACGTGGTCGCGTGCATTGAATGTTTCACTTTCGAGTGGACAACGCGTATAAAGCCGCGGCGATAAGTACCAATTAAATAATACGCGTAGGATTCCGTACGATAACGTGTTGTGCATAATATAAAGTGATGTACACAAGTGTATAATTATTTTGAATAAACAATGCAATCCGGCTACGCTATCATATTATTTATGTGCTGTCATGTTATACGCCACAAACACCGGTGCAGTGCCGACACTAGAAGTGTTGCATAACGAAGAAATAAATAATTCACGGTGAACAAATCGAACATATTATATACATAACGACTATAATATTGTGACGTGTGTAGGCGTGTTGTAAAAAATAGTCTAACGTAATATTTTCGAATTCAAACGGTCGGGTGTTTGTGGGGACGTGCAAGAGGGGTGGGGGGAAAGACTATAATAATACAAATTACATTAAGTATTTATTGAGACGGTTGAGCCGAAGTAAAATGTTTTTTATTATAAATATTATATAGTATTACATTATAATATTTCGCTCATCCCTAATCATAATTATATATGTATGATTCCCAGGTATTTGAACACGTCGTGTGCGCCCATTAGCTACGGCGTATTATGTGAATTATTTTACCGGAGTCGGGAGTACCCTACCACCGGTTTTTAATCACAACGTTATTATTTTATTATTTCATCCTTCTCTATTTTCTCGAGAAAAATCCGTAATATTATTCTCAAACGGCTCAAATGGCAATATTATGTTAAAAATGTTCGTGTAAAATTGATGCGGTGAATCGTTACTGCATCGCGTCCATGAAGCATTTTAAAAATCTTCTTTTATGACTGATAAATGAATACATATAAGATTTCCGTTGGAATAATAATCGCGTAGCCATTGATTTAAGCATTAAAGTAATTATATTAAATGATAACCCGAAATTATGTGTAACTCGATGAAGTAATTTGTTTACCGTGTACCTATGTTTATGTGCGCAGTAGAAAATATTGCCTTTTGAAATTTTCAAAGCACGTATTTTATATTTTTTCAAACACTACAATGTTATTACTAAAATTTTAATTGATTCTTTTTATAGCAAATAAAACATATTTTTGATACTGAGGATAAAAATGTAGAAAAAATGTACGAAACAATGCAAAAAATTGAAATTTACATTAAAGTACTTTTAGCGTTCACTCTTCTGAATGTACAACTACGATGCACAAGGCATACGTCTTGTAATAACTAAAACAATTCACCACTAAATCTAATTGAACTAAAAAACAATATATGTACATGACGTATTAGGGTAACCGACGTTAACCACAATGGATTAAAGTTGCTATAGTGATAGAGTAACAAATAAGAAAAATTCTGGTTCATTAAAAACCTATGTTCCTCGGTAAACGAATCAGTTTATTTTTTTCCATATAGTTAAAAATGTTTTTGGAAAAATTGCTAAAATATTTCAGGACTCTACAAACAAATTGAACTTATACTTTAAAATACTTCAAAATATTTTTGAAAAAAATGTATCGAATTATAAATAGAAAGGGCTTGTCGATATATTTATTTATTATTCTTTTTTTTTTTTTAATTGTAAACGCATGTAAATTATGTGCTTTGCATTTCAATCTATAGAAAAATTAGTTATGTATAATTCTCCCCCCCCTAAAAAAAAAAAACCAAAATTAACAAAACAAAAAAACCTTTAAGGTTTTTGTTATAAATGTTTATATACGTGACAGATTATTGAACTGTCGATTTGACTGTTATTTATTTTGTTGTGTGATCCCATGAACAAATACTGAAAAAAATGTAAATTGAAAAATGTGGTATCATAACATTATGTATATAAAGTATCACATACAATTGATATCACACTGACAAGCATTAATTCAATTGTCCGTTCATGAAAAAAAAAAAATGATTAAGATACATTTAATAATATATTATGTGTTGTTGTCCTAGTGTATGACGTTGGTACCACGATATGTTGAGGCGTTGATTATATCAAAATATTATATATTAATGTCATTCAAGAGTTTAATAGTTTTGTGGGACACCCAGTTTTTATTATTTGATGGCTACCACATCAGAACATGTCGTACAATATTTTTGAATATCAGTAATAGTTTTACATACATTTTATTATTATTCATTTTTTATTTATATTTAGAAACACATTTGGGAACCAAAAATATACTATGGCACACTAAATAGGTTTTATAATTTGTTTTTTAATCGTTAATATATTATATTTTCAATCACTAATACGGTAGAATTTGTACATGATTCTGATTGAGGCATATATATATATATATATATATTATGAAAACGGTTAGATATAATATATGATTAGTGAATTATAAGACACCACTGTTCTATTATTTTGTTTTTCTATGGTTCGATTGGATTTCACGGCTGCCTAATTTAATTTTTAGTTGAAAATGTAATTATTATTATTTTTCTATATACAACTTTTTTTCAGTTTATTTAATGTATATGGGTGGTTGTATTATTATATTTTGTTCTAAAACAATTGCAATATTTATGAGATACCAGTCAGCACGGACCGTATAAACAATAAAGAAACGTTTGTTTGGAAAAATAATAAAATATGTTGTTACGTGAGATTCATATTATAATTCCAGCGAAATCCCACATAGTATGCAATACTAGCTAGCTACTTACTTTGTTCAAACTAAATTATACATAAATTACCTATTCAATCTTTCAACCTGTATTGTATAATACATATAGTATATACATATATACATAATACGTTTTTTTTCCAAAGAATAAAATACATTGAAAGCATTTTCATTTTTAACTTTATTGTAGTCTTCCCTCAAATGAATAATGCACACGTATGCCACTCGAAAAATGAAAGGGCTTCATCGTCCCTTAGTATACAGTTCTAGCGCAGAGGTCACCATTGTGTGACGACGTGTCAACAAAAAAAAAAAAAAGATTAATAAGCATTTTGATCGACATAATTTATTATATTATAAAATAATAATTTCGTGTATAACCATAAACATGCGAAAATATAGAATTGCAATTTTTAAAAATATGAAAGATGATACAATATGATACTATGATCATTTAAAATTTTCTTATAACAATAATAAAACTAACTTACTATAATGTTGATAAAGATTTTAATATATTTTATGATTTATTATTGAAGTATATAGGTAAGTCAGTAAGGAATAACTTTAACATAGAAAAAGTTCTGGCCATATGATGGTAGTCTCTCTTCAGTTTACTTACGTTAAGATTATTACGAAAAAATCAATTTGAAAAATTTCTCATACATATATGCTTATAACTTATTTTTTAAGATACAACATACCGATACCTCATAGTAAACCTTATACCATACTAACAAACAGTAATATTATAAGAAATGTATTCAGAAATATTGTAACATTTAACCTGTAATAGATAATTAATTTAATTTTATAAATCAATTATTTAGCTGTGTACTTCAATGATCTATATGATATATCAGCAAAGTAAATAGTTTTGATAACTATTATGATAGAGAATATACATGTTTATAATTGGTGTAAACTTATGGATAATGTTATACATTCCAATAGTTAGTAGAGTGGTGAAAATTATATGCAATTTATATAATAAAAACTCACTTAACTTATTTTTTAAAGATGCAAATACAAATACAACTGGAATTATATTATTTATAATTAATTTTCCTGGCTCCCTTAAATTTGGTTTTAATTTTAAGAAAAGTATTATAAATAATATAAAAAGAAACTTAATTCAAATTACACGTAAAATAAATTAAATTTAACATACAAATGTAGAATTGAATTTAAACTACAAAATTGTATGAATAATCATTGATTTGAAGTTATTTAGAAAGTTTATTTAGATATCAAAAACTGTTTTCTAATTGCTAGTTTCAAACAAGTGAAATATAATATATTAAAATAGAATTATGTTTTACCTTCTGTTTAAAAATACGAAAAAAAAATTGTACAGGGTCTCTCGGCCCCCGCAGGTTTTGATTAAAATCTTACTATGATGATTAAATTAATTAAAAATAAGGCAGCTAATATAAATTATAAATATAATAAATAAAATTTAACGTAAAAATTGAGGTTTTTTTTTTCGTAATACGAAAAAAAACAATCTCTCGAATTGTTTATTAGCACCATATATTACTTTGTAATCTATAATTTGTTGAGGGTGTGATATGGCAAGTGAAACTTGCTGACGAAAAATTGCTCTGTAGTGGCTGCATAACAAAGGTACCAATGGACAAAACTAAAATAATGTTTGAGTATCAAGTAGTGTTTGACCATCAAATGTGACCACAAAAAACTACCATATACCTACAACAGAAAAGTCTTGGTGTTTCAAAGGAGCATGTTTTTAGGTCCAAGGAATGGATGTCTGGAAGGATATGTTCGACACAGAAGCTCCGAGAACGGTCATTAACAGTTAGGCAAACATACATACATAGTTACCTTAATAAATAATACCTACAAATTAAAATACATGGTTGAGCAATTTCTATATACAGGGTTACGTTAGGGCAGGAATGTCAGACTAAGTATCAACAGGACCAAATAAATGACATACAATTGCTAACCACATAACAACTGTCATCAGAAAACTGATACTTAATAATAAGTTATGAATAAATTACACGATTTAACTAAAATTAATATATCAGTGCATTAAAACTCCATTATTAATCAACTTATAATACATCATATATTTTTCACCTAAACCATCGACATAAAAACATAACATTATTGGGTATGGTTAATTTAAATATATACACAGTGTCAATTTTTATTATTTTAAATTCGTGCTTTAGCTATATTCAGTTTCAGCTTACTGATTTATTGCAGATTTCAAATACATTATTCTAAGAATAATTAAATAAAAAATTCGGTATTTCTAGTAGATTACTAGGTTGATATGAACGTTTGACAGTGTTTCGGTTTTTGTTCGTTGTTTTTTTTGTTTTTTTGTGTTGTACAATGAAGTACTTAAGCGATTGCGTCATAGAATGTCTCATGTGAGACGGGGATAAAATAAAAGTGGTTGGATCCTTCACCATGACAATGCGTCTGCTCACACATCATTAAAAATTGAAAGGTTTTTGACCATTAGGAACATTACAACTCTCCACCATCTCCCGTAGAGCCTTGATCTGGCTCTAGCAGACTTCTAACTATTTAAAAAATTAAAGGATCCAATAAAAGGACATTGATATGAGAATTTGGACGACATTCAACGTGCTGTAACGTCGGTGTAGAAGAGTATAACTTCTGAAGACTTCCAGGGGTGCTCCAGAAATGGGAAAAACGTTGAACCATATATGTGTTAGACTCGGAAGAAACTACTGTGAATGTATGGGTGAATAAATAATTTTAAATACTAAATAAATATTTTAAAATTAAAAAAAATCATTATTTTATTGCCGCACCTCGTACATAAAATTTACAGTTTGAGATATTTTTAAAACTGGATTTTAAAATATTGAATTAGTAACACTTTTTATTTTAACATGATTAGTTTATTTTATTAATCTGGGATAGACATTTCAAAAGATCGTCATTAAATTGCAAAGTATTGATGTGTTTCAAATTAAAAATGTCCAAAATAAATGACGATTTAGAAATAATGATTTAGTCTTGAAATAACAATAATACTATCTTTGACACCAAGACATTAATTATTCATTTATTTTTATAAGTATATATTTTTTTAAAAAATTAAAATATAATAATAATGATAATAAACGTTTAATAAAATCAGTTATTGCTGAATAATAAGAGTATAACATTATGGTATCAATTATCTAAACATTTTTTAATGTCTAAAATATTTAACGTATTGATAGCGGTTGTTGAACAATATGTTTAGTGAAAGTTATGACAGAAAAAAAAATTTGGAATGAACAGGTACACCATGTTTATTGACAATTTTTAAGTATATATAATTGTCAGCTTATAAATCGTATTTCCAGGTGTAAACATAAATATGAATTTATTTTATTATTTTTTTTTTCGAGTAATTCACATGTTTGCTATTATTTATGGAATAATACCATTGTTTTAAGCATACAAGACACTATGTATTATATAATACGGTCTCACGTGCGGCTCCGCGAACGGTTACCGACGAATTGTGATACATTGTTCAATGTTCATAATAAAAATGATTTTGAAACAATAAACACTTTTGGTATTTGCACATTATGTATGGTACACAACGACTCCACGTACGGCTCCACGAATGGTTACCGACGATTTGCATAAGAGTGTAACACTGCTCCAATGAATACATTAATATATCCATAGTAATATGAGTCTTATAAAACACCATGGTACGCCTGACTTATTTTTTTAATAACGTTTTTTTACTCTGGTACCTGTTGGCATTGTTTAACCATAGGTAGCTGGTATATAGAGATCGTAAACTATACCAACCACCTTTTTTTTTTTTTAATGGGAGAATAGAATTATAAACAGAAGAAAATATTAATGACACTAAAATGAATTATTCATGAGTTATTTATTTGCACTACTTATCAATATATTTATAAAGATAATTATTTCAATCGTTTTGTTATATACAATTTTTTAATTTTTATAAAACTTTATTATGTAGTATTATTATTATTATCAATAATCTTAATTTATTGTGTAGGAAAACACCACGCTTTACAGATTAATAAATAATAGTATATTTTTAATGGATATCAAATGTAATATTATTTCAAAACAATATTTGAAATTAGAGACTGTTGAATTATCAAAATTTCAAGACTAAAATTCATACATAGTAAACATCAAAATTTGTTATTAATATTGGTAAAAATATCAGCTTTCAAGTTCTCTAATAAGTTTTTTATGGATTGTCCACTTTGTGGATATTTTTCAGAAAAACCTAATCGGAATCAAAATTATTAATATAGGTACACGGTTTTCTAATTTTGTAGTGGTATATTTAACGTGTAATGAATAAATTATACATACTTTAGGTATTATTTTTATTAATACATAATGCATATTATATAATGCATTCAAACCTCGGATCACAATGCTCCTAATATTTACTAAGACGTAATCAATATCTAATAATTCATTTTCATATCAACCATGGTAAACTATTACGAATCCAAATGAGAAATTATCTATAACATTCTATGCTTCTATGGTAGAATTCAGTTAGTTACATGATAACCTTATCTTAATTGTTTGTATTTATTTTGATTTTGAACTTTAGTCAATAACAGAATTGTGCTAAGTTATAATCTAGTGTTTGGCATATTGCACTGTGTAATAAAAATTACATGTGACTCTAATGAGAAAAGGAAGAAGGGTAGTGCCGAAAAGGTACGAGAAAAAAGAAAAACTTTTAATGGATGATTCAAAAATATGTGCTGATATTCGTGTTATGTTTTTTTGAAGGTATGCATTTAATTATTTACTTTATATACTATATCAACTTAAGTTTTGTTTGAATAAAATAGCCAATAATCAAATGTATTTTCATAATAAGTTTAGAAAATTAAATGAACCTTTAAATATAATAACTAATATTTCTTTTGGTTACAAAATATTTAAAGATATTTTCTGATTTTTCGATGAACAACGTCAAATGTGAATGTGAAAATGTGAATTTTTGCGGTGAAAAAATTATAAAATAATTTCTTCAATATTTAAAATTCTAATTAATGTCCAAAGTTATACTACATTATCCGATGCTATACGAACAACCTACATTGTATTTGTTGTGTTCGTGAAGGATGAAATTAAAAGTTTATTATAAAATATCATATATTTGATACACATTTTTCTGCAGCTTGCATAAAAAATATACAGAATATTTAGGTAGTGTTTCTTTCAGACAATTATCTGGGGAGGGAGGTGGAGGGCTGGAAAATATTTGAAGTAGAGTAAAGAAATATCAAGTATAAGAAAGAAAAATGCAATTTTGATATTGATGTAATTCTGTGAATGTCTTACAAGTGACAATTATCAGATACGAGTCAATACAAAAAAAATATTTTTTTTTTTATTAAAATATTTTTCCCGATATAAATCAGTAATCAATTATTTGTGTACCTTCACTGCAATTAAATTTGTGTAAGTTTTATGAAATTCTTATGAACTAACTGTAAGTGATGTTTATATCACTATAATTCTTATAGCCTATAATAGGTACTTATATGTACGTGCATGAAAAAAAATACTGTTAGATTATGATTATATAAAAAAAATAGATTTATATCATTTATTTTTATAATAAATATTTACTATTTAATCATAATAATTCTATATGTTTATGTGTTGAACATATGAAAATTTGTTTATTCAATAAAATTGTCTACAATAATAGAAATATACAAGAATATAACTATTCTTAAAAAATGTATTTTACTTTTTGTAATATGAATTATCCTATGATTTTTCAAATGCCCCCCTCCCCTCGGTAGAAAATTGTCTGAAAGAAACACTGCATTTGGCCCTATTGATAATTATTTAAGTCTGACCACCTGCCTGCCCTAACCCAACCTAAGCCTTTAAATAGGATAAACACAACCATGTATTTTAACTTGTAGGCATTATTTATTAAACGCAACTAGATATGTAAGTTCACCTGCCTGTTAACGACCGTTCTCAGAGATTCGTCGTAGAACACATCTTTCTATATTTCCATTCAAAGGACTTCAAAACAGGCTCCTTCGAAAAGCCAAGGCTCTTTTGTAATAGCTGGCATATGATGGTGGGCCACTTCTGCTTGGTCAATCCACCATTTGATAGTCAAACATTTTAAAAAAAAGAAAAAAAATCACTTGATATATATAAATATATATATATTTTTTTATCTGTCAGTATCCTTGTCATGCGACGGCTTCAAAACAGTTCTTCGTCATCATGCACCATAAGTCAGCCTCACTTGCCATTTCACACAAAACATAATACGTATATTATATTGATTATTGACTAAGGTAATATGCTAATAAATGACCATCGACTAAAATAAATTTATTTTATATTATTTTAAAAAATTAAAATTTAAAGGATAAAAAATGTAAGAAGTAATGAAACATAAATTTTTTAAAACATAAATCAAAAAATAATATTAAATATTTTAATCAGTCGTCGAACCTAAAAAAAAAAATAGCTTTTTAGTATGCGATGAAAATAATGAAGTATAATTACCTAAATAAATATTGATAATGTCGTAAGTCCCGAATGTAAAAGCCTTAAAATCTTATAAACCATTGGTAAATTCCTTAAATAAATAGCAAAACATGTAATTAGATATATACTATATTATCATAAATCAATTATTTTATTATTCACACTATTGAGCTATATTGGAAACAAATATGAATTTAAAATTAAATATTAAAAAAATAATGATAAAATGATAATTAATGCTCTTAATATCATGTGAAAAAATCAGTGATTATTCAAAATAAAAGTTTTCCACTTAAAGTATCTTAAAGCGAATTATAAAATATTGTCAAAGATCGGCCAGTAAAATATTAACTTTGCTATTCATTTTGGGCCCTAATGGTATTTATTTTATTTTTAAAAAAAATAGCATAAACAATAATTTATTTGAGAACTCAATCGTTCATCAATGTCTGGCCAGTCGACACATCTAAATTTCTAATATAATAATCTCAACTGTGAACGAATACATAATTCTGAACCAATAAAAAATATAAATTATCTAAAATAAATTTGCGGCGATTTGACAAAACGTCATACAAAATAATATTATTATATTTATTATAGAATGATACTAAATTATGATTACCGCACTCGCAACACGCCACTGGCAGATTATTATGCGTATTGAAGAATTTTCATACTACTGTTCGGGACGTTCGGGTATCTGTAAAATAAATAATAACAAATTTCGATCATGACGCTAGTAGACCAATAATAATTAGATGAGGAACACTACACTTAGAATAGTCATATTTCTATGAGAATACTACATTCAAGTTTCAACCGTTGAAGTTTAACAGCTGCACGTTCATATGTTGATGCGAATCGTCATTTTACCATTGATAAAAAAAAAGTAATAATTTCACTATCTATATGCACTTTACTCGTTCAAAACGTAATACATGAAATTTCTATTTTTTAATGTGTTTCTTTTTTGATAAGTGTATATGAAATTTTGAAATGATCGTACAAATTTATGAAAGTAACTTTCTAAATATTGGTGTAGAAAATCAAATAAATTCTATAATTATATAATAGATATTATGTAATTTAATTAAAAACTTCCTAATATATGTATAAAAATATATATATATATATATTGCATAATATATACTCATATAACTAATATAAATATAAAATTAATAAGATTATATATATTATATTATTGTTAAAAAAAAATTACGTATAATATATACCGTAACCTGGATTGTTAAGAGTTGCGTATGCACGGCTGGTTTCAAATCGTAAAATAAATTCATCGTTAAAAAATTCACAGTCAAAATAATCGTGACTGAATATGAAAATACAAATAAAAATCAAATTGAGAAAAATAAGTCATTATACATAGAGATGATTTAATTTAAATAGGAGAGATTATTTAAAATAATTCTTTGTTAGACATAGATATAAAATAATAAGATGTATAATATATTCATTGGATGTCATTTATTATTATCTAAAATCTATTCATATAAGATATCATTTTTGAAATCGATTTGTAGTGTTTGCATATTTAAAATATAATTACAATTATTTTGTTTTATTTCAATGTATTTATGTATAATTTTTCTAAAACTAAATTAATGTAAATGACGTAATTTAGGAAATTTAATATTTTTTACATGATATTAATATCTACAATTATATTATCGATATTTTCTTAATCATGTCAAGCAACATATAAATTAATGGTTATTTTTTAATTTTATTTGAGAAATTGATCTTTATAACTTTATTTATTTTATTTTTTCTATTTTTCTTATCTATATAAAATTTATTACGATTACATTTAAGTTTTATATTCCAAAATTTTAAAATGCAAATCAAAACTTTTTAATGAAGTTTTTATCTCTATTGTTTATATGTTTAATCCAATTATTTTCAATCTTAAATTAGACATTCATTTTAATTTTATTATTGTTTATAATTTTAGCAAATTTGATGGTTAGGTTTTTTTATTAATGTTATTTTTATAATTATTTTTATGAACTGTATTGTATAGATACTGTTGAGTTTGTGTTAATATTTTTATGTTTATTGAACGGGATACGCTCAAGCCTAAAAAATATTGAATTAAAAAATGAAATCTTTTGATAATAAGGATGATTATAATCATGCGGTAATATATCAGTTTGTGTTGGTTTCCTGTAAATACTAAATTCATTTAATTTATTATTTATTTGGTCTAAGTAGCTAATTAAATTGTCTGCTTATCTTTTTAAACCTATGATTAACAAAAAGTATCATCGACATGTCTATAGTATGCTTATTGTAAACAATATTATTGGTTTCATTATTTTTCATGTAAATTTCATATATAGAAGCACTTAAGGTCCATCCATAAATAAACCTTCTTTTGGTTAATATAATTTATTATTATATTGGAAATAGTTTTTATTAATGATTACATTTATTCATTAAATAATTTTTTGTATTTCGTTTATTTTTGATTTATTACTTGGTATAATGTTTTTTTTTTAGTGCCTATCCCTTGTTATTTAGGAATGAATATATATATATATATTTTTACGCCACAAAAAATCTATTTTTTACCCGTGTTCAATATTAATTTTAGTAGTTTTTTCAACGAAATCTATTTTTTATAGAAGTTTTAGTGTTCATATTTAAGTTTTCTTTTATGAGATTTAGCAAGATTATAAGACGGAAAAGTTTTAAAATTAATTAATTAAGGAATCGGATTATTTTGTTAAGGTACCTATATAATCTTATGAATGGATGTAAATATGTAAATATGGAGACGCTTTTTTTTATTCATATATTTTAATAATATATTTTTTTTTTTTTTAAGTATGATTTATTTTTGATTTGTTATCAATTTATTAATTTCTTTCATATATATTATAGTTAAGAGCCACGTGTTTAGATTTGTATATTATTATTATTTATAAAATCTAAGTTTTTTATGAAATTCACTAGTGTAAATTATAACAATACCATTAGATTTATTTACTAAGTCTATTCAGAATAATTTATTTTTAATTTATTCACTATTTTTCTTTAATATTTTACCGTGATTATTTTCGTAGTTGTGTTGGAACTGTTCATTCAGTTACTTATGTCTTGTTTGAGTTGAAATTTTATATTATAATTTATGACAAATTCGCACCATATTTATTATTTTAATCGATTAAATATCTAATGGTTAATGTGTATAGAGTTTATTACCTTTATTTAATAAATAGTTTTTAGTTGTATTGACAATCATGTAATTCAAATTATAAGAATTTTAAATTGTAATCTTTATGTATTTTGTGTTATCATGATATTAATTTTATCATTAGTCCTAGGCTTACCATTTTAATTGTTATATAATTTTATTTTTGTTATAATATTATAGCTCTCAGTAATGAAAGCCGATATTTAAACACGAATTAACTAAATAAACCCTCTTTAATCCAATATTTAATGTATAATGTAACACGTTCTTATTTAAGATACGTTTCAAAAGGCCACAAACTAAATAGCTGTGAATTGTGAGAACATAATTAATGGCACGGTGGCCCTGTGTTCGTGCACTGTCTCGTAACCCGTGATTGGCCCGCCACCGTAAACTTTGATTCACTATGACGATGCTGAAACGTGTAGTAATAAATTCATACATTTAATTTTTTTTATTTTTTTTGTAAACTGTAAACTACTTATATTTTTCATACAAAATGTAGGTACTTATGGCTAATATATATTTTTTATTTATTAAAAAGCAAGTTATTTTAGCTATTTAGAAATATGCAATAGATTACGGTGATTTTCTTATACATTATGAAAAATATAAAATAATTATATTTATTGCAAAGTCTACGACAATATATTTTAATTTTTCCACTATCAGTATAAATATATACGAAAATGCATAATATTTCTAAAGAGTCGTTATGTGATTGAAAATAGCGTAGTGGCTGATAAAATGGGAAATAACACACCACTGTGCCTACTAATAATGAAAATAATTTTATACAATTAAGATACCTACATTATAACCTGAAATATATATAAAACCTGCAGGCCTAGTTAGGTCTGTTTACTGTTAGGTGTATTTTATTTATATAATATTATACGTATTTTATACATGGTACAGCAATGACAAGGTGAATATTTATGAACACATGATTTTTATTTTCTATCCAACCCACCACTTGCATAAATAGATATAGTTACAACGGAAAATTTTTATGTCTTATAATATTTTATTTTTATTTTTTGCTTATAAGTTTATATTTTGTGATTTCGAGAATATAAATCAAAAATAATTGTAGGAAATACATAATAAAACAATAAATATTAAAAAAACGTCCAATTACCTGTAAAATACATTGTAACAAATTACAACCATAACGTTTATAAGAATATTAAAAACCCCATTCACCATGCTACTACTCTGTGCACTATTAAGATAACAACATGTACCTAGGTGTCCTACCTTAATAAAATCCATCTAGAAGCAAGTGTTGGTAGGTATGTGTTTGTAACTTCAATTTGAATCGGTATCTCAGCCGTTTATTGTTAAACTGTTAAATAATTGAATTGAATACTATTTCACTAGTCAAGTATAAGAATTAAAAATAAAATAAAAATGTTCACTAATTATTTGTTGTAATTTTTGAGCAAAAGTAGTAAGAAACGAGAATTTGTTTTGATAAAAAGAAAACTTTAATAAACGTTAGTATAATTAAATTAATTTAGACAAGTAACATTTGACATAGAATACTATACCTTCAACGTTGACGCCAACGGTGCATAGAATGTTCCGAATCGTAATTTTACCATAGATAATAAAAATAAATTTATTATCTATTCAACTTACGCGGAAAGAACTTACCACTTTAAATTTCTAATATAATATTAACAGATAAACTTATATAGTTATCTCTACATTGCAGTCCATAACTTGTAAAAAAAAATGGTCATGCATATTCATATTAGTAATACTTGCTAAATATTGGTGTAGCAAATGAAATTAAGTCATTACACTTATATTATAATTTCCAAAAATAAAAACTGAAATAACTCATGATGATCTAAACAGATTACTGTTCAGATTTTATTGTAGGCTGTAACACGTTCTTATTTTAAGACTTAAGAGACCCGTGATATTCAGTAACGTACGTTTTACATATGTTTTCATGGGAAAAACTTTTCAAAAATGCAAATCAAAGGGCATAAATGCGTAAAATCTCGAACCCCAGTCATCGTAAAATAATTAAATATGATGCAGGGTGGTTTATTTCTTCGGTTGTTCAACAAGGTCATATCGAGAATGTTTTCCATCAAAGCTCAATTATTTCGGCAGTATTTAAGATTTGAATATATAATTAGTAATTCAATACTATTGTTAGCAGTGGCGTATGGTGATACATTTTTTTAATATGCCTAGACGTCATATGGTTAAAATTTGGTACAATTTATTTTGCTGGTACTTTACAGATTTTGTTAATAAGTATTTATTGATTTATTATATTTGTCACTGAAAAAAACATGCATTATATCCACATGGTTCATTCTTAAACGTATACATTTGTACACTATTAACAAATCAGCATACGGTGCACTAAGACGTTTGATAAGCAGGCACCATTTGAGCGTTTGACTGCTACAGCTACAGTTATGGTTAATTCGTTACAACTATGGAAAATCTCATAATACATATTTTACATTTGGAATAACGAAAAATTATAAAACTGCCAAGTAGATAAAAGAATAATATATATCAGATTATTTAGACTTAACCAATCCAAACTACTATTATTCCCGAAACATAAACAATGATGCTAAACTATGTGACACGTCATATTGGTCGCACGAGCCTTTAGTACATATATAAAGACAACGATTTATTGGTGTTTTTAAGTAGGTAAAGAGTGTTTTGCATATAATAATGGTGTCATAACATTTTCAGTGAAACGTATACTATAATCCTCTTGAATGTTCATTACCTAGGGATTTTATGGAGTGAGCGCGGCAGCGAGAGAGAATATTATTATACTTAATAATGGGGTTTACTTATATAGGGCATATTTACGTAATTCAACTAGACAGGATTAGACTTAAACTGGTAGAGAAACGCACATTTTTTAGCGTAGTTGAGTATTTTTAATGTTCGTCATTATACTATCACGCAAGATAAATATCATATTTTATCGACAAACATCAATCCAGTTGGACGGGTACCTATAAATAGCTTTGAGCTACTGGATCATCTGAACCAAATATTTATATGTTATTTTTATGTTATCCGTGACTGAATGTGGCTACATAATTCAGAAAAGAAAATGAGAATGGTTTTTTTTTTTTTACCAGTTGATTAATATTTAATACTCATATTGTATAAAGTCTTTTTAATGTTAGATATCACACAGAATGAAAAAATTCTAATATTAATATATTATAGTTATGTGTTAAAACATTTGAACTTTTATTGGCAGCAGTTACTATATAACCTAATCGTTTACACCTTAAACCTACTCATGTATATTTTTTCTATTCTTCTTCTTTTTTTTTTTTTTTATTACAAAAATTTACATTTACATTTACCATTATCATAATATTAAATACCCACATCATATAATTTTCTGATACAAAATTGAATACATCAATAATTTATTAGATTTTTTTGATATTCTTGTCAAATAATTAAAAATACATTATTCTGAAAGTTAAAACGAATCTAGGTACATAATAATATCATACCCATTTATCAAATAATTAAGTATGTCTGTGTACGGAAAATGATAAAAAAACGTTTGTACTTAGAATTTGTACTTACGTTGAATATTTAGGATTCAATACGGTTAAAATGATAAAACAATCAAAATATCTTTATTAGAATCTAAATAAGTTTGAATACAATCAACGTTCAACGTGATAATAGAAACCAAACTTATAGTAGTTTACAGTTACTTTGACAGGACTGTGTATATAAGCTTCCGTACCTAAAGAAATAAACTTTACGTCAGATCCCATCAACTCATCGTACAATGATAATAATAAGACAAAGATTAAACATCAATCTGATCTGATACTAAATTCAGTTTTCATACTGTCATGTAAAATATTCAATTTATTATGGTTTACGCAAAAATATAAAATACATGCTATAAAAGTAATTTTAAACTCTTTCCGGCATACTAAAGTATTCATATCTTACCTTTCAATAACTATTCTATTATGTCATTATCACAATATAAATATAACACTTAAAGTTTAAAATTCATTTCCTAAGTTTCCTTGAGTAACTATTAATTTTTCTAATATAAAATCATTCAAAAAAAGCCGAATATAATTTTTGTTATTTGTGCCAATTTCTAAATATTTATTTTGTTATTTTTATTTTTAGATAAAGTAGATTGAAATTAAAAGGTTTCTCATGTATTCGTATTTTACTGTAACTTTTAGAACATACATGAACTTGGCCGGACGAACAAATCGATGTAAAAATCTAAGCTGTATTGAGTTTTTCTCATCATTGCCGTTTTACGCGTATTATTTGGACTAGAGTTCGGATTTGATTTCCTTACCTATTTGTCTGAAACGAAGTAATATCACTGTTCATTTATAAATATGATTAAAAATAAAATTTAGCTTACATAATTTAAAAACCCTTTTTTTGGGTTATAAGTTCTATAACATCTTATTTTTTTTTATTTTCTATTAATTAAAATAGAATTTGTAAAATATTTTTACAATAACAATATGTGCTCTGATACAATAAGTAATAATGTAAATTATATGTAAAAAGAAACAACCCAATGGTTACACTTCGTATTTCATTTTTATTTTTTATTTTATACATGTTGCTATGTTTTATTTTAAAGTTAAGAGTTCAGGTCACGACACCCTCTTCTTTAAACACGATAAAATTCTCAACTGAAAACCATTTATATATTAAGGTGTTTTTTTTTCTATTGTTAAAAACCTGTTTTCATTGAGTTAGATGCAAATAATTACAGCGACGCGCAATGTACCTGTATAATAGTGATCGCGTTCACGGGGGGGGGGGCGCAAACAATTTTAACAGTATGACGGCCTATCTGTGCATTATTTATAATCAATTGTCTTTTATCTAAACAGGACAGATTCCGGGGACCCTGATTTATTTGCTCGTTTAATTTCTTTTTGCTTTCACCAACCCTAAATGTGGAAATAATGTAACTCCGGCCCCGTACCGTTGTCGTTATAGTGCGAACTAACTTGCAAAGTTTAACCACAACTGAATTCTTTACAATTTCCCGGTGTTTTGTATAATATATTATTCTTTCGGCTAGCTTAATCGATACTATACTTTAATAATGTAATATTTATAAGCCGATATAATATTTAGAAGGTTTATTTTTACATGAATAAATTACGTATTCATGGGTGGTACGTTTATAATTTACAAGCACTTCGTGGCTGTATCAACAGCCACATTATCAAATGTAGTTGAACGTGAACCTGTTCGATTCGATTTGAATAATGAAAATCAAACCACCTGAACTACAGATTTTTAATTATTCATGCGATCACTATAATAGTTTCAATCGCCGTAATAGATGGTGAGGGGTGAACAATATAATATGTTTTACATTTTATTTCATAAACAATTTTTCAGTTAAACCATTCGGTTTTTTAACATTTTAAAGGTACTGATAATGTCATTTTATTCGTCTTTCATTTTTAAAATAATAAACATTATACCTGCACGAAATAACAGCTTTTACACAAAAATTGTACACCTAAACCAAGCGAAAAATACATGTACTGGGAAATATTTCTAACATTACATTATTACATTTTAATTTTTACAAGTTCTATCAGCTAGTACCTACATCATACTCACTGGAATAATAAAAAATGTGCGTTTTTAGATATCTCACGAGCTTATGATCGCGTACCTATTTCATGATGGCACTTTCTTCAAACTTAAAAAAAATCCTCTTCCTGCTTACTAACTCCTTATTAAATCTTATCTATCAGAATTTTATTCTCAAATCTGATATGGATCAGTAGTCTGTAATATAAAGCACTTATAAATGCCGGTAAAAGAGGAATTTTATCTCATATATTCTCTATAGTATATAACATCTTCGTATTTGATCAATCAATCAACTTAGTGCATCAGCAACTGATTACATTGATAATAAAGTAATAATTTTTGTTGACTATGTCCCTATTATTTTCTCAATGAATCTACAAAATCACCTTGATCGTATTGAAAATTGGTTTATCCAATGGCTTATTAGTTAAATATCTTGGTTTTACACTTTATACAATTTTAACTTTATTTTTATTTTATGTCCGAATAAATACTAGCCTTATATAATTGCTTACATATACTCAAAATCATAATTAATAAATAATAAATTTACTTCTGTATTAAATATTTAATGTATAAAACGCTATTAAAAACAAAATGGTTATATGAAACTCAGTTGAGGGATGATGCAAAAAATTTGAACAAAAATAAAATACAAACATTTCAAAATATTGCACTCATAAAACTAACAAATGACTCTTCTTATACTTTAAATTATACACTTCATATTGATCTTAAACTTAAAACAATCAACGAGGAAGCCAAGTCCTTTTATAAAATATATCACTAGCAATTAGATTTTCACATAAATCATCTAATTTTAAAAATCTGACTTCAGCTACGATACTTGTAAATCCCTCAAGACACTCGAGGCGCAAGTAGTGTCGAGATCCCTTTTAGCAAAATTCGATTTTTAAAACGTGCCACCAATGGATAACTTCTTTCTTCATGAAAATTACCTTTTCTTCATATTTTATTACTTTAAGCTAATATTTTTCTTACGTTATGGATGCAGATTGTATGTATCGTTTAACAAATAAAAAAGACAAGTATTTATATCTGATATAATGATGTTATAGAGATTTATTCTCATAAGAATTGAAAAAGTTAGAAGTTTGTGGAATCTATTACTTGACTGTCATGAGACCTAGTAAACTTTTTTTTTTTATTAACCTAGCTTATATTATATCGCCAAACTGTGTTAACTCGATTTGATGCATTATAGTTATTCTTACACGCCATTTTAACAAAATCGATTGAAAAGTAGATCTATTCTTTATTTTCACAACTATTCGTGAATGAACTTTGAATTTTTTTTTATATTTGATATTTGTAATTTTGTATTATTTAAAACTTAAATGTTCTCAACCAGAGATAAATATTGGTCTAAGAAGATGTGATAACGTTTTTGAGGAGGTTTGAAAAATTATGTGACTATATTATTGAAAGTGTAATGTATATAGACACGTAATATTATTATTTACACTTATATAAAACAATATAGAGGACATCCGAACGTTTTACCTCATACAACCATAGTATGAAAGGAATAACATTTTGAAAACTATAAAAACAAATAAAACCCTTATTAGCTAGGAAACCTTACGATTTGACTTTAATTTTAAGTACAATTCTTTGGTAGCAATACATTAAATTTCTTTGACATTAAAATCTCTATGGCTGTATTTGCAAATAATTTTTCCGTATATCAATTTCACTTTTCATATATTATGTCATTTTAGAGTACCTAGGTACAACGTTCGAATAATGGATGACATTTGTAGAACTTTGTATAATAACACTTTTGACCTCAATTAATATAAACATAATTTCACCCACAGCCATCAGTATGCTCACTCGACCTACAAGTATATCGACCCTCACCGCATTTGTAATACTAGTAAACATTCGGCGATAGGTTTGAATATTTATACATAAACTGATAACCCCTACTAAAATATTAACAAATAATTAATTTTAGTTTGTAATGCACCTGAAATGAAAAAAAAAGAATCAGTTCAATTTGAATCTATAATTTTCGGATTATATTATAACATAACAGTTTAAGGGGTTATTCGATTTACATAATATTTGATCAACTGAATCCATAAGCCCATCAATCATTATGTTTAAAATATAACAAATACAAGTTTTGGGTTTAAAGAATATTTCTATAAATAAACGAAGAATAAAAGCGAAATTCGTCGATACATATTTCAGATACCTATGTTTGAACAATATGAAATTATCTATAATTTACTCAGCCACAGTCCTATTAAATTATGAAAATACTGTAACTGCTGACGTAATAGAATAACATTGTAGATATTATCTCTATAGGCATGTATAAATAAACTTGTATAAATATTTAACGAAAAAAAGAATTTTTTCTTAGATAATATTTACACGTTTTTATTCGATTGGAATGTTGCTGAAACTTGTAACTAAGTATTGAAAATTGAAAAAAAAACTCTATTTTGATCCTTAAACCTTAATAAATAATTTGTCTTCTCTTGTAGAAAATTGTAAAAAAAAATAGTACAACTACCTAATTTATGATCAGGAGTTGTGAATTTTTAATCACATGTTTTTTTAAAGTACCTATATTTTCTTGTTTATTTAATTCATATAATGCTTTCGCCGATAGGAAAAAATCTAAAAGCGTATACAAATAGCAAGCACAATAATAATAAACTTACCTGTGATTAGTGTTCGTTACAATATGTAATTACTATTAGGGATGTATATATATATATGTTTAATACTTGTAGGCTTACTGAAAATCGGCGCTCTAAACGACTACAATTTGATAAATATTTTTCATAATATATAAATTATACACGTAATTTATGTTAGAAATTAAACAAATCGGTGATACTATTTCATTTTTAATATATTTCTCACATAAATGTATGTGAAGCGACTGTCAACAAAATAATATTTTTAGAGCCATTGTTGGTCGTCGAATGTTCATAATATTACAAACTTCAAAGATCAAAAATAGATAATATCATATTATAGAATAGACACGTTCATTGTTACACACGTTCAGTTTATAATATAAACATATTAAATTATGGGTATATTATAGTTTGTATCGATAACTTGAAATTATAAACTAAATAATTCAATTTAAAAAAATTTAAAAAAAATTCAACTTTATTTTCTGGGAATTATGGCATAGAAATTAGGTTTGAGTTAACGTCTCCTTGGACACCAAATAGCTTTAGAACTTTGTTCATAACAATATTGGCCTCTAGACGGTTATATAAAATAATATGATATTCAGAAATTAATTAATGGTAAATTATCCTGCCCAGAGCTCCTCTTACTAATATTATCTTTAAAATGTCAACTTTTAATTCCAGGGATAATCATTCTGTCTTAGTATCACCGTGCTTGATAAGTATAATTAAAGACATTTCAAAAATTCAGAGCATCGCTTTTTTTTATGCACGTAACAATATATCAATATACTCAGCTTGATTTCATAACTTAAATACAAATATATAATAATGCATATTAATTAAACCAACAATAAACATAACTTGTAAAGTATCTATTAAATGTTATACATTTTACATGTACTGTGATACATTATTGTAATTAATAACTATACTCGCATTTCCCCAATTGGGCGTTAAAAAATTTAAATAAATAAATTAAGCGCCAGTGAACCAAAACCGTAATAATTAAAAAAAAATGTTCTTTTCAAAATTGGTCACTCCTCAAAGCGTGAAGGCATGTGTCTGCGTTTAGTGCTTACGTGTAAATATGCCACCAGATGGTTAACTTTGACATCAGAGGAAAATTGTGTATCGCTCGTGTGATTGATAATGTGATAGTTTATCTGGCAACGCGTACCGACTTTACTGTGGTTCATTGACGCATTGTATTTTATGTACATTTTTATTTTATTTAATACTCTATAGTATATTAATATATTATATAGTCTTTGTTAACGCTATCGGCATTCGCCATTGTATAGCTATAAGCTAATATTATAATATACAAAATTCCGTCACATTATTAATAATTTAATGCGATGCTGTTCTTGGACGGACATAAATATAAATCAATGATCAATTTCAAAATTCTTGTTAAATATAGCAATATGACCCGGTTATATATAGCCAGGTACTGGATATTTTCTTATTTTTGGTTTTGAATATGTAATGAACACAGATAGGAGTAAACTGAAATTACTGACTTATAGCTAGATAACGACTTGAAACCTGGAAAAAATGTTGAAACTGCTTTGAGACTGCCGACTAAAAAAATACAATAAAGTACAATATCATGAATTCAAAATCAACTTATAGGTCAAATAATTTTACTAAAACGGCCAGGAAAATTAAGTCTGCATATCACACGGTAATTGATAAATGTCCAATATGTGTCACAAGAATATCATAAAAAAAAATCAGTAATTTTTCAGCAGAAATGTTCAAAAATTCTAATTAAAAACACTTCCGTATTATGAATTACGTAACAAATTAAGCAATAAGCATAAGCACTATTCATAATTATTTACTGTTATTATAATTTTATCATGGAATTTAATGTACAATTCATGATGTACAATCTTGATATTTATATATCAAATTTGATTTGAATGACATTTTACTGATGAATATTAAATGTGTAGAATTTATTTTAAAATTAAACGCGTAAAAGAAATTATTTAGTTGTATTCTTTAAACAACTATGAAATACTTCACAAAAAATAAAAGCACCAATAAAAACCCCAAAAAATATTTCAATAATCATAACTATTCTTTAAGAATTGTTTTAAATTGAGCTTATATATATTTATACGTATATATAATTCGTATATAATACGTATATATATATATATATATATATATACTAATACTATTTAAACTAGCTTATACTAGGTACTTATATATATATACAGATTTAAGTTTATAATGAACGTACAAAATTAATTTGGTAGGAGTTTAATCTGTGATAATTATGGTAGGTAGTTATTGCTTAAGTGTATGAATTTATGAAAAATCAAAAAATAAATTGATATTTCATGAAATTATAATATTTTATTATCACGTTAAAAGTAGAGTCATAATATAGAATTGTCTGTCAATTTCTTCGTTGAATGGAAATGACTTTAAATAATTAAATTTAAAACAATATTTTAAATATTCAAACAGACGTGGAAATTATTTCCAAACATTTACACAAAATTCCGATTAAAATCCAAACAAACTTCGTTAAAATATACCAAACAGTTGTAGTTAAACGAAGACCAAATTTTGTTTCTGGTGCTCATTCGTATTTATAATAATAATACATAACACCTTGACTGCTGTATCAAAATAAACGATCTTTTTTTCATCATTTTTTTTTTTTACTATTAATATATTATTATTTTTTTTTTCCGCATTGAATAAGGAAATGATTTTCTGTCAACTGAATGGTGTTAATTATTATTTCAGAATGTCAATGTTCTTCTTTCGTTTGCACAACCTTCGCCGCGAGGAGGAAATAAAAAAACGCCGGAAACGAGGTATGAGGCACAGACATCAGTTGACACTGGCGCCGAGCCGGTTGTTCGAGAAACCGCCACTAACGCCATCAGATAGTCTGGATGCGGTCGCCTTGCAAATACCCAGGTAGGTGAAGCACCTTTCTTCTTCACGCGAAGTACATCCACAAGCGATGTACACGTCGCTCCTGCCCACCCGCGTCACATCTGAATTAGTTCGTAACATTTATACCTAATGTCATCCGTCGCGATCGTTCAAATGTTCTATATATATATATATATATATATATATATACTATAGCAGCGTCTGGCGAGCGGCGTCAAAATGTCTGTTCGAATGCACGAGTTGATGATTATTATAATAATATATTATCGTCTAACGATCTGCTGTGTTGCTGGTCGAACGCACTGGGATTCCGTGGACGGAAGCAGAAGCAAATATTACGATAAGTTATGCTAAGTACTTATAATATTGTTGTGCGTTATACACGTCCCTATTACTGCGTCTGCTGCGTAACCATCCCACGAACAAAATTTGAAATATCATAACAACCGAACCGCGAGTGAAAAACATATGATTACATTGCATGCACAAAATTCATACACTTACATAATACTATGTAAACATTCTCACTCGTTCAGCTCTTAAGTTCAACAGAGAATTGACGAAGAGGGCCCCTTGACATTTTAAGGAAAACTATATTTATGTTTCCGTACAAGAAAACCAACATGATATATATATATTATGGTCTTCGTCAATGTAAAATTTATAACCAAATATGCAATTTAGTCGTCATTATTATTGAATATTTGTCAATAATGTATTATTATTCTCATCGCAGCCCACGTATATAGTAACGATCAAACGTTTGTTCAAATTTACGGTCATATATTAAGGTGTGTTTTCAGTTAAAAGCAGCATTACGAAAAATATCAGAAAAATCGATATTATTGATGCGAAAAATGTGTTTCGACTTCTTTGTTTAAACATAAATGGTCTGTAGTTATTAAAACACTAAAAGCCATCGTAAATACATATAACAAAATTTAAATTGTTCAACACGTTTTTATACATTGATATGTTTTAATACATAAGCACGAATAATTTCACATTTATTACTGGATAACAAATCTATACGTTATTATACTATGAAAAATAGTTTTTTTGAATAACTCATACATCGATACATCGTGAAAAATTTTAGACTATATACGTTTTCGGTATTTATATATTATTTTATATAAATTAAATGTATGTATAAACTGTTCCATTCCAAAAAAATATTTCTAAACCTTAAAATATAATAAGCTGAATTATCATATTTTAAAATCATTAAGTCACACGTGAAATGTTCAGTAATAAAAATTAATAACTACGACCATGAATTCAATGTCAAAAAAAAGGTTTGAAAGGTTCAAAAGATTTTAAATAATTAGATTTGTATTATTTTTTTTATTACAGATTTTATAATATCAAACCAATAATTAAAATAAATAATGCTATTAAAATATATTTAATTTATTCGAAAATCAAAATCAAATATATTTTTCCTGAATCAATAACTAAATAATGAACATTATTCAGATAGTATATAGTGAAAATTAATAACAAAAAAAAAAAAAATGCTATGACAATATGTTTTCAAATTATTTTTATTTTTAAATTTAAAATGATCTCAAAATTGGTACGAGTTCATTTTGAGAAAAAAATACTATTTGAATCTCATGTAACCGTTTTTGACTCTATTCAAAATAATTTCGGTAATGTATTGTAATGTAATGTGCCCAATTGACTATTACATGAATAAACCAACTTCTAGTAATTTAATTTCTTTATTTGTTTAATGAAAAATTATTTTGCTGGTGCATATTGCAATTCAATCGTTTGTTTTCATTGTAAAAAAAAAAAAAAAGAATAATGTTAATAATAATAATAATAATTTATTCTATACAAAATAAATTACTTGAGAAAACTTTATCAAATTATAACTTTCATTCTATGTTTTTTAAATTTCCTTAAAAACTGTGTCGGGATTTAAATCTAAAATAAATACTGAGTAAATATTTTGATGTTATAACAAAATAATTTTAATGAGAGAATAAAAGTCAAAGAATGTCTTTTTGACATTTTGACATTTTTGCTCAGAAGCTGAGAAAATTTTTACTTTTCACTTTTATAATATTGAATTAATGTAACTTTTTATTTTATTGTCTCGAATGGCGTGTACAAAATGTGGTTTTTTATCTACACTTTATATTTGACATACCATAATTTATTAATATTACTTTTTGAGAATTTGAAAAATAGATTTTGATACATTTCCAATAAAATATGTCCGCGAGTATAATGTGGAGTTAAGTAAATGATACAAGAAAATAAAATTTGTACTTCTGAGTTCTGATCTTACAGTCATTTTATTTTAAATAAGTTTTATTGTTTGTAACATATTTTTTTGATCTATTATACTAATTATTTTTTTATTTAAATGTACATTGAAGTTGGATGTAAAAATAAATTAATAATATTATACAATTATCGATTATTTTTATTTTAATTTAATTTTAATTCAGTACGGGCTGGAGCCCAATTTATAATCAACATTGAATACATATAACAATATTGTGTAATAAATTACATAAGTTACAAAAATACATTTTTTAAATTAATAAAACATAAAATTTATATAAAATATGACAAGTGTGACAGTATTATTATTATAATAACAAAAAATTTCTTCGGATAAGATGTATTTATTTGTGATTTTTACTATAAACTTAAATTTTATAAATTCAATTTCAACTGGTGAAATTAATATTTTTAAGAATATTATGGTATCATATTTTCTATTCAAATTTGTTTATGACACGATATTTATTATGTATGCTTTGAATATAAAACATATAAATTCTAGAATTACAACAGAATTAAAAATATATAAAAACAATATATTATTTTTTTATTTAGTTACATCACATTTGTACTAAGACTCAAACTATTGTATAATTATATTATTGTGTATCGCATTAAAGAATAAAAATTGGAATGTAAATTAATAAAAGACAGATGAACTGTTTCGAGTGTTTCGACATAGTTATACCATTATTTTATTTTTGGGGGGTTTTTATAGATAAAATCATATATAATAAATTGCTTGTATATACATTTTTCGTGCTCTTAATACCTCAGAAAGCAGATAGGGATATCAGATATATTATATATGACCTGAAGCATTAAATTCAGTTTTGTTATTATATATTCCATCCTTATATAGATTCAAAGTGTGTAAACATGTTTTTAATAGACTTTATCCTTAAATTATTATCTCAAATATTCATATGTTTAATAAGTAAAGTAATTAGTAAAATTGGTCTTAAAATTGAAAAAAAAAACCAAATCTAAAATTTGGATTGAAGAAAATCACTTATATATTAGTTACGCGTTAGTGTAAATAGATTTAACAATTGAACAGCACAGAATTTGAAATAGGTAAGCATAATTTGTGAATTTAAATAATTTAGTAAATCAGAAAATCTTACCGTAGGTTTTTATATAAGTTGTTAATTATTGTTATCACACTTCAATAAAAATACCATTACTAATACAATGGTAAAAAAAAAAATTAAAAGTAAAATGGTAAGCAAGACTTATAAGTATTTTTTTTTTTTTTCATACTTTTAAATGAAATTAAATATTTTTATCGATTTTAAATTCATTTCTAGCAATTATGATAATAATACAATATTATGTATGTGCAAAAAAAAAAATGCGATGTTGATTCGAGACTCGAGTGTATAGGTTAGATTAAATCGCTCGTTTGGCTTCATCATTTTTTGCATCAACACCAGATTAAGTCTCGTGGAAGTGCGTCTTGGATTGATTATTTTAGCCGAGCATGTTAAAGAAATACATCTTTTCAAATGGAAAAGCTATTACCTACTCATTACTTTAGAAAATATAAATAAAAAATTAAATCTGGGGTGTTATAAAATTTTCTTATGAAAAAAAAATCGTTAACAACATTATAAATATTTATCACCAAAGAATAATAATGTGTACATAACAATTTCGATGAAATCCCATTATAATTACATATAAATTTCATAGTACGTGACATCAATGTTTGATTACATTGATTTAATATGAAAACGTTTATGAACACACCATCGATATAACATAAACTTTTCGAAACAGATAAACCACGAAATACGATTTCACGTTTAATAGAAATAGCATAAACCTTCGAAACGAAACTATATTATAATTGGTATTTATTCCTAACCAGTAACTCGAACTGCAATTATAAAACGAATATTCAGAGAATAAATTATTTTAGTTCTCACTTTCAAATTGATAAATAATGTAATATTGTAATAAATGTCTATGTTCTTAAATTCAATACTCACCCTGAACATTATTAATTATAAATAAATACTATAAATTATAATTTTGTTTTAACCTTCGATATGTGTGAAAAAATTATATTTTCTTATTTCGGAAATATGTTACAATAATAAAATAGTAAACCTAAAAGATGAATAGTGACAATTTATTAACAGAACTAATAGATTGAAACGTTCCTGTGGAGGTACTTAAACGATTTTATTTTATTTTATTAAATAAAATAAACATCACTAAAGATCAGAACTACCCGTTATTTATACAATTTGAATTTTCTCCAAATGTTATAGGTTTAGTAAAAGCGCTTAGTAATAGATTTTTTTTATTTCATAAAATTCAACATAGGTACATTATACAGTTTTTATGTTTTTTTTATTATATATATTGTTATTGTTTATTATTTAAATTATTGTATAGAATAAAGTTAGATCATGTTTAAAGGCTTTTGAAGGTAATTTAAAGGGTGCTTTTAATTTATTAAAATGTTTAAGAGTTTTGAAATTATAATTAAATAACAGTAAAATCTGAATTGAAAATTCTAACATTTTGATCTAGTATAATAAATCAAATTTTAATAGCTTGCTCGGTTATAATAAATTTCCAGAGTATTTAAATAACCTTAAATTCATGGTGAGTTTAATTAAAATTTGTACCCAACAAATTTTTGGTAAGTATAATATAACATAATATAATCGGTAATCTGAATATGGATGTTAATTACTCCTAATATACGGTTGATGATATATTTGGATATGCCTAAACATGATGGTATGTCTAGAAAGTTCATAAACGCATAATACATATTATATAAGACATGTCAAGCTGTATGAAATGTTTCAAAACTTTCTAGACGAACTATCCACACGTACGTGGTTATGCATTTGCCATATGCCATATGCTCGGGAGTCCATATACATAATGGATTAAAAGGAGCGTATACATTTTCGAAAAAATATGTCAAAATAAATAATCATAATTATAATAATAGTCATAATTAATAATACACTAACAGCATGCGTGATTATAATATTCCAGGGAAAACGCAATCGTTCCACATTCCCACTCACTGTGTCTATATATGCGTGTGCGTGTATCATGCATAATTAGGGCTGGTTCGTAGAGAGATCGAACTATAATTTGTTTTGTTATAAGAGATAACACAGACACAAAATATTCTTGTACCTAATGTCCTATCATGGGTATGGAAATGTGGCATATGATAATGGTTCCATAATTTCAATTTAATCATCTACAATTCAAGAAGGATAAAATTTAATACTCGTCGACAATTTTAAAAACTTAAAAGATTTTTGTGAACATGACAATAGAAATTTTTACTGAGAAAAAAATAAATACTAAGGGGACACTATGATCCCCTCCCCCTCTATAATTACACATCTTATGCTACTATGTGTACATATATGTTAAGAATAATTATAATTAAATGTATTAAACATCGTTAAATATTGACATATTCAGTTATGTACCGTACTTTGATCTGCCATTGCCCATTGTGCACTAGTACGTTCGTAGCACCATGCAGACGTGTTGTCTCCGTCTTACAAATGCTTATAGAACATGGTAAATCTGGGTTCACTAGAACTAATTTTGTGCTATCGGATTTAAAATTATAGTAATTTGACCTATCTAAATTTATAGTTAAGAACATCATCATCTGTGGCTCCACGGAGTTTATTTTTACGAAATTTTAATTTTTAAGCGAGTTATGATAGTTTTAGATATAAGAAAAACTAAAAACACTTATTTAAAAAACTCATAACTTGCTGAAAAATTAAAATTTCATAAAAAAAAACTTCCATGGAGCCACAAATAATGTTCTCAATTTTAAGTTCAGATAGGTCAGATTGCTCTAATTTTAAATTTAACTGCACAAAATTAGTTCTAGTGAACACAGATTTGCCATGTTCCATGTTTGTAAGACGGAGAGAACACATGCGGGTGTATATGTTCACATGATACCTTGATTTATGGGCATTTTGGACATTTCTCTCAACTGAATATTACCAGCCGTATTATGTTATATTTTATAATCGTAAAAATCTTATTTTAATGTACAATTGTATTTATTGAGTCGTAATGCCAATTGACAATGGCTTCATTGGAAAATAACAATTCAAAGAAACATCTACACCTCTACACATTAATAACAACATTTGATCCATCTTATATTATACTACCATGGTAGTTACTGGTTGTACATATGAATAAATCTTGGGATCAATAATTTTAATAATCTATCAATAATTTTAATTGTACACCCAGTCACATAGCGACAGCCTTTCATATATATATATATACACTATCGCCCCGCGCTTATCGTGTCAATTAAAATTTAATGAATATTACTATACTCTATTGCTCTACCTCTTATAAATTTAATTTACATAAACAATATCTCGTCTTATATAAATCTTCCGCGTATTGTATATAATTCCGCGCCTTGCATTATACTGGTAAAATCGTACCTGAGCGATCGCACTTTCGTTGCAAACTATAGCTCAAGTTACTCTCAGTACTCCAATATTCTAGCAGAAGTTCCCAGAGGCAGTGACATTGCTCCGTCTATTTATAATGTATTCACTCTCGACATTCCAAAAACATAATTTATTGAATTCTGTACCTACGTCAGTAGATATTTATCGTACATATAGTATAAACAAATCCTACAGATTTCCAATTTTAATTTTAGGTTTTGAAATGGTTTTATTTTTTCGTGTATTTTTAAATTTTTTCGCTAATTAATTTTTAAATACTTTTTCCATATAGCCACGCGTAGATATTGTTTTTTAGAATTTCATTAGAATTATTATATATTTTTAGGAATCACATTTATTTATAATTTTTTCTACATTAGTCTTCATTGTGTCTAAAAGAAGGTTGTTAAAAATATATAATCTGTAGCATCTAAAAATATAAAACAATCATTTCAAACTTTCAATTTAAATTTGTAAACTGTTTACATCAATTCCTTAATCTTAGATTCTGTTGGTTTTTATAATTGAACAACTTCAGCGTCAACATAATAATATTGTGTATAAAATTAAACACATTGATTTAAATTTATTTTTATTATATAATTCAGTGATTTCAATAGTAAGAAATCATATTTATGACTTTATAATATTCTGTAGAATCAATGTTTTATATTCATTGAATAAAAAGTTGGCTATATACAATATATATGTGTATCCTACTTTCATTATAATTGAAAAAAAAAAAAAAAAACGTTTAAAAATAAGTCGACTTTTGAATGATTTTTTTAAAATAGCCATGTAAAAGTAAGAGCTCGACTGTGCGGTTCAATATATTTTTCGCTTGCATTATATTATAAATAATTTCAATGTCTACCTTGTTAATATCGCTATAAAATGTTTAAGAGTCAAACGATTCTTGTCTTCGGTTCAATGAATATTTCCTGGATAAAAATGTTCGTTGTACATGAACGTGTTTTCTATACCTAAAATGTAGAACTACATTTGATGCATGCATGTATATCATATTACACCAACTTTGAAATTTATAAAACAAAAACATTATGCTTATAAACAAAATATAATATATAATATATGGATGATACGTGAGGAAAATAAAAACTTCAAAATTTATAATATTTATATAAATTATTATCCATATTATTGTAGTGATAATTTTTGGTCAAGATTACAAGAATAAATATATTATATTATAATTTTTCGATTGAAAATCGACTAAATATTTGCATACAACTTTCTTCTATTTAATGTATAAATGAAATTTATTCTGTGAAAAGTCAATATTGATATTCATGCAATTTTCTTATACTCGCGCAAGTATAAAAGAAAAACAATGGAATTTTTTTATAATTTAAATCAATTAGGTTTTGTGCTGCGATTTGTCTGAAAAAAATGTAGCAAACTTCGCATGAACTTGTACCACCAGATAGAGCTCGGTGTTCTATGTTCTTTGCAGTTATATTCCTGGTGGGGTTGTATTTTTAAATTTCACACAACTCTCATAAAAGTTATAATAAAATATTATTTGCATACATTTTTATGTTTAGCTTAATGTTGAAAACGAATACATTATATAGAATATATTATTATTGCATTACCTTTGGTTGTTTCCGAATCATATTATGTATGTATTTTATTCATTTGAACGAAAGCTAATATGACGTATGAATAACTCAATAAACTCATAACTAAATTCCTTGCACGATAAATTACCAAAGACTGTTCAACTTAATTGCCTGAGTTAAAGACATCCAACAATACTATATAATTGTATGAGGTATTATTAATTATCTAATTTATTGTTAAAAATACAGTAAATATACACGTCTTACATCGTGTATACAAAAATAATTCGAAGAAAAATAATTTACACGCTGAAATACTATGGCCATTATTTTAAATTGTTTATGCATTAATTACAAAGTACGTTTTACATAAAATATCTTACTGAACTATTGAAGAATATATATAAATACCCCGCACTTATCATATTACAAAGTCCCCACCGTATTATCCCAACGAAAATATACCCGCAATTTTTAAGTATTTTTTTTTTTTACTCTCGTACAGTTTAATAAATTCTGTACTTTTACATTTGCTATAATATTATGAAACCAATAATATGATTGTTGACTGCAGTACATTGACATTTTTATGTTAACTTGTACCACAATATGTGTGTACTGTAATTTTAAAGAAATGAAAAATTCAAAAGTTATTTTTCCTAGTATCGATTTAAGGATGAAAATACGAGTTTGACTATAAGTGTTAAATATGGCCCACCTTTAAGATTAAGCCTTTCATTGCTATTTGCCATTGATGCACGTATGCTCCTTTGACAAATTACATTGACAGGCCACTCATGCATGATAAGCATATCTGGAATACTAGTTATAGTGGATATACTAGTTAATTAAAATTTACCATAAATTAGATAAGTAATACTTAGTATTCAGTACCTATATAAGGCACAAAATACTTTTTTTCCCGCTCTTAAATCGACGAAGACCTCGGAAATGTTCTTCACATTGCTACGGGATAAAGTATAAAATACTTAATCAAACCTAACCGTAACTAATTAAACGTTAAAATTGTATTGATACTTTGAAAAAAATTTATAGACCGGTTTTAATTCATATTGTACTAGTAAATATCTCGCCCCATGCTTTTAAAATAAAATGAAATTATAATGATCATTATTTAAAATGTCATAAACTCATTTAAATCTCATGAAATACCGGTTAAAAATAAATTCAATCGAATCCAATTTTGATCAATAGACTTTTCGTATACAGCTCTGCCGGAATTTAAATGTTGGATATTTCTTGATTAAGGTTGAATAAATTCCTGAAAATAAAAGGCTCGTAAAAGGTTTTGTTTAGAAATGTTAAAAACTACAATAAATTGGAATAAATCGCATGTGAACATACCATTAATGAAAGCTTGAAATGTTCAAATACGTAATATTATTACTATCCAAATGCTCGCTGTATATTAATTGTGCATAACAAGTAACAACATTGCTTAATATATTTGAGATGAATTTATATTGATATATGTCATAAAACTTCTATGTGTACACAAAAAAAATTAGTAAGTTAAAATGTCTAAGTATTTAAGTACATGTGAATTAGATAAGTGAATTTCAATTAATAGATTAGGTAATCAACTGAAATTTTAAATTATTTTTAATAAAAATAATCCAAATACATTTTTTATCATATCTATTATTTTTAGGTTAAAATTGTATCGACAACTATCGACAATTTATAACTGAGATTCATTTAAATAAAGCGTCGGCATTTATATAAATGTAGGATATTATGCTCACACTTTTGAGCTAAAATTTAAAATAATTTTTACTAATATCAATGAAAAATAAAACAATGGAATGTTTAAGTTAATATAGTACAGATACATTTTTTAAATGCGAATGATATATATATTTTAATTTTCATATAGATCCATCTGTAATCATTGAAATCAAAATTATTAAATAAAATAAAATACTTCTTAAGTAACCGAAAAGTGAAAAAATAAGCTGTCCTACATTCTCTTAGGCTAAAATTTAAAAAAGGGTGACGTGAGTATACACGGGAAGAATCCAGAACGAATTTGTGAAAAAAATTGTTCTAAACTCAAAAGTGTGGTTAAAATTTTGATACATAAAAAAATCCTATTATTTTATGTAATATATATATATATATATATATATATATATATATATATATTATTATACATACATAATTATACATATAAAGATTAAAACATATGGTTTTAGACTTTGAAAATATTATGAGTTTTTTAATTGGCGAAAGGTTATTAATACATCAAAAACTATAGGATATGATAGGTAAACCAATAAAAAATATTTTGTGTAAATTATATGGGTACGATCAAGGTAAGTATCCCGCAAAGTTTTGCAAATTATGATAGTCCAGGTGATCGCATTTGCCTAAAATTTCCTTCCGATTATGTGATAAATTCGGTTCAGAATAATTACAAAAATAACAGTGTTACATGAAACATTACTAAATAGTGCTTACTGAGAGTTCTAAATAGAAAAATGAAAAAAAATCACGAAAGACCACGTAAATTTCTCCTTTTGCATTGGAAAATTATCAAAAAACGTTAAAAGTGAGTTTTGAGTTTCAAACTCATTATATAATGGTACATAACTGTAAACACGCATATTGTACTACTAGATGATACTATAATATTTTATTATTTACCATGTACGTTTTGCATAGAATATATTATTAATTCAATGCAATAAAATATCTTACGTTCATATAATTCATTAGTGCCCTTTTACATTTAAACGTGCCCTATCCGCATGGTGAATGTTTCATCTTCACATTTACAGGTACATCAATGGACAGTGTGCTAATGTATTTTGTCCAATTTATTTCGTTCAAATGTTTTGAGAGTATAATATTATACAGTATTAATGTAATGTATGTAACCCCGCGGTTCCGTATAGTAAATTACAATAATATAACGCATGCGATGTTGTGTTTAAAATCCACCTAGCTGTTTGATCTCCAGAGATTGCCAAAACAAGTATTGTACTAGTAGGTACTAGGAGCAAAAATAATTATAAGGACTTTCGTGAAGTGTATGGCAAGGAAAAAATACTAAATTTTAAGCAGTCTGAAATGCCCCTAAGTCTTCATAAACTGTGTAGTGGCACTCGAGACTCGAAACTTCTGTTTTAGTTCTTCAAACAACAGAAATAAAAATATAATTGTGTCTTGGTTTACTGCTTGGAATAATGCGTACAATACTGCATTGTTTCTTGTATTAGTCACGTATTCTTTATTCTTGTTTGGTATGATGAAAACACCGAAATATTGTTATTTTACGAACCATAGTGTTATAGATATTATAAATATAATATTACAATTTTCTTATAAATTTAAATATGCATGTATTTAATATGTGAACGCATAATAATATGAACAAGTTAACTGAGAATAACTTAATATGATTGTCTTTACTTTTCCTCGCAAGGTTATTAGCATATGTAATTGAATAACGAATTAAATTCAAAAAAACAATTAGATTTTATCAAACATATAATTAGCTGATCAATTCACGAAGAATTTGTTATTTTTGGAAAATGGAAAATGTATTATTATTCAATCTTTAAGACTGTTATCGTTCAGTTTATCATAGAAGTCAATCGTTCAATATAATTTATGATCAATGTTATTTATTGAAAATATTAAATAACTAATAGCTAATAATTAAATAGAACTGTATAAATGTAGACAACGAATACAATTTGTATTGATCAGTTAACAGATAACTTTAAAATAAAATTGTATGTTGTTCAGAAAAAAAAAATGTTTTACATTATGCTAAGCATATTTTAATTCGAGTGTTTTGTTATTGTAACAACACACGCAATTGCACACAGCTGTGAAGCGTTTATTCTGAGAGACCTCTATCATAAATATTTTCGTTTTTATAATAATATATATAATGCTTTATCTTGCATTAGATTCTATTTTTAGAACTATTGATGTATTGTTGGTTTTTAAAATTAAGATTATTCAATGGTTCGTCAATTTTACGACCATGTAAATTAAAAATAATTTTAAATTATTGTTGTTATAAAATTCACAATACAATTATACGAGCTGACAAATATTATTATTTTATGAGTACTGCATAATGTAATTAAAAAATAAAAATAATTTACCCTCAAGAAAGAAATGTTCGACTTTTTTTAGTACTACTAATACTTTAAATACTTCAGACTTTTGGTACACATGGTGCACATAACAACCCTCTTTGCATTTTGAATTTTAAAGGTTTTAAATAATATAACTCTTATTATACGTTCATTAAAAAATAATAGCTACCTTTTATGTACTTAATATGGTTTTGATATTTTTCATAATAAAATATTTAAAATACTAAAGAATCATATATTTAAGTATTTGAATGTGGTTTAATAATTTTAATAAAACACACGTATAATAATTATAATTAAATTATACCGCTTCAGAATATTATAATTATTTATAAGTATTGCGTAGGTAAATGTATTATATACATTTTTTTTTAGAGTTTTTTATTATTTATTGTTTTTGTTGAATAGATGTATAGTTAAATCTATTATTAATATCATTACAAGAACTTTGAATTATATAGTATGGCGGTAAGTGCACACCAAATATAACTAGGTAGTAATATTACAGTTTACAGAATTTTTAAATCTTAAATACGTCCTATAAGAAGTATACTAAAATTTTTATCTATAGATATAGATCAAATATCATAGTAAAAATGAATTTAAACTTATACAAGTTTTTGAACCATAGTAATTATAATAATTGTAAATAATAGAGATTCGGAGTACATTGATCACGACAAGTAACTAAAAATATTACAGCAAAACTTTGATAAAAAAATGAACTTATCATTTAAATAGAATATTCTTTCTGGGAGGTATATACTTTGTTTGGTTCGCATCTAAATGTTCAACGTATTGTACACCTACACTGTGCAGTGTTTCGGATGAAACTCATGAGTTGATCTGAAAGGAAAATAAAATGTTTTTGTTCTTATTTATTGGGTTGTTATTAACAAAATATAACGTATATACCAACAGTGTTAGCGAAAAATATTTATAATTTCAATAACGAATACATTCAAGAGATCCATTATGATATAATTTCAGTTAAGAAAATATTCTATCGTTGGATGTATAATACACGTAGTTTGTGTTTAATAATTTCTATCATATTACGAAAAAATAAACCTTGGATTGCGTTGAATTTATCTTGTAAAATAAAATAAGAAAAAAAAAATGATTACAATGTAGAACATATCATTACAGAAACCATTCGAATTCATCTTTTTGTGTAGGCTCAGTTGATTGTACAAGTGGATTATAGTTACGGTAAATGGGCAATGGTAAGGGATGATTGCACCCCGGAATAGGAAAAATAAAATACCCCACCGAATTTTTCATACTGTCGCATAGGTATTCATTATAATATTATTCTTATTTTTCGCAAAATGTGACGTTATAATACCACGTGTATGATGGTTCTTATTTTTCATTTTTCGTAATTTCAAGTCCGTTCCGTCTCATCGGACCGTTAAGTCCGGACCAAACCCGTACATCACGTGCGAGTATTGTTTATGATTAGCTATAATAATATTGTCGTCGTCTTCGTAGGTATTCACACGTGCTCAACATGTTTAATGTTATCGTCGTCGGTGTGTTTACGTTCAAAAATGAAAAATATCCCGTCTCGCGCAACAATCACCGCAAGCGACAATGGGAAACAACCAAAACATGTAATACTACATTTATAAAAATAATAATATTAAATGACATTATTGCGTTATCACGTCCGAGGTGCAAGTTGTTTTGTTATTCGTATACCTATTTTCTGCTTTCTACACAAATACATACTCGTACAGCGTACACACACACGAACGCACAGGCTTATGGGTAGAATTTTATTTTTTTGGGGGGTTGTTTTGATACAATTTAATACGAATTTATAATACAATATTTTACACTTTTAAGATAAAAAAAACCTTTTATTTCACCTATTACCCATCTTTCGGATTAATATTTATTAAAATATTCTTGAAAAATGACTTCACAACGTTTTATTCATATGCCCGGTATAGATAGTGATTGCAGTTACCCTATTTATACACCCCTGCAGTTCCAACAATCGATAATTTTATGTTACTGAACTTAAATTCTTTTAAAAGATACGATCGTAAAATATTATAAATACGATGTTCTAACGTTAGTGAGAACGCACGTTTATCATTTTACGATTACAATTTATATATTATAATTGGGTAGCAAAAAAAATACTATTACTGTCCAGGTCAACTCATAACTGGTGTGAACTCATTCCCATCTTGCCTGAAAATTACAACTTACGTACTCCTCATTTTTAACCTAACACACGCGTATTTCTGATGACAAATACATTTATAGACTAAAGAAAATATTTTTAGTAAGACGTTTTAACTTTTACGTTTATTAGAATTTGAAATCTGATAAGAATTGTGAATAATTTAAATTGTTGTAAAAAACCTAGGTACCTTGCTGGTACCTATGTTAATACACCATGGCTTGAATAAAATATTTATAGTTACATTAGGGTAATTTTTTTATTTACATAATAATTTTATATATTTTTACAATACAATAATATTTAAAATGTCATTTATATTTTTGTATCAATCTTTGTTAATTCAAAAATCTTGGTGCTCGGCCTAATATACAAAACTGTATTATTAAACAATGAGTATTGTGTTTATGAAATTGATAATGAATAATTTGATGAATGTTTATAAATATTATTCTCTTTATAACGATATTGATTATATTCAAAAGTGGACGAAAAAATATAATATACAGTGGTATGAGAAAGAGTTGGGCGGACAAAGTGAGAATGTGACATTTACTATCGCACCGTTGGCCTCATATGAATTTTAACGTTAAGAGAGACAACTTGAGTGAAACGTGGAATAAGTGATAGAGTAGTAGATAATGCCCGTGACGAAGGCGAGAATACGTGACAATGCGGTGTAGGGGGGGGGGAGACGAGATCTTAAAACTTAAGGAATACTAAGTGTTTATGGATAAAGAGAAGAGTGGAAGTCAGTACAAATATTCGTTGAGACTTTTCAGTGAGCTGGAAGTAAACTAGGGACTGGGATTTTCAACGAAAAGGGTATGGAGATGTTTTTGATGAAAATGGCAAGAGAATTAGTCGATTCATTGCCAATGAAACACCGTCATCGCGGCTATATTAAACTACAGAAAATCAATAGAAAAGTGACGAAAATAGATGGTGAAAATATAAAACCGAGATTTCTTGTAAAGAACGTGAGTGGAGAGATAGAAACACTGAGAGGATGAAGCAGCATGGAGAGTAAAGACATGATCTGAAATCAGAAACAAGTTGTATTATTTGTATTAATATTGTATTGGTATATGATGGAAAAGAAATAATATTATGTTGTAGTGCATGATTAATCATCACGACGTTTAAAATATATAATATATATATATATATATTATATAGTATATGTTACAGGTGATTTGAAATATCTTAATAATGATTTATTATAATTTTTTTATTAGTTACTATATATATATTTCATTTATTGATTATGAATATTTTAAAACTATATGGTATTTAATTTTACTATTTATTTATTCATTTTTGTGTATTATTAATATTTTAAAAAAATGTATAAAATATAAGTAATTATTAAAATATTATTGCATTGGTATTATTAAATTTTAGAAGTATCCTACCGTTAAATATGGTAATTTATGCGCACTCGAATAAAGTATCTTGAAAAGCACGAAAATTCGACTGGTTAGTAGTTACTAGTTGCCTTGTTACTATTTCATATTGCCTTTAACACACAAATACACACATATATATATATATATACTATTAAACTGTAGTTTTATTGTAATTCAAACTATACGGTTGTATTACATAGATACTGTTGACTGACTTTGTTGTTCTACAAATCACATAATCTAAACTTCCACTTTAAGTATAATAATATTATAATAGTCAATAAACACGAACACATAAGTACGTAGGTAAATAAAACACGAGTAACATTATTCGGGGAAAATATTATCCAATGGTCTTCAATGTTTTTGTGAATACTATTTCCCTAAAAAACGTGTTATCTATGCCTATTTTAGCCGACGAAAACAAATATTTTATATGCAATTTAATACAATTACAGATATAGAAATTCGCGTTTTAAAGTACATGTATTATTATAAAGTACTGTATTATTTATAATAATTGTTTTTTAATCTAATTCGAGTCTACAGTTCATTATTTTTTTCTATTTAATATAGTTTTTTTTTTTGTACCTTAAATATATAATACACCTTACATTTCTCTCCAATACAATAATATATGAGCACTAAGAAGTTGCATGGAATGAACTTTTCATAGAATACTCGTATCATCAAAAACTTCATCGTTATTTTATAAAAACAATATTGTACTACCAACAGATTATCTAAAATCGTATTTCTATAACACTTTCAACTGCCTAACTTTAACAAATCAATGAGATTATAATTAATTTAAATATTTTTCTCGAGTTATGTGCACATGCATTGCAATCGATTTAAATATTAATCTGAAAATCTGTCACGCTTCATAATTGAATGCGGTCCCTCGTGAATTTATTCATACAATGTGTTAATCCTAACTTTATGTTTAACATGAAAAAACTAAAACTCGATGTATAATAATTAATAATTTTTTAATGAGCAACTTTGAGAAAATATACTTGGAATTCATAGATTACAACTTTGAATATTATTAAGCCCTGATTATGAATAAAAAACCAATATAATAAATGCCATGTCGTATGACAGACTAGCTATATAATAATATTATATTTAATGTTAATAATCGACTTAAATAATACCTAATTATTGTAGACTAATATACGTTTAATATTTTGTTATATAATTTACTAAAAAAATCATTTCGATGGTTAAATAACTATTTTTAACAAATGTTTAGTTTCTATCGAATGTACCTACTGTAGTTACTATGATAGAAATACACCGATTTAATTATGAGTGAGTACCTATATAAATATGATTTTTATGATTTGTTGATCGATATTATTAAATTCACAGTTTTTCGTATTACACAATTATCTAGAAAAAATTAAACGAATACACAGTGAGGACAAAATACGGGTGCAGTGTATCAGAACAAGAATTTTAATTTTTGTTTTGTATTACGACCGTAAGGAAAAAAAATTGTAATTACCAAAAAAATGTTTCTACTGTTATTGTAATACTTAAGATTTTCGAGATTTTAAAATGACCATTAATTAAAAACACAACGATTTATCTCTTATGCTAATTCGATCCCACGCTCAAAGTCCGTTTCATAATGACCAAAAGACGATGTACGCGTTTCCAGTTTGTGGCAGAGGTCAGAAAAATTTAGATAAATCTCCAGACCAATTATTACGAAAACCTGATAACAGTCTGTACATACATCGCCCTTTGAATTACTACGGAAATATGGAAATAACGATTTCCGTGGGTGGAAATCGCAAACGTTTATCGGAATATTTGTTTACTCTATCGAGGAAATTCTCCCACATTATTATAATAATACTAATATAATAGACTTTACGTAGATGGTAAAATTCATGCGTGCCACACCATTAATAGATATACCGCTCGTATTATAATATTATGACCGTGCGTTGCGATGACTGGACGGATTACCGCGCCTTACCACGCGCGTTTATTCCTGTACCTACCTCATCACATTTTACGACGATAAATTAGGGTACATGTATTATAATGGTTATAATTAAACCTATTACGCGGGAGACGCAGTGAATTAAATTGAATCGGTTGAATTTTAGTCGACCGTCGTCGTCTCACAAAATAGTCACACACACACACACATACACACACGCACACACTACCCTATCGCGTCGTAATAAATTATTATCATAAATTGTAATAAATTATTTTCATTATAACACATTTAACTTTCGTTTACACGACATGCTTATGGTGCACATATTATTTCGAACGCGTCACCAGCCCTGATTTTCGAGTGTTCAGTATCACTTACGCATTCCAGACCGTGTTCCGAATAACAGCACTACGCGGGATCGTCGTGATATTCCAACACGTTTTCCCTTATGTTTTATTCAAGCCGGATTAGCGTTCATATCATATAATAATAATGTAGTCTTCGGAATTCGAGTCATACACACATGCCTATAATAGTTCTGAGAAGTATTAAACAACTATGAATAAATGCGCTTTCCGCGCTGCGCTGTCTACTATATGTACCAATAATAATATTATTTTAATGTATTATATATTATAATACCTACGTCTCATAATATTGTTTCGCGTGTAATGTGTATACATCATTATATTATAGCAACAAAACGAAGCAATTATAATATTGCAACTATTGCAGATCGTCAAAATCGAACCACAAACAAAATGAAATGTAGAATATTATGTCATATTATATACGTCCGACATCCTAAGCTTTTCGATATTTTCCAAAGGAATTTATTACAATAATATTGTTCTATATCATCCTATTAGGGATATAGAAACGATAATATCCCGTATACGTTTCGACGACTGATAAAAATCATGTATTCACAAATCGAAAGCATTTCAAAAGAAAACTGTTCATTAATTTTTACCATTAATATTATTGTTTTTGTTGCTATTATATCCGTTGAAAACAGAACATTGTCTACTTGTATAATCACCAAAACTGCTTCTTCATATGAAACATACTATGTAATAATTATGCTCTAAAAACACATTGATCGTTCTAATGACGCGCTCAATTTGTTTTAAGAAACATTTTGTTTCGAAACAATTATAAAAAAAATAACAATAACAAAAGGAAAACATTGTTGTGCAACGAGAAATAAAAAACTTTCCGCTAACTGTTTTCGTAACTTTCATTTCGTCGGAATAAGACTCGTCCGAAACATTTCTCTAACCTAGGTATACAGGGTGTATTTTTTTTAATTATGCTTAAATTATGCATTCTTCAAATTTGGATTCATGGAAAACGTATATCAGTATGTGTACTACTCTTATATTCAAGACTACATGAATATTTACAATACATATTCTGTATCGATTATTCGGATGTATCCTGTGGCATTAGTAACTTTTGTTTTTCAAATGTGAACATTTTACTTTCGCAAATATTAATGTTTAGTTCATTTTCTGGAATCGTTAATATAAAATAGGTAGTTAATTTATTTGTGTAGTACTTTGATTAATACTATTGAAATTGATCATATTTCGAATTGCGAATGAAAAGCGTAAAATTATTAAAATATTGATATTTTTGACGTAGACAGTAACAATTTGAAAAATCCGACTTATGTATACACCCATAATGTAGTTATATTTTTTACACGTACGTACGCACCCATAAGTAAGGCATTATATTTTAAAGTTAAAACGACAAAAGAAAATTAGCAATGTCCTTTAAAACTAACCAGATATTATTCTAAATTATACAAGTAACTATTTTTTTACACTTTTCAAATGCAATTTAAAATTAGGATAATTCCGTATATACTTGTGTAAAAAAAAAAAAAAACTATATTCTCGTTCGAAGAACAAAAGTTTATATTGGCTCTGGATCCTGCTTCTTAAGCTTAAGAAATAGAAAATCATCTATATACCGGAAAATATGTTCATATATGTAGCATATATTGAAGGTTTTATGTGAATAGAACTTGGATAACAGGCATAATTTAAGAGTAATAATGAGATGGTAAAAATGTATATAAAATCACCCTATATACATAATATATGGATTTGAACTTAATAACATTTATATTATAATTTAATAAAAATAAATATAAAATACATACACACACATACACACATATTATATATATACATTGTATATTGTACACATTTAAACTTATTATACTTGCAAAGTAGTTACTATATATAATGTATATTATTTTTAAATTTGGAAAACATCCAACATATTTAAATTGCGGGTAAACCCTTAGGGCCATATAGTAGGTATCTAAATAAATTATTGACCTCTTTTATTTGTTATTATTTTTTGATCCTAATATAACATGTTACCGAACAAATTATTAGTATATATAGTCTAATATACTGTGAACAATGAAGGGCCTACTTACTCGTGATACGGACTGTAAACGTTATTAGCCAAGCAATTCCATTCATATATAACAGACTGGATCGCACCAACCCTGGTTATTCAAATGTGTCCGTGGGTCAGTGGGTACGTAATTGTACAGCATGATGTTGCTGTCGTATGAAGGAGGAAAAAAATGACGGAACCTATCGTAAAGTACGCTACCGGAGCTAAGTATAATGTGACATTATAATATTATTACAGCCGCGATAGCGTATACTTTACGATAGGTTCCTTTCCGACATTATTACTGTCTGTAATTATGGTTTTCAACGCGTTTCTCGTCACAACCCCAGATAGCAACGATTTACGATACGTACAGCTTTAACACAACGCGCTTACTTATTATGTTTATTTAATTTCGTTCTTTTCTCCGACCGTTCGACGCACGTACAAGCATAATGTCAAAAGTAATGCCATAAGTGTACGTCTATACATAATAATTCAGACTTATGCAATATAGATACTATCGTACGGCAGGTATATAATAATATAACATCATACCTGTAACCCGGGTGTACCGCAGTAAAGTGACCGGCCGAGGGTGCGTGTAGGCAAGGAACGCGTGTATGCATGTGTGTGGCGAGTGGTGTGCCACCGTCGTGAATGGGTGGAGGGGGGTATAATACTGAAAATGCCAACGTATCGCCAATTATTATTATTATTATTATTATTATTATTATTATTATTATTAATAGTAGTAGTAGTAGTAGTAGTAGTAGTATTATCATTATTATTAGTATTATTCGAGGGCGCGTATGGTCACAAGGAGTTGTCGACGGTGCGGTGGTGTATATGGTGGCGGGGGGAGGAGGGTCGGTTGTCGGTTTTCGGCGATAGCGCGCTGCCGCCGCGAGGGCAGTCGAAAAGGTGGTCGCAGCCGGTAGCGGCGTAACGTTCGCGCGCGCTGCGACCGCGTGACGTCACATGCTCACGCCGGCGCGACCGACCGCGGCGGCGAGCGGCACGGGCGGTTCGCTGTCGAAACGTGGCGCCCAGTGCGTGAATTGGGATGAGGACGGACGCCACATGGGTTCGTCCAACTACAGTTCATACAACTGTTTGACGAGTTGGGACAGTTACGATAGGATACCCAGGTATATACGATATAATATTATTGTTATAGTTGATTATTTTATTTATTTTTTATTAAAGTGCTTTTATTTTCAAAAAAACATTATAGCACAGCAGTTACATAAGTAAAATATAAATTCAAAATATAGATTATATACATTTTATATTATTTCTTATTATTGTTGTTATAATTATTATTATTATTATTATTATTATTATTATTATTATTATTATTATTATTACTGTATTACCGTCGATATCGCACTGTATCGTTTTGATTTTGATTTTTGATTTTCTTCGCTTTAGCGTCGTAAAAGACATTTATATATTGTACATAGGTACAGCCACGGATTGAGATGTTTCTTAATTCGTGGGTATACTGTATAAAGCATTCATACGTCGCGTTGTTACATATTATAGAAATGTACATGTAAATACGGTCGGAAACAACGTACATCTAGATCACAAAGCGGAATCTTCTAACGAATAATATTATAGACCGAGTGTGTAGCTTTGGATCCCGAATGATGGAGTCTGGGGAAGATATAATGTTATTAATTATTATTTTCATCCGTATCGATCTATCGTGTTTTACAATCGTAGTACATATTATTATATATTTGCATGCCAAAAAATCGTATTGCGAAATCGATTCTTCCGCGGTCGAGCGAATACCTACGACCGTTGACTCTTTCTATGGTCGTCGTCATCGCGTATGCAGCCGTCGCGAGGATGTAATACGATAAAACTCGTTGTTCCTTTATGAATTTGTTTAGACGAGAAAAAGGAATATTGAGCCAAAACTTCACCGATGGTGCGTGTGGGTAATCGTATGCACGTGCAATATCCGTTGTGCATGTGACGTGCGTGAGTGATATTATCCGAGACGTTCTACGATTTTATTTGATTTTTATTTTTTATTTATTTTTTTTTTTTTGTCGCTGACTCAGTCCCCCGTAACAATATGCATTTTAATATTATACGCTATACTTTTTACATCACTTTGACGTGACCGTTTTCGTAAAGAGCAATATATCCTTCTCCTCATCCGATGTGATGTTTGTGTAGGTACATACATGTGCGTGTACGTATATGGTATATATTTTTTTTTTATATATATTCCATATACATGAGACTCTCGTTAAACGAGCGATAAAAACGATAGTGACTTTGGCGGTGGTCACCTCAAATATTCGAACCAATTTTTATTGATATTATTATTTTTGATTCCACGCACGATTGCATTTTATGGTCCATACCGTATTGCGTTTATGTGTATGTATATGTGTGACCTACGTCCAAACGTTATTCGGACGATGAATTAGTTTTTAAAGACAGTTGTTTATTTTTTATTCTTCAATACTACTAAAATATATATTTTTTTTTTTTTTGTTGCACTCTGACAGTTGTGTCTACTACTTGGGAATACTTCTCATTAAACGTCAACACACTATGCGCATGTCTTATTGACGTCTTTTGTAAAACAAAAGTATAGTTTTATAATTTATTTTGTACCAATACAATATATAAAATATATAAACATATTATACAATATGAATAATTTGACTTTAAGAACACACATTTTTAATAATTAATTTTAATTTGATTTGAAACAAATTAAGTATGATCTTAAAATGTATCTCTCACCGGACTATGAAATATTGCATAATACATTAAAATATGTACAAATTATTATACTCATTACTTAATATATAGGTATTTGAATATTTTATATAAGCTTATGTGATTGTATCCCATACGCACTTTGTTTCAAATCAATATAAACCCAATTTGTATGCTCTGATATAGTATAGTGTGTTGACGAAATAATAATAATTACTATATATATATATATATATATATATATATATATATATATGTATATATAATATATATTATATTAAAAATCTGTATTTTTAATGGAAAATCATCAACCTGACAATAATTACCAATTTGCGTTTTTCATCTTATATCTGCCAAATAAAACCGAAACAGTAAACTAACGTATTCCTATAAAATATAAGCCGAAATAGTAAATATTCTGGAATGTTTTTAAATTTTTAATTGCTTATAAAACTTTTTGGAATATTATTTTTAGATACACTAATTGAATTAAATACCAAGTAATGTGATATTAAAATTAATGAATAATCATCATATAAAGAACATATTAAACAATTCGTGATTTTCTAGTTGTTCAAATTGTATTATTATTTATTCTGTATAAATATAATATATATTATAACATCAGTTTGAAAGTTTGAATTCAACTATTTGATATACGCGGGATATTATGGTAAATTTAAAGTATTACTCATAGTTATAATACCTATATGCCAATAATACAGCCAACGTGTAGGTCTCTACATTACAATTTACAATGCAACGTATGGTTGACAAACTTAACTAAACCGTACTGCGTATTAACAAATATTACAAATATTACATAAATATTACATAATACAGCGTCTATAATAAAACTGTGACAACAGATTAATTCATAAACCGCAACGATAATTAGGGTGTGCAAATTCTCAATCCCATTGCTCGAAACGTTTCTCGCTCCGAGCAATTTACTCTCATTTCGCAAGAATCCGTTTCGTGTCGCTTGAAGGAATAATACTCATCAATACAATTAAAATTATCATAGAAAAACAAAAAAATGTACACCTCTCTCCGTGAATTTCAAAATGTTTTCGTCAATGATTTACCCACCCAAAATAATAATACGTATGCACTAGCAGTATATTATTACCATTTATTTTGAGCGAGTTCTATTTTTCCTTCCGTCTTTTCTCCCTCTTTCCCGTATCCCGGAAACTTGCACAGTGACTTATTGCTTCTCGCCCTCAGTTCAACGGACTATTGCTCCCGAGACCCAACATTTAGATCCCGAGTTCCGGCCGCAGGAATACTGCAACAGCCCGGTGATGGACACCGCAGCCGGTGACAGTGATTGCAGCATGGAATAAATTATATCGCGAAGCCGACGAAGAATAGTGAACGCGTTATAGTCATTGTGTCCTGTTATCGTTAAAATATATAACGTATAGATGCGCATTCCATATCGGTGTTTAGGATTGCACGTCGTCGTACCGATTTCATATTAAAGCACCCGGATGGTATCGCATGTGCGTGTATAAGCTTGGATATGCAATTATTTTTATCAATTTATCAAGCACCCTGCACGGTAGTGTCCACGCGCCGTGTATTTCAAATATATACTCCATTGTATTATATACTCTCACACACGTATTTTATACATGTATACAGGTTTTCGATGTACATATATTATAAACATGTTATTAAGGTCTCGACCGTCCAACGTAATTGTACTACAATTTCATATTTATGACAAATATTTCGTATTTTAATGTACGCGTATATACGCCCAGCTGAAGTTTGATTTTGATTTGGATGATCTTAAACGAGGCCGTTTATTGATATTAGTACAAGACCACAGTACTGGTAATACTAGTATGCAGATATATGTACACTCTCAAATACTTAAAGGTTATTCAATTTCACAAAAACAAATGTCAATAGTTTGATAAAACATGAAATTTGTAATTTGTAATTAATTAAAACAAACCATTTTCAATGTTGTATGATTGTGGAATAAGTTAAAAGGATTATAAGAAAAAAACAATGTATCGTATTTAAAAACTCAAGTACATTAAACATTAAACTTGTTAATGAACATTGCATTATTTTTCTTATTTCAATATGTCTATGCAATTTTCTCAATTTCCTTTTAAAGCATTTTACCTTACTTCTTTCATAATATTACCATCATTATGTTCAAAAATAATTAATTGTAATTTTAAAATTCTAATAATGAAATTAATAAAATAAAATTTAATCGATATGAGTTGAAATGTCTATGCTCTAAAAAATATAATTATTTTATTATTGTAATTTGTATTTTGATATACAGTAAAGTATAACAGCATCGCATGAATTGGTATTATTTGATATTCATTTTCTAATGAACTTAGTTTTTAATTAAAATGAAATGTAAATCTTAGGATTTGATTTGTATTTTATCATCGTTTTATATTTTTACGCAAAACCGTTTACAATAGATTAATGAAAAAAATAAAAAAAAAATACAAAATACATGATAAAAGAAATATTTAGATCATGATCACTGTGTTTTTGTTTACTCAATGCATTGTACATCAGTATAAATTTGCTGGACCTAAAACGAAAAATTCCATAATAGAACACAATATTCTATAAAGAAACCAACTAAGTGCTATGATCGTTCTATAATAAGAGCAAGAAAAAAATTGAAATAAAAACGATCGAGCGGTTCTTAAATAGGGTTTCCGGTGTCAGAGAAACCGTGAAAGTTTTACAAACATGCGTGTATGTATAGGTACGGCTAATTTCACGCAAATGTCCCATTGAAATCAGTTCGTAATCCGGGATCGCTAAATCATGAGCTGTTCAATTATTTTGGCCAAGACTATTATAATACTACGTAGCATTCGGTCCATTCATTAAGCATAAGTCGTACTATGTAATGCACTATTATATTATGCCTGGCTGACACGTTAAAACCGACTTCACTCCCAAGATTGATGGTACGACCGTCTTGGATTCGCGGTAGGTACTCGCAAACAATCCAGTTTCATCAGCAATTTTGTTGAACTCTATTCGACGGTGCATTTGGTTGAAGACACCTGCATCAACCGAAATGTTTTTGAGTCAAATTCAAGTTTTTCGCGTAAATAGAAAAATATTTGTCCGGCATATACTTATTAATAATAATAAAAATGCGATTTTTTTAAATATCCTTTCTTTGTGTATATATGCATATAGTAAATAGTAGTAATAGTATATCCCTTCGAAAATTCAAATGAATCAGTATGATAGAATATGACTATATGCTTATTAGTCAGTGAGTAAGTATAGTACTTGAATCATATACATATTATATTATATAGATTTCACGTAAGCGTTCGATGTACGACAATAATCGTAAATACAGGAACTACCTACAGACGTTTTCTGAATATTACATCGTTATTGGCTTTCCAAATTTTTTCATGTCAACGGAAATTCACCTTATGCGCGTTTGAAGTGCACTACGTTTAGATCAGTGCTTCTCAACCTGGAGGCCGTGGCTATATGACCGGGGGCCTTGAAATATGTATTTAATTTAAAATATTTTCGATTATTTAGTTATTATGTAGTTATTATTTAGTTAATTAATGATTCTGATTGAGGGGGGCCTTGACAGTTTTACATTAAATTTAGGGGACCCTATAACAAAAAAGGTTGAGAAGCGCTGGTTTAGATAGAATATTATTATAAAATTGATAGACATTCGAACGGTACAAAATATAATACAAATACAGTGGTTCACGGACGTTAGAAAATAAAATAAAATTCTGTTATATTTTAATCGTTGTGTGGTCCTCAAAGTGTTTATTGTAAGTTAATACTAATATGTAATAACAGTGTACTGGCCGTAACATCACGAAACCATCTAAAACGATTTCTGGTGCACTTCACTGCGTGGTCATTGCGTTCCATTCAATCCCATAAATGACGTAAGTCGTTATCGCTCACGACCTTCCTAATCCCGCGCTTGAAATGTACTTCGGAAAGTAATGTTACACCAACGATATAATATAATGTATTATTTTTGATTTCTTTTCGGGCCGCCATGCGTACTTTGTATAATATAACATCATCTTGGTCGAACTAAACCCACTGATTTTCATCGTTGGCCTATATTTAAAAACATTTCATCGTATATTTTTATTTTATGGCTGTTATAAAATGTTTTGCGAAGGTACAATATATTATTTTGTGTATAAAGAAAAAAAATCTGCTTCAGAAAAATAGCAATATAATATGATATTATATATAAATAAATGAAAAAGGAAACAAACTTTAATTTTCAATCGGAAAAATCGATGCGTACATGCCTTGTATTAAATTAAATATTTAAGTCGGTGTACCTACTATGGGTTAAACTGCAAACCGTTCAAATATTATGTTCTTATTGAAATCGTTAAGTAATAATTAATATTTAAATAGTTTGTAACATTTAATAATTACTATTCAGAACTGCCGGTTTTTTCTTGGACACTGTTTATAATAATATAAAGAAATTGTTGATTTTGTTTGTAATATTTGAAAGAACTTTTTAAACCAAGATATTAAGACATCATGCAAAAATAATAATAATAATAATAAACATTTTTTTTCAAATCCAATATGAGATTGCTTACACTAAATAACAAATTATTTGTTCGGTATTTACTAATATATTCCCAAATATATATTAATTCTCATAAACAAGATTCGGCCCCATATATTTTGCGAATTTTCATCTGTTATGTTCTTGAAAAGTTTTAAATCAAGAACTAATGAACAAAGATAAAATATATTATATTATAAGCTTAAAACTTGATAAAATTTGATATAATTTTTTCCATCTCTCTATAAAATTATTTTCGATGACTTTCTTTCTCCTTAAAAATGACTACTATTCTCTTAACTCATAAAATGTATTATTTAAATTATGTTGAGAATACATATTATCTGTATGAAACTAAAGGGCTAAACTATAATTAACCTCAAATAGATCATCCCATCTGCCAAGATACTGATTTTTATAACTATTACAGATATTAAAATTGATAATATATTATTGATACTAAAATTTATAACATATATCAATATGTTTTATTATATCCAATAACACATTTAATATTATATACACACAGAGCCCATATTTTATATAGGTTTTAATGGGTTTTCCTTTCACACTTTTGCAGAGTAATAACGCTCATAAATATTTTTAACAAGAATAATGATATTCAATAAATAAAGTGATTTAGATATCTGTATATAAAATTATTATTTTAATATAAATGGACAGTAACATTATAATATAATATAATATAATATTATAATATAATATTCGTGTTTATTGTATAAGTATGACTAAATTTCAATTCAACTGTGGATCTAAAAATCCATAATTACCTATGATTCTTTAAACTTCGATTCAAAAAATAATACAGAAAAAAACATAAGCATCGAAGAATATATTTGAATATAATAAATACAAATTATTATTTTTATTATATTTTTTAATATGCAGATAATATATATATATATGTATATATTTATTAAATATTAGGTATTTAGATATATTTATTAGGTATATTATAATGATATAATAAATACCTTTAGTGTTTAAATTGTATTAACAATCATCATAGAAGGTTAACATTTATTTGCATTTTATTTTTAATTTTCAGAGATTTAAGATTAATTATAGGTTCAATTAAATATAGAATGACATTAATCCATTTTATACTTTAGTCGATCAAATGCACTATTGATTTTTAGCTCACATCATATAATATTTTGTAGGACTCACAAATATGTTATTTCAATTATTGTTCGAGTATTTTTAATCCATATCTGGATTAAATGTTATCCATACCAAAATGGCAAAATACATACCAAATGATTTACAATTTGAAGACTGACATAGTTGTTAATCAGTGGTGTAAAATTTACAAATTACATATGATTTACGTAATTACATTACGATTGCAATCATTCGTAATTGAAACAAATTCATTCAGTACTTACTGTATTATATTATATTATATATTATTTATTATAGTAACTATGATGTCATGAATATATTACGACGAATTTTTGTTTGTAAATAATAAATATACACATTTTTTTTTCTCCGCACAAACTAAAAATCTATGGAAATAGTACTACTTAATTATACTACGGAGGCTGTGGTGCACGAAAATATGTTTTGGAAAATTAAAATTCAAAATTTACATAAATAATTTAAAAGTTTGACTTTTGTAGAGTTAAATTAAACGAAGTTAAAAGAGTTATCTGTCTTGTAGAGAAAAGTGTATAGTTTTATTTATTTGAATTCTAAAACAAACGTAACAAAATCGCCTAACGCCGTGTTGCCGTAACTATGACATAATAATAAAATGCTTGAAACTTTTTCCCTATAATTTAAGAGACGAACATGTTGGTTTTCTTATGGTTTTTCGTCCAAAAGTTTGAGAATTTTTCTTAGATTAAAACACTTCAGACTGTACTTTCAATAAGTATTTTCTTAATACTAATATCCTATTGTAGCTTTCACAAAAACAGAGAAATATACGAACAACAAAATTACAGTTATTTGTTTTTAATAAAATGTTATTTTCTAAATTTCTTATAATATCAAAGATTTACCAGGGATCTTTGCAATAAGACGATTGTCACGTTCAAATTATAGAAATTCTTCGAAACCTCTATTTATTACATTTCGCTGCAGTGATGGACGAAACCACCACAGGCTACTGTCTGACCCGACATAAGTTAATCACATTCTTTTTATTCGAATAATATAAGTATAGGAAATCGACACGTAAAATATTGCTAGGTATCGAATGGTGGTCAGTGCGGTCAGCAATCTGAACATTAGTGACCGGAAAGTAGCTTCATGAGAACCGATCATTCTGTGCTCTGTCATGCTATGATCCTGTGATGATTAATAACGTTTATTTTATGACCTGTCGCTGACAAAAGATTTTTAATAATAATTATAATTTAAATATTTTATTTTCCATACCTATTATACGCCTTTTATTTATTCAAGCCTTTTTTTTTATAAACCATATGCGTCCAACAAAAACTAAATAATATGTAGGTTATATTCGTGTTACATAAGTTGTCATAATTTTTTATGTTTATAATCCTTCAAATGTTGAAATTATGAGATTAGTTTTTTTTTTTGCAAACATATTATTTGAGACTAATTTTGATAAAATTAATAATCCAGTGTATTTAAACCTAAAATTATATTAATCCCCACGATTACTTATACCCATAATCATAAGTTCGAATTATTGTTTGAAGAAACATACTTACCTATGTTTTACACTCGAATTCAATTTACCTTTAACATGCTACCGTATAGTACTTAATAATATCAGAAGTTAACAACTTCAGGTAAAATAAAAGTGAAATACTTTCCGAAAGATCTCAAATCGTTTAATCGTTAAAAATAATACGTAAAATCAGTCAAAATCTTGAGTTTTCAAACGTTTTTGGAACTTTTTAGTATACTAAATATAAATTGATAATAATTTATAATGTAAAATGTATCGTATTATTATACGGAATTCGAATCAATGTCAAGTATTGTAAACATTATTAAGGATAGGTACACGTCTAGCTGGTATCTTCGAACAGAAGAAATTGTGGTGAGCAAAAAGCTCTTAAATAGCGATGAGTGGGGTGTGGGAATACTTTGGGAGGTAAGAGAAGGGAGGGTAAAGGAGGGTTAGTAAGGGAGGTACACACTGCCTATATTCTTTTGGCGGTCGAATATCATTACCGGTGGTGGCAGGCTGAAAGCAATTATAGCGTTTTGCACAGCTGCCCACCCCCATCACCGGGAAACAACACCGCGTGTGATTGCGTATCGCGAACCGTATAAATTTGTGGGTGAAAGGGTGCAGGAAATGTAACGGAACCGCATGGGAAACGTCCGGGCCAAGAGATTTTGCAAAAGTCACGAAACCGCAATCACAATCCTGGTTGTAGTATCTATCTCGTAGCTTTTCATTGTGTATTGCAGGCACGTAATGACGAATAATCGAAGTGAGGAGGGGAAGGGATATTAGGTGAAGGTAAGAGTGGGGTGAAGAAACTGACAAAAGAAATGAAACGTGAGAGGGGAAAAAATGGTTTTTAGCGTACATATACCGTCGCTGTTGCCTTGTTGGACGGTCAGTTTTGTTTTAAATACAACAAACGACCGTTTGTGTTTTCTTTCAGGAAGACGAGAAGATTTTAATAACTATTATCATGAAAAAATAAAACTTATATTTATATAATATTTAATGATCGAGAACATTTAATCTACATTGTATGTGCAATTAAGAATCCTAGTATAGGTTAAAAATATATTTTGCTTTAAAATAAAAATTTCAATGGCCGTAAGCCGTTGTCTATTTTGTATGTATATATGGATACATCGGAGAAATTAAACGCTGATAAAGTGACATTGTGTTTTTTTCAACACCTCTGAATCTGAAATTCAAATAGTACTGTACAGCGCCTGAAGCCATCAAACAATATCAATTTTGGCTATACAATTTAGTGAAAAAAGTTATGGAAAACCTTTAACATAAGAGCTAACACCTGGGGTAGTTTCGTTAAAAATTGTTATGATGTCAAACGAGGCACATTTCAGTGGTTTCTGGAATTATTCTTAGTAAATATAATATTTACTATGTAAAACATAAACAGAGATAAAAGAACTGCACTATTAACTAGTAGATAAAACAACCAACCAGTAACGGACTTTCGTTAATAACTACCTAGAAATAAATACTCAGATAAGATATTTTTTGAGCAATTAGCTTTTAATATCAAACTCCGAACAAATTTTTAGGTGATTACAGATTACTGATTCGTATTATGTATAAATTTTCAATAAGCTGATTAAAAATAATTTTAATTTAATTTAAACTTGAAAATTTTATTTAAATAACCTTTAAACTCATCCCCTTCCATGACTTACTTCCCACCAATATTAATATTTAAATTATGAAATTCAGAAAATTGATAATTAAGCGAAATTTTTTTTTTTATATAAACTTGAGTTTAATAAATAATTTAAGACTTTAATTGAATGTAATTCAGTCAATTTTTGAGATGGAAAAAGTTTATTTATCAAAGTTGCTTAAAAAAAATATTTCTATTGAAATCTGGTATTGGATATAGGTGTTATCATTTAAAAAATTGTAAGTTTTATTTATCATGACCAAAATAAAATAATTAAAAATATGAAAATTATCCAATATGTGTACTTTAGTGTTTCTTGGATCCTCGAATAAACCCTGTTTCAATCCAAGGTCACTGGGAGGAAATATTTCGTGTTATCATTTTAGTGAAGCACAGCGTATATCCAATTGTATAATTTTATTATCCGGCCAAGATGTTATGAGTATTCATATAGACAAGTTACTATAATTCGGTTATGACCGTGTCCCGTATTTAGTTAAATGTCAATTTTATTTAAATATAGAACTTAAATAAAAATTATTTTTAACTATAATGTGTATTCATTTGTATGAATTATTAATTATCACTATAGTAATTCGGTCATCGGTAACCACATTTAAACATACGGTACGATAGTTGGAAATTTTCAACCATCGGATATAATGTGGTAACATCGTATTAACCCGCACCTTTGGCTATAAATAAAATCAGCCAAAAATATTTCCCGATTCGGCTCAAATTGTACGGGACACAGTTACGTAGTGTATAGAGTACCTTTATAGGTTAGTTTTTATACGTGAATTTACCCATCCGACTATCTATAAAGGTACGCTATTGAAAACTCGTATGACGAGTAGGTAATACGTATGTCAGGTGCAAGCACACGTTTTTGGGTGTCGAAAACTTGAAACCCTTTCCAATATTTTTTTTTCCTGGACGCACTTAACACTTACAACTTTTTTGTGCTATCAACAATGGGGATATTGTTTTTGTGAAATTGATTAATCCAGAGCGCAATATAAAGTGCTAAAAATATTCAAAATGCGTTTGACGCCCTCGATATTTGTTGTATAAAATGTATATCTAAATTGTTATCAGATAGGTATCATGTGAAAAGGCTAACTACAACAGCTAATGAACGATTATATTATTATACTATCCTATATTCCACGGTGTTTCAAGACGTGTTTAATGATCTTCAGTAGGCCACGAGCCCATGACTGCCTGAATGGACTCGCTTCGCTATCAATAATATAAATCGTGTGATATTAACTTTAAATATAGTTAATCAAATATTAGATGGATTATTATCTCGTCGCCTTAACTTATTTTGTATGTGATTAATCCGTTAAATTAATTATATAATGTTTTTTCATCAAAAAGTCAATAAACAGTGCAACAATTAACAATTTACACATTTCATACTCTATACCCTCTCCTCCTAGATAAATCATACGCCTGGGCCTGTGTAACTCGATGAAATATTATTATCAATACTATGATTATTATACGAACAGTAAATTTTGCCAAAATACGGCGCATGGCCGTGCCAGTGCGGCAGTGCAATGTTTCTGATGGTTTTACTTCCCCCTCCTCGAAACGTTAAACTTCTCGCTTGTGCACGATGACGGTGTTTGCTCGTATTTTGAAATGCATTTTCGTTTTACATTAATCATAATCGACGTGCACCGCACACAAAAGGTAAAATACATTCCCTGTCCGACGACTGCGGTATAGTTGTTAAACAAAATCGATAGCTTTATTTGTATACACTGCAGAGTGTAGTGCGTGTGTGTGTGTATGTGTGTGTGCGTGCGCAAGCATATGGTTAGACGTTGCCAAATGATTATAATGCATTTCGTATGAAGAAAAACATAATGGAAAGAAAGAAAAATAGAACGCACATAGGCTGACGACGACGACGACGAATAGGTAAAATATTATATAGGTAGTAGAATACATGTATCCTTGCACGCGAGCGATGGATGGAGAATATACTTAAAAAAGGGTCATTATTACCGAAATCCATTGAATGAACGAGAATCTCGATAATTTATGCGTTTAACCACAACGTTGGTGTCAAACCTCGTGGTGGTGCTCGATGCCTTCGACTTTTACAAATCTTTTTTTACCCCGACAAAACCCTGTGCATACGTCCGCGGTTCCTGTCTAAAAGTTGCGACGGCGTAGGTATTATTAGTGGTGTGTATTTTATAAAAAAATAAAATAAGGTCATAAAGTGGTTGTTCAAACACAAACAATGTCACTGAACAGTTTTTTTTTCCTATACAACACACTGAAGTGGGCATCAGAAGCACATGCTACACGTATAATACAGTCACACGCGTATTGACGTTTCTAACATGTTATCGAGTTATTTGGTTACGAATATTAATCAAACGTTACGAACGGGAATACCTAGCTGAACGTCACGACGATGATAACCAAATATAAGGATAACAAAGTTCCCGTAACTTTTCGCATCATTTTACAATATCATTGTTTATTATTATTTGTATTATTATTATTATTATGTATTACATCGCTCAGGATAACCGGAGCCATGTGTTCCTTATTGTCGGGAATATTACTATAAAAGCGGATTAATGTGTCGCGCGTTATAGCACAATGGACGAGTTATCACTGTAACTTTATATACTTATCAAACAGGCGTAGTGATAATTAAATTTTAAATAAAAATAGCACGTATGGTTGTGTGATACTTCGAGGGATGAATTCCTCGAACCGTCCAAACCGTTGTTTGACTAAACCGCAGCAGATATTTTGTCTCAAGAATACTATACAACAAATGCGTTCTGTATGTATACAACAATTATTATTATTATTATTCTCTTCTACCTTGATATTATAACACGTGAATTGCGTCCACAGTTTAACATTATAACAATACCTAACGAATAACATTAATCGAAAATTGAATTCGATATGGTATACGAATATTCTTGTTTCGAAACTATACAATTCGGTCGAATAATGAACGTAATACCATACTGTGATTATTATTATTATTATTATCATTATAACTGTGATTTAAGTCCTATGAACTTTTGTATCGTTCAAGTATGACAAAAATTCCAACTGTTGTATTGAAACAATTAAATTCAACATTACTTGTTCGCTCATTGTTGGAAACGCTCGTAATTGTTTCGTAAAAAACATTGGCAAGTTTATTTACGCGCGATTTTTCGTTTTATTATGGCCGTAAAAATACGAATACAAATGTTGTAAAACACCAAATCCATTGATTTTATTTTTAAATGGTACGTTGGAACATTATATTAAACACGTAATTAAATAAACGATATGAATTAAGTTGATAACCGCGAATAAGTACACATTAATAAATTTTAATCCGTGTCGAAAACAAAAACTGTGCCAAAATGAGTATAAAATTATTATTATTGGTATAATATCGTTACCTCCTAAAATATAGAAATGGTGAAAACAACCAAACAGCGAAATCTGTATTATCCGCATTAAAGCTTTGAATAGGGTAATCATACGTTTGTAGTTTTCAGGGGACAACTCAAACACTTTTTCGTTACACCACTAACCGCGGTTAAACAGCACCAATAGCAATATGATTACAATTTTGTATTAAATATCTTTCGATACACATATATTTGCGGTTTACACCATTGCTTCACTCCGCCTAATTACTACATGCAAGTATTGGTGATTTTGTAGGAAGCGGTTATACTATGATGACATAAGGGTTAAATTGCCTGAGTGCTGACACACAAAAGTGTAAATACTCGGACACAGGACTTGCAGTATGCCATACGTCGTATTAATACAACACTAGTTTGTCATCCTAACTATAATGCAGTGTCTCAACCTCTGTGATCTGTGAGATGCGTACCCTTAGCCAGAGGTCTCCAGCAATTGTTTACAGCCTATTTTAGACATTTTTAATTTTTAACGATCCACGATCATCAATAACCTTTATCTTGACACATTTGTATTTATAATAAAAATAGATTTGGACGTTGATGAAAATTAATAAATTTTTAATATAGACACATGGAAATTACTTTATTATGCACCTATACCAATATATCGTATTCATATAAAATCAATCTATTCTTTTTTTTTACTAATTATATAACGTGTATTTTATAGTATTCTTATAAATTATAATAAATTTAGTGTTCAATTTTTTTTATTAGAAAAAATAAATTAAATTAATTCATTATTAAAAATAAAAAATAAAAACTTCTGTCGATATAATAAGAAGTGTTCACATTAATTTATAACAGTAAGTAATGAAAAGTAACCAATAAAACATTATAATACGTGTAACAAATAAAAACCGGTAATTTTTAATGTTTCATACATCATCACGCAGTGCAATATAACAGTAATATTTTTAGTAATATATGAAACGGTAATAATAGGAAAAATTTAAATAAGTTAAAAAGATCATCGAATAGGTAAATCTAAGGGGTACGTGGTACTTTGGTGAAAGGGTAGGAGATACGTGAAACGTAAATGAAAAATGAATGGGAAACGATGTTCTAGCTAGTGAAAAAGAGACCAATTAATGATTATTAAAAGATAAGTTCAATACTCAATAATCATATTACATGATAAATATTTTTTTTTTGAAAATATGTTATATTACGTTCGTTGGCGATGAGAAAAGTGCTAGTAAAATTTGAGTCCACGTCAAAATATGACGTCTAAATTTGATTTCTGTAAATTTTGATTTCTGTAACACATTGGCCATTGTTGTAACATTATCAACTTAGCACTGTATTTCAACGTGCGTTCAGATCATCATTATCGTTACAAGAAACGAAAGATAAATTGTTTAAAAAGTATTCGTAATACCTATTCCTATTTATTTTTCCAGATGGTGATCGACGAAAAATCTGCATAATTTTATTCTTCCGCAGTGATTTTCTTGAATAAATTTAAATTTTAATAAACGGTCAAAAACATGACGCCAAAATAACATTGAATATATTAAATCAGACAAGGAATATTAATAAACGCTGTTCGAAACAATATATTACATTTTTATATAAATTACTGTTACAGTGTTCAATAAACCCGACCCTGAGCGATATAATATTATTATCAACTGTATAGATACCTAAAATTTATAAATGTTATACTCAAAATTACAAATCATTGATAACGGTTTTTATAAAATCAATTTAGCAATGTTAATCTATAACATTTTTTGGTTTTTGATCTTTTTAATCAACTAAAACACTTGAATGAATTGAATTTTCGCGGTATAATAAATGAAAATTATAGAAAATAAATACTTAAATATATTTTTTTAGTTTTTGTTTTTTACTTGTTTTTGTGGCATATCAATAGGAATTACAATATTCTAATAAAAAGTAAAACATTATATATAGACCAGTATAGTGCATAGATTCGTACATTTTATACTTATTATGAACCTACTTATATAATATACTTATTTACTTCGAAACGATGACGTGTTTAATTTTTTTTTTTTTTTTTCGGAACATCACGATTAAACATATAATTAATAAAACATATAATAGTCATAATAATAGTTGGACTCGTTTTTCATATATTCACCACTTCATGTATAAAAACCACATGATTAACACGCATACATTGATTTGATATTTAATTTGTTTTTGATTCACAAAATTATCTTAACATGAAACACAATAAAATTGTTTCGGTTGAACGACTGTATATAATTTCATTTGGGGCGAATCGTTGAAATTGCTGAATCCGTTTTTAATTGAAAATGATTTATAATAAAATTTATCATATTATACTGAACTAAATAGAATAAATACAATTATTATTATACGTTCAATTATAGTGGCCTGTTAAACGAACTGATATTGCTAAGCTGCGAGTATAATTTATCACTCTACGTTCTCATTATAAGTTCAAAAACTAATTTATACTAAGGATACATTACTTTAAAATATTATTATTCGTTTTCGTAAGCTTCTTTTGATGTTTCACTGAGAAATATTGTCGATGTAAAATATATATTACATTCGCATATTAAATATTACTGAAACCGTTTTAAAACGACGGGAAAAAACAATTTTATACATTAAGAATCAGTAGCCTTTTTACGTTAAGTCTCATTAAAAACTTAATAATAATATGCTTATGATAAACCGCAATTAAAACAAACGGTCTATTATTAGTGATTCTTAAAACCCTAAAAGGGTTATTACTTTAATACGTTACTTTATTTTACATGTTATGTTGACCTGCATTTTATCATTAACGATATTGATTGTTTCAACGAGTAAATTTGTATTTTATCCATGGTTTATTTTTCTTTTTTACAAAATAAACAATAAAAAAAAAACTAGTTCGTTAAAAACATATTATTGGCACAATAAAATTAAATTAAATATACACAAATTATTATTGTTTAATAATAATTTAACACTTATAGGGCGTTTGTTTTTAGGTTTTTTTTTTTTTTTAAATAGTTAGATGTAAGTATAGCTGGTATAGGTTTTTCAAATAGTAATCTGTAAATACTATTTATTATTCATACTACAAAATCAATTATATAATACGATATAATTTATTTATACCCTTACTTATATTAAGATTTTACCGTTTTTTCGTACTTTTTTAAACGTTTAACTTTTCAACTCAAAAGGATGGTTTTAAAACTTTATGTGAAAACGATTAAACTTTTTAAAAAAGCACTCACAAATTTGATCGTACTTTTTTTTACAAAAGTCTTGAAACTAACAATTTTAGTAAACTTATAAATATACCATTAAAATTAATTACATTCAATTTTGATGTAAAAAATGATTTTTTTAATGTTGTGCAGCTTCTATATTTCATAAAATATACCTTATGTATATCAGTAAATAAATATCTAATTAACAATTGTACAATTTTATAATATATTAATATATTAATAATACGAGGAATTATAATGACAAGTCTGTAAAATACTGAACAATCTATTATTTGTTGATCACATTATTTGTATATGATTTGAAATCATCGACTGTATGACAAACTGCACTTATAAAATTTGTGTAAAGATTAGTGTAAAATAATATATTTTAATAAAGCTAATAAAAGTACGTCATATATTATAATATTATTAATCATATAATGATATTGAGAAAATGTATCCAATATAATTTAATATTATTTAAATGTATTCCTGCTTATTATAAAAAAAAAAGAAAAAACGCATAATTGAAAAATCGATATGTTCCATATGGCTTCGTTCGGAATTTAAATTTACCATATTAAATAATCATTTATATTTTATATTTTTCAATCTTTGTTATACATAGTAGCATAAAATCACAATCAATAACCAACATTATCATGTAGTCGTATTGTTACTTTATGCATACAAGTATTTGAAAACCCTGTGCAGAGTAATCAACATTGCGTGTTAGAGAAATTTAATTCAAATAAATATGTAAAATGGATATAATGGAAGTCTTGTAAAATATATTATATTACCAGCTCAAATCATATATAAGATTAAACGAGATTATACGATTATATGTGATCATCACGTAAATCGTACTAAATATATTATACGTTTTTTTTTTTAAATTGCTCCAGTTTTAAAAACCTAATGAAAATTTCTACTTAACTAAAAAAAAAAAAAATCACGTATAGATGTGTTTTAATAAATTGTTGATTAAAGAACAAATTTTAGTGCAAAGCTCTTTACTGCTTTATTTTTATCTTTTTATCTGAGAAAAATTTACGATTTTTGAAAATACATCGTGCATACACGTACATTCAGCAACAATAGGTAAATGCCGCTATGCAATATTATACTCTCCATCGCCAATATTATTCACCTCATCAGATTAATAATAATATACATAAAAATTAAACCGTTTTATTTGCATTTATATTTCATATCACACGTATTGATAGTGTATCTTTTTACAACTTGGAAAATTAACAAAACATAATAGTTATATTCACTGTAATATTTTTGTTTTTATTTTTGTGCGCGTTTATTTTAGGAGTTTTAGTGTATACAATTATTATTAAATCATGATATATTAGAACTTCATAATTTAAGTATAAAATCATATTCTATGAATAAGGGCATACTGTTATTAACCACGGTATTACGCGTTTAACAACGTTTATCTACTTATCTACAATTTTAACATGTTTAAAGCATATAATGTGTTGTGACGTTGTTGTCAAATCATAAGTAGTAATTATTGTTAAATTGTAATAGTTATACACACCAAAAGTTCTTGAAAAATAAAAATATTTGTACAATATGTATAAAATCCGTACTTAGGGTTTATAAACCAATAGTTATTATTGCAACAAAAGATTCAATCACACTGTTTGATGTACAGATATAGCCGAACGACGTAGGAGTATTTTTAGACATTTCTATACCTATAATTAAGTACGAGTATTGGTATTTGGTAGCATACAACGAATTGTGTCTGCGTATTTTATTCACTTAAAGGTATATTTCAGTTTATGTACTCGTGAATTTTTTCTTTTATGTAATACCATAAGTTATAATATTTTATTTAGTTTACTTTTTTATATAATAGAATTTTCTGATGCTAATACTATAATTACAAAAAATTATCTATGAAGCTATTGTAAGTCTAAATATACAAAAATGTAAATAAGGAAGTATTTGGATGTTAAAGAGCTGTATATTTTATTTATTTAATTATTTATTGATTTAAAGGGGAACTACATAAATGTATTTGATTTTACCTAGGTATATTTATACAATGATTTGTATTTTTAATTTATTTTTATTTATTTTTATGTGTCCACGATTTCATCTAAAAGAATTGCTCCGATCATTAAAAGTATTAAGTAAGAATGATCTCTGTTAGCAAACAATACACTTAGAAAATAAATCATTTCTCATTGAAATGATATAACTTAATTTCTCATAAACTTTAACTTAAACTATGATGCTTATTAAATCATACAGATTTAAAAAAAAACAAAAATAATCTTCAAGATATATGATGTAACTGAACATGAACAAAAAAAAAAAAATAAAAAAATATTATAATTATTTTGAATTTTATATTATCATAATAATGGTCATATTAGAAGAGTATCTTGAGGGTAATGCCTTTGAGAATAGTATTTTTTTGATATAAAATTGTTATTTTTGTAAAGTTCTTTTTTTTTTTCTAAATATTTGATTTAAATAGTATTTTATTTCTGGTTGGTAGGAAAAATACTTATATTGCCGACAGGCAAAGGAACCTCAAATATAGTCCTGGTTATAACTACAATATTTTGTATTGATCTTTGTTACAAGTTTTATTTAAAAAAAAAAACAATTTTTTTAGATTATTTTGTGTTAATATTTTTTCAAGATATTGAATATATTTAAAATTGTTTTTTTTTTTTTTAATACTAAAATTTAATTTTGGGCAACCATCAAAAATTTCAGTTGTGTTATAATTGCTTATTGTTCTTAGTGTTTACTATAATAACATTCTAACTAATAAATAATAAAATAAAATCACATTATATTAACTTACATTACATTATATTCTCATGCCCTTTTCTTAATTTTCTCCGCGACTCATTATTCTACATACTCTCTTCTCTTGACTACTTTGTCTCGATGTATCTTTCACCTCAATCATCGTTATCTCTCTGTCATATCACTCGTCATTAATTGAATCCTCAACTTCGGCATTTAAATAATTATAGTTATATATTGTGTTGTATAATTTAAATAACAAACCCATTGTTTTGTATCAAAAATAATTTTGAGTTCTAGTGTTTTTATAAAAAAATTATTCATCACACTGTAATATTTTTTAGATTAAAAAAATAAAAAAATATCATCAAGTTTTATTAATGGTGATCTATTGAAATATAATAATGTCATACTTGATAATAGTATAAATTTTGCCGATTAATGTAAGAAAGTATTTAAATATTATTGATTTTATTTCAGCCTAATCACTATTGACTAATGAATGAATTGGTATATGATGCGTAGGTATACATCATGCATAAGTAACGAAGACGAGACAAAATAAGGTCAAGACTGATATAGGTTAACTGTCTTATACATTTTGAATATATGTACCATTTATGTTACGAAAAACTATTCTGAGCGTATGAGAACGTATGGATTAGCCTCTTCATGTCCAATGAAAGTTTTGATTACTGTATATATGTATAAGTGCTTAATAATATCGTAAGCAGATTGACCAAACAGAACTTTACAAAATAAAAGCCTCATATACGTATATAACTTTTGAACTTTGATTAAATTAATTTTCACTAATTTTTTGATATAAATTAATTAGTATAAATTATAAATTATTGACATATTACAATAATGACGTACATAATTCTAGTATAGATATCTATCCATATATATTATGTATTATCCATTATTATATTCATATTTCATCTTATATTTCATGTCTTCAATTGTGGTAAATTATTTTTGTCTACAAATATCAACTGTTATTTTTTTTTAAGATCCGAGCAATTCTTCAAAACAAATTCCCAAAACAAAAAAAAAACTACTTATATAACCTATTACTTTGGTTTAGTTAAATTAGGTTTGCATAATATGACCGTGCACGGTCAATGACATATTATTATGTACATCTTAGATTCTGAACGTGAATGTATTTTCCCTTATAACTTATACTTATTACGTATAGTACATATAAGTATACTTGTACATATTTTACTCTATGATCGGAATACATATATCTATTAAAACAATGGGTTTGACATGAAACTCAGTTAGTCAAACAATTCTGCAATTCCAGTCATCGTACATCCTGCGATCCAGATTATGCGGTAATTTTTATTGTTTTTATTATTTAATTCTACCAGTGGCGTACCGGCGTACCAGGACCTTCATGTTATGAACTCTCCGTCGCTGTGGTAGTTTCTGTCTTCTTATTTCATTATTGTAACGAGTAAAAACGAAACGAAATAATATTCTCCGGCATAGTCGCATTATCTGAACGAACAATGATTTATAATCAATCATTTTTCCAGTAGCCAATGCGAAGTCTACACAAAAAATGTTTCAGCATATTCATCCAATTATGATTTGTTTTCCGTTTATGACAATAACATTCGGTATAGTTACGTGGCACTACTGAGGGTCTTCCTATTTCAATATTTTAATGTTATTTAAAAATGTTGTCATCAAACTTACTGATTATTGTAAGAATAGATTGTAAATATATTCTTATAAATAAAAAAAAAACATTAGGAACAATCAGTATTACTGAATTTCGGAAATAAAGCAAAGCATCGAAATATTTTCATCGACCACCGTATAGCTCAACAGCTGGATGGAAAAAAAATCTTTTCATCATTATACGATTATAGATTCACTGACGACGATCAAAAACATTATACGACAAAGATAACTCTACAAATGCGCTTACTGTAAGATAAAATATAAAAATAATGCCAATAATCTCAGCCATATGCTATTTTAATTCGTCGTCCAGAATAATAATGTATTGTTGATATTGTTGAATCACATAGTCGTTAGAATATTGTGTTAAACAAATACTAATCGAATCTGAAAACTTTGTTTTCAAATTATCCACTTAAAACCAAGTCACCCATTGCCAACCATAACTAAAAATATCGTAACTGACTCTTTTTATACATATGCTCAAGTCACTTCCACACAACCACCTCAATCACCATATATACCTACTCCTAATACAACCAAGTGCTCATATCCTCCATGTCTTCGATTCACTCATCCAGTCCATTAACTTCACTGTTTACTCAAGTAATTTCATTTCTTTTTAGTAAAAAAAAAAAAAAAAATGAATAACTGCTAATACATGAATCACGCATTAATCATTTTTAATTATGTTATTAAAGTAATGTAAAACTATTTTACCAAACTTTATTATCTTATATTCTCTCCATAATAACTAATAAATAAAATAATGTAGGTAAACATTATAAACCAACTAGTCAAGATCCAATAATGGGTTGCTGCTTGAATCAAATCATTCTTGTTTTAAAATTATTCTCATTATATAAATTTATTGGGGTATTTGTTTCGAAAATGTTTGGTTTAAAAATTTACGCTACCAATCATGTTTTTAAATATCTTCTGTTTAGTTATTATTAGTTATGAATTATTAATGAAAACGCAGAATTCCATTTCATCGAGTTCCTTTCAGTTCATCGAGCTTGGAAAAAATTAAATATCATTACAATAAATTTCCCTTAGAACTTTGCAACATTTTCCTCCGTTTTACATACCTAATATTTATACGAAAAGAACCGCTTTAATGTAGTTTATAACACGAGAGTATTAGAATAAGAGTTATATCAAGAGTTCATATCACCCTGTATTATTATTCAAATATAGATTTCAAGTAAGTACAATAATAATATGTTGTTCATAAAGATAAACGATAAGAAGACAATTATTTCTTTTTTTTTTTTTTTAGTAGAATACAAACTGAAGTCATTTCTTTAATATATAAAAATATGGTAACGGTTTTTAGAAAGTAAAAATAACATAAAACACTATTTGAAATAAAATAAATTTGAATAAGTATCTATGCACATAATATTATAGTATATTTGGATGGATATTATAAAAAAGTTATGATAACGCATTTGTTGGATTTTCTGTATGTCGAAAACAAACGCGGTATGGCAAAAAATAATTTAGATAAGCGATAACTATACCTATCCCTATAAGAAACTCTACAAAAAAACTATATGAAAAACTTTATCATTTTTGTTTGTAAAATGTTTGGAAAACAATCATCCTCGTGTAAGTATAAATTATAAATCAATAAATATGAAAACGATTTAAAAACGTTTAACAACAACAAAAAGAAAATCATAAATGACAAATTAATTTATAACACATCGAAATTATTTCGAGATCACTAATATTTTTTCCTTTTTATGATAACGTAAAAAAAATTTATTATATCGTTTCAACTTTTACGAAAATTCAATATATTTGAGATGCCATACTCCTCATTAGACTATATCACCAAGAAAAACTTAACTAATACCTTGTTAAGCCATTTTTATTATTTGGGTATTCTACTATATAATACATTAATACATCACCATATGTGCTCGTATTATGTTAAGGCTGTAATTTGAGCCAATAACTAACTACAATACGATTTAAAATAAAATATCAAGTGCGTTTTATGTCTGTATATTTGCATATCACTAATTATAATTCCTTTACCATATATTTTGACAAGTGTACCAACTTATCGCTTTATTAACATTTTTTAAACAGAAAACTATTATTCCGCGTACAATTGGGTAAATTGTTTAGTGTACATAAAATTTGCGTAGAAACCTAAAGGAGTTATGTATATAATGTACATCGTAATCTTGTTAATATACTCAGGTACTGTGGTAACCAAGCGGATGGTCACACAATAGGTATTCTAAACTATTACGGTTAAAATCTAAAAACACTGAAAATGAATAAAATGCGATTGTGCACCATAAACAGTACATAGTTCTCGGTGCTAGTAGGGTGCGCGCAACATATTATAATAATATCATGCCGTTCGGTTATATTAGACTAGGTATATTAGTGCTATAATTTTACGGAACAATTCGTCTCTAAACCGCTCGATTTCGCATCAATTCGTCACAATGCACGACAAAACGACATCCGGTATCCAGACTTAGTGCGTAGACTTAGAACTATAAAAACCATAGTGAAACCATAGCCGTACAGTGCAGTTCATACGTATGATTTAATTTAATTGGATGTAAAATTTGAACCGCGGTCACCAATAGGATTTATCGTCAATCGTCATTACCGTTGCTCGTGTTTTCTACTGCGGATTCATAATCGTCTGGGATAATATGGGAAGCGCCTGATACGTAGACATTCAAAGCCGCGTTTTATACCGTTGTTTTTAAAGGGAAAAGACTTATTTGTGTTGAACAAAATCCGATACGCGAGACAAAGTATAATAATTAATAAATCCGTTAATCACTCCATCGCTGCAAGCACAGTTTATTTGATTTAATCATTTATCATATATTTTGACTGACAGTGCATTACTGCAAAAAACAAAAAAAAAAAAAATATAAGAAAAAAAAAAAACACTGCACGTTTAAATCTAATGAAGCAGCTAAACAAACCTTTGAAATAATGTTTACAGTCTTAAACGAACGGTTGGCAAGTTCTAAAAAATAAATCTATTACATTATGACGTATACAATAAGAATAGAAAACACAAACTCTGTAATTATTTTATTGTTCTTGCCATAACACAAAATAGGTATTGCGTACGAACACTATGGACATACTGTTTTTTGTTAGTGTTAAACACTCGTTTATTGATTAACTTATGTGTTTTGAAAAAATATGAATTCATTATTTCATACATATGTTTTTAAATTATTTAAATAGATTTGTGCCCATTTTTTCAATGGCAATATATTATAATATTATACTTATCATCCTGAACTTTGAAAACATCTATGTTTGAATTTAGGGGCCATATTGATCCAGTAGTTAATTATTTATATTAATTAAAGTTTTGCTGGTGGGAGAGATACATCAATATTCTTAAGGGTGACCCCTGTGGCATCACTCTACTCACTAAGACTTTAAATAGTTATACAAATCAACTAATGCTTCAATGTTAAATTTGCAAGCAACGTATTTCCAGATATCTCTTCAGTGTGAGATTGTAGAAATAGAAATATGTTTTGCCATTTTAAATACAACTCAAATACATGTAAATGTTTATTACCAAAAATAATAAAAAGTTAAAAATATAAAATATTTGTAATTACGTTCTAAATAATTTTTTTTTTTTAATCACTTTAATTAATTTCACAAAACAATATTTTAAATAATTTATACTACTTATATCAAATAAAATTGAATGTTTAGTGTATACTAGAAATGGAATCAAAATCATTGCCAATATTAATTTTATTAATGATGTAAGAATACTGAATTTTACTGTTAAACAAAATAAAATAATAAAAAGAATGATTTGGGGCTTATCAAAAGAATTGTAATGATAAGTACTTCAATTATTGATTTTTATATTTTATTTATTTATATAAGACATCACTATTCAGTTACTGTTATATTAAACCGTAAAAATGTTTGTAAACATTCCAGTTTTACAGATTAAAATTAGATATATATAATTAATTCCTGAATTTTTATAAGTTACAACGTGAAAATTTGAAAAAATAATAAATTTTAATGTTTACTGTAGTATAACATCTACGAGTATATAGTTATATCGAATAATAAATATATTAAAATTTTAAAAACGTATTAAAATAAAATAACATAAATGTTAATAAATTCCAAAAAAGTATTATCCATACAATTTATTACTTCCTATAACTGCTATTATTGGATGGAATTTTTAATGATAAATTTACTGAATGTTCAACGTAATTACAATTTTATTGCTATATTTTTTTTTTTTTTGAGTTCAAACGCTGAATGATATTTTGTGCTATACTTATTAAAATTTTAAAATTTGATAATCATGATGATGTTTAACCGACATAGAAAACATTTTGTTTTATCATAAAACTGAGTAATGTTGTATAATATTTTTTTGGTGAATACGCAATATAATTTATCACTCTCTTTTAGGAGTAAAACGTTATGGCATGCGATAAGCACCTCAATACTTTAACATCTTGTTTAAACACCAATCCGTATATTCACGATGGTTTTTATATACATGTGTTATAGCAGCAATGTAAATTATTGACATAATACAGCCATTAGCTATTTTCAAACATTTATATTTTATATACACTGAAGCATTTGAAATCGCTGTTCCGCGACGTATAATATAGTTTACGGCTCAACAAACATTAACAGTATGCATTATAATGTAAAGCGATATTGGAATAATTATTACTGTATTAATTATGTGTATAAATTATATGATAGTATCGTATTCGCAGTACTATCAAGAACAAACATCTGTTTATGAGTACGTTTCATTGACCGAAGATTGGTATATGACCAGAGTAAACATCAAAAGGAACTTGAGCGGGTTAGATAATGAAATTTAAGCTGTAGTTCTATCGAATCCGCATTCAAGCGGAATTACAACATTATTTACAAGTACATTTCACCGGTAAGCTATTATTTGCCCGTCATTGAATTATTATTATTGGTGAAATGTGATTTATACGAATTGTGTTGTTGAAGAACAAGTTCTAACAAAATATTCTGTTTACACTGTATATAATAATGATTAAGTAGCAGAACAAAAACCGTCGTGGTAGAAAATAATAATGATTACAAAACGATTACACTCGGATTCTACCTCAGCAAAGTTAAACGTTTAACTCATTATAGTACCTATTATTTACGTGGGTACATATATTTTACAGAAGTGTTCCCCAGACATTTTTTCTCTAAACCCCCCCCACACAAAGATTTTTAAAAGTCTCACCCCCAAACCAATTTGAAGCCTTCAGTTTTTATACTTTACAAATAAACAATAAAACCTACAAGTTATGAGTATTTTCTTTTTTTTTCTATCGAAAGTAATCATTTATAAAGCTTATGATGACTTTTGAGTCTCCCAGTTTGGGCAACACTATTGAACTTCTTTATTGGTACAGGTGTAATTTTTTTTTTTTACGGGTTACCAAAAATACCATTTTTACACATTAATGTATACTACGGTAATGATGGTGAAATACTCATAAATTATAATATTTTATCCCAATAGTTAGACTTTACGCGGACCGTAAAATATAGCAAGTTGTAAGTAGGTATACGAATAAAACATTTTGTTAGACCAGTTTATTCAGCCGAAGGAAGAACACCAAGTAAAACAATAAATATTACTATACATTTATTTCCCTTGCTCACATTAATTATAATATTATATTAGTTTTAGTGATTTATCTGACAGACGAATCGGGCATTTTAAAAGCGTTTGAAGATATTTTATTTACGTACGTCTACCCGACGCAAACCAATTTATATGCTTTAGTCGAAAATAAACCACAAATAGTATATTTTATTTAAAATAACTTCCACTTAATATTAAATTTGCAATAATAAATACACTCATAATTTCTCATTTATATGCGAGTGATAGTTTACTATACCTATAGTATATTATGCAGTAATAACATTATGTTATTTTCGAAAATATATTTTAACTGTTTTTTGTTCAAATCCATGAAATCAATGAAAAATATCAAATCAAATATGTACATTTTACGTTCACTGAACACATTTCATCAATTAAATTAGTGTTCCACTTCATGTAAATAATAGCAAGTCCGACTCAAGGTATAGGTGAGCTAGGCACAAACTTACAGCGGCATTTTAGTAAAAGCGGTATTTTCAAAACAGTGTTCCTAAAATTTATTTAAATCATTAAGGTTACGAAAACGGGTAAAATATCCGTGGTAAAAATAGTAGCTTTCAATCTAGAGTGAATGATATAAATCCAAAAACGTTTTACGTACCTAACTGCAACGCGCATTGCTTAAATTTAGTTTCGAACGACGCACGACGCGGCCAAATTGCTGCTTGAACTCTGTAATATTGTTTCATATGATTTAGGAAATATATGTATTTTTTTCGAAATCAACTCATCGTTGGGATTCGTTTCTAAAGTCATACTTAAAAATTATTAGATGCAACACGTTGGGAGAGTATAGGATTGGTGCTGTTAAAGTAATTTTATTTCAAGTATATGGAGTATAAAACTTATTAATATAAATATCAGAAGACGCAACACTTGTGAGTGAAATAATTCATGTAGATACCGTGCAGAGGCTCAAATTATTGCTGAAAAACTAGTTGATTTTAAATTGTTGTATTTTCTTGGTATATTGTCCGAAATACATCATATTATAATTTCTATTAACACATATCAATAAGAGTACTAGGAGTACAACACTAATTATTTCCGCTACATTAAGTGTACCATTGATTTTATAATTTTTTATGGTTATTTAAATAAATTTTTATTTTTATCATTCAAAATATCCATGATTTTCAAACAAGCTAGGTTACCTACCTATCACATTCGAAGTTTTGAACTACAATAGATGATTTTGAATTGTTATGCATAGAATATTAATATTATATGTACTGACTCGCGTGACGGTAGACGTTTTAGTAAGTTTCCGTTCATACACGTCATTGTGATTTATAGGTATTTTTATCTTTGTATGAACATTACTATTTTTATATTTTATTTTCTAACTCTAAAACTTCGTGCAGAACTCTACGGAACTTTCGATGACTGACATCATTCGGCGCACCGTTTTATATTATTATTATCATAATCGTTACCGATTAATCATAATTGAGTGCGTTCGAGAGCCGGTGGAGGCAAAGAAAACACGAAATATTTGGACAAACAATACCTAGATTTATAGGCCCACGAACGTTTTCCCGGGAATTGTATTGCTCATGGGCGCTCATGGCATTTAACGGTGAAAGTAACTGCAGTTTTGATTAATCACAATATTAATAGCCATTGAAACTATGATATCACCATCTGTACAGCTATCACAGAGGTAATGCAATATGTACCTTACGCGACAGTTTGAGACAGATGAGTGAAGTTTGCGAAAAACCCTAATTAACTTTGACTGCAGTGCGTGGGCGGACCCGTTAATCCGCAATGCATAGCAGTGCAATTTTAAAGTTTCAACCGTGATCATTAGATAATGTAAAACGTACGACACTCGTGAAGATAATAATAATATGATATTAGAATTTGGAGTTTTTCAACCGAAAATGGTTGTAATAATATAAGTTAGGTACCTTGATAATATCAATAATAATATGTGCATTGTGCATCCCACTGTTTTCAATGTCAATTAATTTTCGCTGATACTTTAATCAAACCGAAGTATATTTAAATCATACAAACCTAATCACGCGGCGATTTTGAAATCATTATTTTTTAACAAATTTCTACTATAAATATTATAGTAAATAAGGAATGAAAAGGTGCATATACTTTTTAGAATATTGTATTTGGGAAATTTGATTATGAATGTGCATGATTGAAATCCTACTTATAAAAATAACACTAATTTTCTTTTACATGCTTTTCATTTATTAAATGTTTTTAATTTTTTTTTATATTCAATGTCCACTTACAATTTAATAATGCATATATTTTAATATTAATGTTCTTATATTAGTAGCACATATTTTTGTTATGATCATCCAATACAATAAGATAATCGATAAATATAACTTCGATGACGAATAAAATATTTATTTTGTTTTTACTTTTTAATTGTCGATCACTTTTTGTACACTATCTCAGATTGATAATATTAGTTGTTTGTTTTATATAGTTTGTTTGTTTATATGCATAACTTATGTTATAAAATTGTTTTTAATTTATAATATTTAACATTATAACTACCTAACTTTAATTATGGTCACATTTCATTGTAGTCTACAAAATAGTTAAAAGTACAATGTTTAGCATTCATATCTTGGTACGAATTATGACTTTACTTTACCTAAATGTACAAGAATACCGCCAATGCAAATTCCTATTATATTTGAAGGCACATATAAGGTAGTTCAAAAAGTTTAAAAGTAGTCCGACACATAAATGATTTGACTATTTTATTTAATCTCGTTAAACGTAAAAAAACAGATAGCACATGGAAAAGTTATTGCCATTTTCCTTATTTTGACAATTTTGCGTTCATCACGTCACTGTCCACAGCTTGAAAAGCTGCTGCGTATTAGTTATTTATATGTAATAACTCTTCCAAAATTGATAAAAAATATTACTTCGTTCATATAATATACTTAAATAAACTTAATTAAAATAAAACTTTAATTTTATTCATTGCATAATTGTAACTTATGAATAATGTACTTCATAATAATATTATAGGGACTAACACAACTTCAAGCCGTGCCCGCATGATAATGCTGCTCCTACTAAGCCGGAGTGGCAGAAACAATTAGAAATATTTGGAAACTTATATTGTTTTGGCAATACACAAAATATTTGTGAATTTACAAATGAAAATAAATAAATACAATTAAATGATTAAAATTGGCCGATAGCCAATCAACAAAAATCGTTATTTTTAATAGGTACCTATACCGACTAAGCGCATGGTCTATACTGGAGTGGATCGCGTGTATTTTAGAACACTCGGTGTACATAATATATATACATTATATATACTATGAACACACAGACTAGCACACGGAGTTCCAATAATTAAACTGACATGAAATACGTTTTGACGTTGACAACTTAGTGGAATGGATCGCCGCCAAATTGCACTAATATATTTCTACAGGGATTTACTTTAATCTAAAATCTAATGGAATTCATGGCTACTGATCAATTTTTACAAAAAACAATTTAACACCACCACCTCATACTCTCATATAAATATTGTTTTATTTCTTTGACAATTACCTAATCCGATATCATGCCATTGCAAACTGTAGCTAAATAATATTTCAATATTTACCCGCAGTTTATTATGTTACTATGTTTCACTAATTTTAAAGATCTCGATGTTAACTCCAATAGTTATCTTTTTTTTCCTTACAAAATGCTCAAAATATAGGAAACACTATACTATTATGGGTTTTTTTTTTAATGTCTAGAAATTTCTTTCGAATAAATCTTAACATACAACAATATTATAGTACAACCGAAATGCTTAATGTTTAAATAAAATCAACGGCGTGAATATTATGATATTATGTGGAAATTTTAAATATGTCATGTTAAAATTTAAATACTTCAATTATATTATAATAATTTACTAATTGACTGACGTGTTTAGATGGTTATTTCTTTTTAATTTGTACGTTTTTCCTATAAAACTGCGTATACAACAATAGAAACTTGAAGGATTTGCATTGATAACACACTGTATAAGTTCGGTGACGTCTAAATACCAGTTCAGTTTATAATTACGCCGTAATCTTGCTAAAAAATTGATTACGGGTTTTTAAATAGACAAGAATTTCTCGGTGAAATGAATCATGTCTTCAAAATTTTTATATTTTTTTAGTTTTTTAACTGCGCGTAGTATTGGTTTTTTTGAAATATTATTTCTCTTGCGTGAAAAATAAAAGAACAGTAGGTATACAGAATGTTATTGTAAAATTAATTAAAAATCCACAGCTTGACGGAATGTTGTGCTCTGCGTATTGCTGTTTTATCCAAACAGTCTTATGCCTTATTGTAAAATTTGTTATTTTCATGGTATTATATGTTTAAATACTTTTATTGTAATCAATACAGTTTAAAATGAGTTTGGTAATTAAGCATTAACTTATAGTGAATTTTAATTTAAAGCAGTTCATATAAAATGTATTAAATTTCAAATTAATATTTATATTAAAACATCTACAGGTGTTCCTCAAAGATAAAACAATATCGTTACCAAAATAAATTTATTCAAATTTCGTTTTAAGATTTTCGTTTGATTATCATAATAAAGAAATCATAATCATAATATAATAATGTTCAAGATACGAACTCTATATATAGAGGTTATAAAGCGTTACTTCAACAACTTAATTCAAGGTGTTATTAAGTTATGAAATATTTCATGCGGGTAAAACTATGCATACTTAATATTATTTTCATAATGAAATGACCAATTAATCGAAGTCATTGGTAAAAATAAAAATGAATTCTTAATAACAACGTATAGTATTGCAATGATAATATTATATACCGACTTATCCAAAAAAAAAAAAAAAAACGTTGGCCAACGTAATATCCTGTTGCTGTATACGCACTAAATATATATGTATGTATTGTGTCGAGCTTGGTCGTGATAAGCCGTTCAAATCGGTCGGAAAAAGAAACGACGAAAAAGAACGAATTCAGCCACCCGTACCTACCTATATAATATACCACCGCCTACACTGCCCCGGTGCAGCGGACGTCAACTAATTTGTATAAATTGCACGCCGCCACCGAAGGATAAGGAAGGAAAAGGTTTGGATGAATTCGTCCTTTTTCCATAGCACGTTTGAGTAACGGTTCGTTGATAGCATTCGTGGAAGGAACTTGATAGCCCATTCGCGTGCAAAATACGCACGAATTCTGTATTGTTAGTCAAATATGATATTGGTATAATGTAATTAAAGATATTCAAAAGGCCTATGTCGAACTAAATATTATCATACGGACGAGTGATTGTATTCCCAAAGACTATTAAATTATCTTCAAACAGTCAATTTGATGTATGTTTGATAAAAATTTTGTAGATATTTTGAATTCAAACAATTTTTAAATACCTCGATGACAAAAGTTTCAACACAACGAGATTGACCCTTTTAGCGCTTTTTTACCTAAATATATAGTCAAAAATTTCAAAAGTTGTACATTATACGTTTTTGTTGTACGCTGTTACTTATTTTAATTCATATAATTGAGAAAACCATGTTTTTAGTAGATAGGAAGTTAAAACCGGCTATCAAAATCGGATGAGCACGTTTTAAAATGTCAAAATAATTCGTGTCTAATTCTATAGTAGGAGAAATACCATTCGATTAATTAATCATTTAAGTTATAAATATTAAAACTCTTAGTTGAATAAAATTTTAAAAAAGAGTAATAAATATGTAGAGAAGATACAAAAGAGAAAGATAGAGAAGAGAACTTACCAAAGTATTCATATCATAGGCGGATATTGGGGGGGACTTGGGGGGCTTCAGTCCCCCCCAGAACGTAATTAAGCGCACACCAGACGCCCAGACGTAAAAATAAATTGTATATTTTCATATTTGATATTTTATAATTTTTATTTTATTTTGATGGAATACGAGAATAGTTTGGAATACTCACATTAATAAATTTGCATAACGCAATAGATTTATACAATTAAAATAAAAATAAAAGTTAGTAGCTACCAATAATTAATTTTTTGTGTTCCTATATTTGGTGCCTCAGCTATATTACAGTAAGAGTAGCCCCTACCACTTGCAAGTAGGTTAAAGCGTCTATAAATGTCTGTTTAGTGTTTACGTTAATAGACAAGACAAAACTATCAAGCCTCCCCCCACGAATGTGACCAAGTATAGCAAATATCCGTCTATGATTCACATAGTATACTTAATAACATTTCAAATAATAAATGCTATTGAGTCTTTGAAATTTAATTTTTTTTTTTTTTTTTACCTGAAATAATTGTTATGTTATAACTGAAAAATAGACCGTCAACTTTGTAAAAAGGACTACTCAAACGTACCATCAGATTTCAGGTAAATTCGATTTTACCCAAATGAGTAAAAGACAACGCCGTATCTACACCTACAGCCGAGACCCTATTATCAACGGACAGCTATTAATGGCCGGTCCGGGGCAATTGATGTGCAGAGCTGAAGTTTTCTCAGCCAAAACGACGTGTATTAGTAGAGTTTTCGGAGGAGAGAGAAAAATACGCGAATAACAGCCTTGAAAACTGACCTGGCCGATCGAAATCGATTTCTGTCAGCACAACACGATACGCATACCTACTATATTATAAGTCGAACCGCTGTAGCTTAACAAAACTCCTGGCATAACAATTTTTTTCGCAGAACTACGACATTTTTATTAAAAAACGTGATTTCATTCAACGGATTTATTTAATATTTTACGTTTGTATAATAATAATGTATATAATTTGTGTTAAACTTGTGTACAAATTGGAGCTCTCAAAAGTATGGCGAAATAAAGTTTCTCAACACAATGTTCGTCATGGATTATGGTGCACTAGCTAACTGTATTATAATACTGACATAATATTATTATATTACTTCACAAATGTATCATTATATACCAACATAATTAGTTTCTATTGTTATATTAAACATAATAATATTTTACCTAAAAATATTTTTTACATTTCGTTCGGTAAAACCATATTTTCAAGAGGAGAATTATATTTTTTATTTTAACGAAATATTCTCAATGTACCGTCAAGTTCGTTGGATAGGTCATGTACAATCCAACGCTTTGAAACCGAATCGCTGATATCGGTTACAGTTGATTTCGACTTGGCGTAAATTACAGTAAGTTAGGCTTTTTTCTATTTTTGTGACATTTTAGGTTGAGGTTGAAACAATGTAATAAAACACTTATGTTAATTTTTCCCACCAGTCGACACTATTTATATATTAGTATACTTAACAATGTATAATAAACATTTTCCTTTATTCACAATACTTCAGTAACGTCACATTAGTTATCACAAAATAATTACATAAAATTATAATACATAATTATCTATCTAATTATAAATAAGATTGGTGACTGTGTTTTGCTGTCTCTGTCCATCAAACGCGGAACTCATAATTTATAAACAGTATAATATTATGGGGTGGTCCATGCAAATAATATTATACTTCCATGACATACTTGAGTTCTTCTATCATTTCTAGAGAAACAATTTTGAATGTGGTTTTCATTTGTGATTAAGTTATTTCCTGTATGGTTTTCTCGTTTTTACGATTTTTCCTGAACTTATATAATAAATAAATATATATAATTCGACTATTAATACTACCAGATTTACTCTGAGTATAAAAAAAGTGAGAAAATCGATCTTTAATAAATCTTAAGACAACTTTTTTGAATGGTTTGTACGTGTATTTTAACACAATTTGCAATAAAAATACAAAATTAGGCTAAAGTATCTATTTGCAATCAGAAAAAAAAAAATTCTAGCCGTGGTACATTATTGTGTAAATTATATTGTATATTGTATGGTGTTCAATAATTTAAATTATTATTATTATTATATTCACTTGGGATATAAAACGTAACGTATTATAAAATTTATAATTTATATCTCTCACTTGATTGTTATCTCGGATTGTTTAATTCCAAACCAGCTCGACGTAAGCTTAAGAGCATGGAGTTAAAATATTATTTATGCGTACTATTTATGAAGATAATACGATAATAATTAGGTATACGACGTGTATGAGGTTCGCTTCGGTTTATTTCGATTACAATTTTATATCGAATAAGCTGAGTTACCCGACGTTTCCCGGGGAAATGGTAATATTATAATATACGCGGGTACAGTGTTATAATATATACCATCCCCTATTTCAGCCCATTAAAGCCCTTTTTCAGTATTAAAATGTAGCCTATATTTTTTCTCAGTGTCTATGTACCAAATGTCATTTAAATCGGTTCAGTAGTTTCGGAACCTATTCAATATACAAATAATAAAATCTTTCCTCTTCATAATATTAGTATAGATAACTTTTCTCGCCAGTTTAATCTACGGTTAACGGTTGTTTTATCTGAACACGTACAGATTTCATATCACATTAATTGACGTCGAATCCTATATCATACAGATGCTTCGTAATATGTTGGTAGTAGATGGAAAAGCATGGTACAGTGGTTAAGTAGGCCGTAGGTGAGTTACTACTTATTAAAAAGCATTGTAAACGGTCACAGTTAAAAATCAATTCATTACAGGTAGTATTTAATGTACTTAGTTGATCCATCTTATTGATTCATTGTTAATTCTCGTATAAGGCAAACATTATTATTGGATTCAGCTGAGTCGGAAATGATAGTAAAGTGACTCATAATTTTATAAATATTCGCCTATATCTACATTTTTTGGATTCGGCGTCACATATACATAAATAATCTATTGTTGAGTCAACGTGATATATGATCTTGTAGTACACATGCATTTTTTTTAGAATAGAAATTAAAATGAAAAACGCAAATTATACGCATAAAAAATACGTGAGCTTTGAGTATTGGATGATCCTATAGTGCATGATGCCCGTGCTTCATTATTATAATAAGCTTTATAATCTTGTTGCTCCGCTGGTGTGAAAATCATCAAACAAATACATTTATAATATTCTGTTGTTTTATCATAGAATGGGTTTTTATTCAATTAGAATTTAAATATTTAATATGGTTGTTTTGTATTGTTTTTCATTTGCATTTAATTTATTTAAACACTATGACCACCGTTATACCTTCGTTAATGGAGTTTACAATATCATTCATCCATTAGCTCATCCATTAGTATAAGGATAGCTAATTCTGTGCGTGATGACATGTTAAATAGTTACACGGCTTGATAATGCAGAACCATCTATATATTATATAATTATATTTATATACCGATGTAGCTAAATTTAGTTCATGATATACGTGCATGTCTATTGTTGGTTCAATAAATATGTGACACACACATATAATTATTATGTTAAATACAAATGACTCTCGATGACGTATTAATAGTCCGAATTAAGATTTGGTTCGTACAATATAGATGCAACTATAATATATATTATTCAAAATCAATGCATTGTATGTTCGTATAGTTTACCTATACTTATCCTTTGTATATATTCTGAGTCAATATAAGTGACTTAAAAAATTGACAATGCATCATAATATATGCCAGATATGACACGAACTAAACAAATTTTATGAAATTTTATAAGAAGCTGTACGCAATCAAAATATTATTTCATGTAAATTATATCATTATATTACCGTACCTCTGACGTTTTATACTATTCAAGTAGACAAGTGGATGTTTTATCGGGGGAAAATACAAATCACACGTGAAGGTTATGATAATCATATGCAAACACACAGAAAGTCAAATAAAACTCGTAGGTATAATAAATGCCATAAATCATAAATTTAAATTAAATTATAATTAGATACTTATTATATTTTAAGTTATACAGTTTATTTATTTTATAAATTAATGTTTATTAATTAATAAACATACTTAATTTTTATAAATAAAGTATCACTTTTACAATACTATAGTGATTTGACTTCAAATATTGCAATCTATCAGGAAGTAGAATTATATCTACATATTTATGATATGTTTATGAATCATTCAACATTATTCATGCGCTGGATTTTACCGTGAAAAAATATTATACAATCTTCTAAAGCAAACTTATGCCGAATGATTAAATTGTACCTATACATAATAATTGATTAAATCTAACGAGTTTTGTGTTATAATTGTTTCATCATTATAATTAAAATTTTGCAATTTCTTCAATACCTACTGTTGGTTTTATACAATTTATAGGTGTGTAGGTGTGTAGGTATGTTAAATAACCTGCAGTATTACTTGTATTGTCTGCTATTTCACCCGTTAGAATAATAAACATAATAATATTATAATAGGTAAACATATTTATAATTTCAGTTTATCGATGTAAAGTGTTGCCACTGGGTGGCTACTTTAATCGTGCATTTCAAGCTGTTGATTTATTTCCATATGCATACTTAATGTAATGATATATAATTACAGATTGTACAAACTTCTAATAAAAAATAAATGAAAAAAAGTTTATTTGATATGTTTTTCTTGATGGTATGAAAACAATTTCTTTTTATCATTCTTAAAAATCAACTAACTACAATTGACTATTAAGATGCAGGTAATGTAATTGGAATTAAAATAAGTATACATTTATTGGTATTCAGTCAATACGAATAAATGATCCACAGTTATAATAATTATAGAATTAATAATTAACTATGTTGGTTCGAGAATTGTCCACAGTTCTACTATAATATTATCAAAAAATAAACTCATGAGTAAATCTCATCAACATTTTTACTTAGAAATCAATTCGCTCTCAATTTCATGATTATAGACGTTTAGGCGAATTTATATTATATTACTAATGAAAATTAATAAATCTAATTGACTTGATATAATAGAAGTTTTCAAGATGAATATTCATTCGTACTATTAAATGATAATACCATAATGTATATAATATAATATAGTAAGGCCAATTATTTTATAACTATTTTCTTATTACACAAAGCTCCTGCCTGGTTCAAAATTTATCACAGAAAATATATATATTACTAAAGTTTAAATTTCATAGCGTTAAACTATATATACTATTATATACGTTATACGTTTAAACTAACTATTATGTACGTTAATATTGTGAATCCCAATAATAGTTTCAACGTAATACTTATGTTTTGTGTTATTTATTTGGTCCGTTCGATGTATTTTATTATATAAACATCTTAAAAACGAATAAATCTTTTAAACACGAATCGGCATCTGCTAGATAAATATAACTTCACTAAAAAATGTCTGAATTGTTTCAAAATAATAAAAAAAAAAAAAAAAAACATATCGTAGTTTATGGTTAAAATTATTTATACGATTAAAATCTAATAATAGATAACACGGCCAGTGTGAGTATGATATACGCGCATGAAATATTATAAATACATTTGTAGTTCGTCCAGAAGTTAATTCCAAACATGATTTTAAAAAAAACTCCAATCATAAGATTTTTGGTGAAAAAAATCAAAAAATCATGCATTTATAATATTCGATTTGAAATGACAGATATATTTTACATTCGATTTAAAATTTGATTTCCCAACGAGATTTGTATTTTTGTTGATTGATTTTTTAACAAATCGTGGTACATTATTGAAAAACACGTCATTGTCATACTTAATTACTATAACAAAATGTTTTTATTTAACATCACCGTTGACGACCATTATAGTCCCTTGGTGGAAAATCATCAACGTTAAGTCACCGCATACAGATTTTTATGAATAAATTAATAAATAAATAAATAGAGATACGTTTTGGATTTTTTTGCAGTAAATTGGAAATGTTATGATTAAAAAAAAAAAACTGTAGCTAATATCTTTACTACTAAAATTACAATTTACAAGTCTCTATTAAGAACTATTGATGCCTATATAATCCAAATTTTGAGATATCCAAAACCATCCAAAATTCGTACCTTCCAATCCATCACTATCCGCATTACATTTTCTGCACTGTGGTGTGTATCCAATTCCTCAAAACGACTTTCAAATAAAGTCCGTAAATCATCTTATGGATCTTTATCCATTTTTATATGAAATATTAGCGTATTAGCAACAAAATATAGAAAATTTAATTTAAAATTATACTAATTCTAACCATGTAATCGCTGAACAATTCCAATTCACTTCCAGGAAGTGCCTTTCTCTGACATAAGAGAAAATGATGTCAAGATCTATTAAACGATTAACGTTATACGAACTTTTTATATTGCAAAAATTGCAAATAAAAATTTAAAAAAAAATTAACATCAGGTTCTATCACTGAATGACCCTCCTCCTCACTTATTCCATTGTTGTTTTTTATGTCTTTTTATTTATAATTCTATTATATTATAATGTTTCAAATTTACTTATTACCTATATTAGGAAGCATAAATTATAAATATTCTATTTTATAAAACTAAAAATAGAAAAAAATTGTATTGTAACCATAAACTAGGTAGCAAATGTAATATTTATCATAGAAATAGCGCGTCTAACGTAGGTTAGTAGTAACGTAAGTATTTAATTGAATGTAAAATTGATGTTACTCATTGTAAGGTATGTAAATATATATTTTTCTTAAGTAATTATATTTTTTAATATACAAAAATTAAATTGTTTTGCCCAAATATTTCACTTTCTCCCTAAGAGGCCCAAAGTTTTCGAGTCACTACTCTACTGTAATAAAACAACCGATATAATTTATTGGTAATGAAAAATACATTTTAGATTTTCAAATTTACGTAGCATAATTTTTGAATCCAGTTACATTGTATAATTAATGTAATTTTTTAAAAAAAATCAATACCAAAAGAAATTTTTTTAAATGAAACTTAAACGAATAAGTTCTGATAAAAACAAGAAAACACTGGGGAATAGTGTCGTTAATTACTTTTTTATAAAACATTTTGCAGTCGTTAAAACTGTATATGTAAACGAAATGAATAGAATACTACATTGTACAAGAAATTGGCGTACTATGCTCTAACACACATTTTCAGAAATTACTTCTCCCTTCTGAACCGTTGCAAAACATTATTATTGTCGTATTTATCTGGATTTCTTTGTGCGTACTGCATTCGTTTCAAACATTTTTACAACATCTACTTTTTTTCTTTTTTTGAACGAATAAAGAATAACTTAGCTTTTGATCCAGATACTAAAACTACATAGTACTGTGTTATACTTCTCGGTTTTATATTATTTGAATAATTCGCAAAACCCTGCCGGTATTATTTAAAATTTTACAATACTGTTTTATAATAATATATAGTTAAAAGTATAATAATATATATATATATATATATATATATTAAAAATAATATATAAGTTTAAAAATTCTTCAAACTTAGGGAAATATTAACGAATTTGGGTAAGTTATTGAACCTCAAACTGCAAAACGTATATTGTTTATCTGTGGATATGAATATTATATTATCTAAGAATAAAATATACGTGCGATTATAAGGCTTGATTATTAATTAATTACAAGGCTTTTAATAACACACATGAGCTTATTTTAAAACATTACCTTAAAAACAAAAATATATGAATACAATAATATTCTAATATAATTGGTATAATTAAAATCAAAAGTATACCTAATTCAACATCAAATACAATATTAATTAATTTTCTGGAAAAAGAAAAAAAATTAATAAAGCTGAATTATACTTTGACAGTGTACTTGTATAACACAATATTTTTATTGAAACATTAATATGTTACTGTAAACGATTGATTGGTTTCGATTTATTTATAGACTGACAATTGAAACAAAACGTGGATAAATAATAAATCGTCACTTTATAAAGCATAACGCTATAAAAATATATATATGCTTACCATAAGTTGTTACTAACTCGTTTTAAATTTAAAGAACCTAACTTGTTCTATATTTTATTTATATGCAAAAGCCAATTTTCAATATCGAAACTTTCATTTTAAATTCGTCTGGTACAAACTACGGACGCAGTTTGCAGTTTTATTAATCGTAAAATAATTGTTCTTAGCACTTAAATATTTGTCATAATTATTACGTACTACCCAAATAAATAATTAATAAATGTAGATACCCATGAAGTGAGTGTATGTATTTGGCATTAGGCCAATGTAAATGAATAGAGATGACAATGACTTGAATTTTGTATCTCGAATAAAATGATTGTATTCGATAGAAAAAAATATGCCTAGGTACATAAATAAATATAATATTAGTGTTATTTGAAGTATATATTATGAGAAAACAGGTTAATGTATAATATTTTTGAAATAATCCAATACTTGCTTTGTTTGAACATAATAAAATCCATCATTTAATGTATATTATACATGTTATACGATGTATTTACTGAAAACGCATTATGTACGAATAAATTTGAAATCTAATTACCTAAACGATAACTAATCATACAATATATGGCAGATAGCTGTTTTCGAAGAATCATTACTCCAGATTAAGTGATTTCGATTAGGTTAGACAATTCAATTTCCATTTTCGTGGAAAATACCGAATCTTAAACATACCTATGCATGGTATTACATTATGTCGTGAAGACGAATCGCAAAAAGTAGCAAAACTACTGGACTGATTTTTACGCGGATTTTCGCAAAATGGTCTGCATCGTCCAATTACTGGCTCCAAAACAATATAATATCCAATAAACTCTATCAATAGCAAAGAACTTCAAGGTAATTTAATTCATAAATACGCAACTGTTTATATTAGTCATATAATAACGGACATAAGTACGTGCACATGTATACATTAGGCTCGAGGAGGCAGGGAGTCAATCCACCCACGAAGCAATGACTCATGTCGGCTGGTAACCTAGAGGTCTCGAAGTTTAAATAATGGGTTGCCTGCAATACTGTTGAACACCAAATGAGAAATATATGTACTACAATTTAATATAGAAGGTGGCCTCGTCTAAATGAATAAGCTTTGGGGGTCGTAGACCAAAAAAAAAAATAATATAGCGCGTCACTAGTTCATATTTCCGTATTTTATGTTTATATAATGAAATGCCATATTCAGGGTATTGTAAGCAACGATTTTCTATCTATGTCTATCACACGAGAAAAATAGGAATTTAGACGTTTTATATTTCCAACGTCTCCATCGATCATTTAATGCGATAAATATTTTGAAAACTGATTTAAAGTCGTCATTAAGTCTACTTTAGATTGACTTTCCCACTTTTTTATTTTGTCCCCCAAAATTTCACAAGTATGATCACAAACGAATTGGAAACATAAAAATCAACAAAAGTTAATTTTTGGGTAGAATAAGTACAACATTTAAAAAATGTGAGGAAGTCGATCTAAAGAAAACTTCACAATGTATTCAAATCATTTTTCAAAATTCTTATCGTATTAATTGATCGATTGATACGTTGAAAATAAAAAACGTCTAAATTCCTATGTTTAGCGTACGTGTGACATACAGAGACAGAAGATCGTGGCTTATAATCCCCTTCAAATGTGGTATAAAATACAAAGTTTGTTTAGATAAAAATTTGACCTACGTTGGAACGTTTTATGTAATAATAGAGCGTTAAGTATTTTTTTTTTAGAAATTAGATACGCAAAATTTATTCGGATAAAATATGTACAATATACTTTGTCGCAAGGACCTCAAATTAATTTTTCTGGAAATATGAAATCCATACTTAGTCACGTACTTTGTATAGGTACTACCAAGCTATATACTTATAGAATAGTAGAATTCGATAACACCCGAGGGGCAAATGGTACATTTATGATTAGTTCAACCCCACACCGTTGAAGTCCTGATGTGTACAGAACAATTAGAACGGCGATATAGAACAGGGAGAGGCGACACCGCATCAAAAATCTAATATCAGAATACAAATATTTTTAGTGTTAACAAATCGTTTTGATATAATAATCTACGTTTCACATAAGTCTAGAGCAAGCGTTAAGCGTTTTTAACAAATAATAACAGAAATAAATTGTATACCATATACTTGCTTCGCGCGCTTCTTTTGAGAATCCTGAACTTGCGTGGTGATGATAATCGAGCGCAGTTATTCGCAGAATGGACGTCAAGCAATAAGAACGTAGAATTTCATCCCCAGACCAAATCGATGTTAAAATATTTACAGTAATGCATAATTTAGATAGCCGCCGAATCTAATATTAATTGTTATCCTGAATTCACAGCGTCACGGATTCTGCGATGACTCTGTCAGGTGATTTAAAGACAACGTGTCCGATGAAAAAGATTACTGTGCAATGTTGTCTTTGGAAACTTTACCAATGGTATAATAAATAATAAGCATATAATATGCGTATTATATTATAATATTATATAAATATAAAATTTATTTATTTTATAACAGTAAGAATTTATATTGATTTAAAATTACAATTTTTTTTTCGCTCATAAATTTTACACAGATGGGGTCATGTTCGAATTGTTGAAAAATATCAAAATTATAAACAATACATGATTCTTGTTTTTACAAAATGTTGACTATATATTGAATAAACAAACTTCGCAAAGGCTCTTTTAGAATAGAATTGTTTTTTTTTCCTGTAATGAGAAAAGAATTATATTCTCTTAATTTCCATAATGTTTACATAAGTAATATTATTTTTATTACTATTATTTCATACTTCTTATTATATAACATTATTTATTTGGTATCCAATCTGTAAATGGTATAACTTAAGCTCGTTTTATAATTTATAAACCGTTTAATTCAAGTAGCGTTGTATTAATATAATTATATTTATATTATAGTATAAATACAAATTATTTTATTCATCCATCTCACTTTTTGAGTAACTAACGAAATATAAATTATTCTTTTCCATGGAACCTTTAGAATTTAGATTATTCGTACTACTTTACACTTCTTAAGTTATATGGTTAAAGTGAATTTTAAATTATTTTAGATTATTAATTCAATGTTTCAATAAACTGCACCAATATTGTTTCTAATAGTAAAATTTATAATTTTATTGTTCTTTTATTATGTGTACAATTGATTTTTCAGTATTCTTAAACCCAACTTCGTTGTTTATTTTTATCTTAATTTTGTGCAAATAAAATCCAAATTCAACAAAATCACATGATAAATAATATGTATTTATTTATATTTAACATAATAATATATTATATTGGTATTGAAAATTTTATATCCAACGAACACGTCTCAAGAGATTATTTTTCTAATTTTTCTTGGACAAAAAACGAAAGAAAAAATTATTTATTATTAGTTTTATCAAATTTATATGTAATAAGTATGTAACATGTAACTAGATATATATATATGGTTAATCACAATAAAATTAGTTGAAATTTGATTTTATGTTAATTGAATACGTTAAAAAAATAAAATAAAAATATTCGTCCACAAAAATTTATTTAATTTATAATAGGTAGTAAATATAAATTATAATTATGGTTCGATACAATATTATGTAATTTTTATGTATAACTAATACATAAAATCTACTTTTACAATTACCCGAACTTACAAAATTCAATCATAAATATTATTTAAATCATATTTAATTTTTCAGCCTCAATATATTTTCTTTCAAATTTATCATTCCTAAGATCATTTAAGTGGAATAATATTATAAATTCAAAATATCTAAAAAATATGAGTATAAATAATGATTAATTTTAATCTACCATATGTAGTTTAAATACTATTATAATATTTTATTTTTATTTTTTTATAGTATTCATAATCACGGAAATTTAATTAGCATGTTAAATTTTCTATTATATTATAATGAATTAATGTTGGTTTATATTATTAATGGTTTAAAATTATCTTTCCCGTCAGTATGTCTTATAAATAAATTAAACTATACCTAGTAAATTATTCGCATATAATGAGATATATTTTACTCGGTGCAGCGTTTTCTAAAGGTTTAAAATTATTCAACTCAATTAAAAACGAAGAACACTTTGGAATGAAATACTAACATAATATAATGGATGTTGATCGAATAATGATTGATCGTCTCGTAATAATAATAATATCTTACCAGTTTCAAGTTCCCACTTTTAACACAAATAAAATAGTTTGGTTTTTATGGATAAACGCAGCTTTTTGTGCATAATATTTGCATATAGTATCGACGAATATTACAAAATTATAATATATTTACATATATATGTGTGTTTTACATTATATGTAAAACACGATGACTTCAAAATATTTTTTCATGCTATAAATAATAACAATGCCGTTGTTTTAACCACGAAAATCGATTCCGTGGTATTTTACTTCGGGAGTCGAAAGGCTGTATAATTAATATTGCGTAACTCGTATTGAATTAGGAACAGAGTAATTTGGGACCAAAAATGAAGTTTTTGAGTAATGGTAATTCATATTTTCCTAAATAAATTAGCCTTGGTGATCTCAAATTCTTATATTTATTTTTAAACTAATTTATTAGAAAAAGGAAACTATATGATGCATAATATGATTATTTACACATGGACGTAGATGAGCGATATATTGTTATTATTTTCAACCTGTTTTTTCCTGTCAGCATTGATTTTAACTGGTTGCCCTTGCGGGATCCATTTATTCTACAATAACTCTCATCGTTTCTGAGGAATTGCTTTGATCAATTTTTCATTTTAACTGAAACACATCAATTTTCGGTCAAAATATCTGCTGTCTCACAAAACTAGAATCGTCAAGGGGGCTATGACCAATTAATAATATAGTTTTCCTTATGAAACTGCACATCTTGACAGTTGAGTTCTTATATAATACAATCGGAACGTAAAATCTAATAAAATCTGTATTAATACCTCACATAGCCTAGTGATGATAAATGCATGTCGCAAGAAAATATTGGACCCTAAAAGGCAATCTCTTATATAGGTATATAATTTTTTTTATTCTGGCAGTCAACCAAAAAAAAAAATAATTAAAATTAAAAATATTTCATCAAAACGTTTTGTTTTTTTTTTTTTAATATGTATAATGAACTGTTAAATCATATAAAAATTATTACTTAGATGTTAAATTAAATAATGCTGATGGTTACGACCATTTATCAAACTAAAAGAGAAACAGCCAGAACTGCAGTGTCTTTTCATGTGGTTCGGCATTTCATTATCCTCTTCGTGTGTTAATTTGTGCATAGGGTTATATAATGATAATTAATTATTATCATTGATGAGTCGTTTCCTCGAATTACTGTCGACAACGTTTGATTGATGACCATAAAATCCGTGTATAGATACCGTAGTTAAACATTTTTAAAATATACATGAACGTTTTATTTTGATCCGTAAGTGTTCGAGTGAAAAACACGACAAAGCGCGCGGCCAAGTCACAATGTTTTAAATACGTGCCAAACGGTTTTGTGGATTTTAACATTCTGAATAAATTCTGTTTTGTTAAAACACAATTATAAATGAATATATTCGGCTTTTGTTGAACTACGGTAAAGTTGGAAAATTGTATAAATGTTATACGTACGAAAAATTATCCGATTTTTTTTCCCCGCATTAATTTACTGGGTATTGAAAACACTTCAAATATATTATGACTCACGTTAATTTTAGAATAACTACAATATTAGAAAGGCCGTGACTCCTGGATAGAGTGAGACTCCATGGTAGTGCGCAGTAGTTACAGGTATGGGTGAAATTACTTTATTGATTTTTTTTTTTTGAATCCAATGTGGCATTGCTTCCGGAAAAACGAAAGAAGTCCGGTGGATCAGTTTCTATTTATACAAATTAATAATAATATATAATATACTAGGTTCCATTACCCGGCTTTTTCCGGGGATTAATTATCCACTATTAGGATTATATGAATGGAAATAGCACCACGTTGAAAGTTGTAATTAATCAGAAACGTTATAATATAGTAGCATTGTGTTCTCTACATCACAAAAAGAAACTACTACCATATTCATAGGCTCATAGCTTCACAGGTTATGGTTTGGCCATTTTTTCCATTTCACCACTCCCGACTCTTTTAAGGGTTGAGTTTTTGAAAATATGCTGATTTTTTTTTTATGCTCTGTTATAATATTATACAAAGTTATATTTTTATGATAGGAAATTTTTTCTAATAATAGCGTAAAAATCGAAAAAATTAGACTACAATATTAGTTATTTTATTATTATTACTTATTACGGTCGCATTTTTCATATTGCATCTTACAGTTTATGCTGTGCGTCTATTATGACGCTTAGTCAGTTAGTCAGGACTTCTTATTTTATATGCAGATTACTCAATAATCTATATAATATTAAATATATTAGTATTTAAATATATATTAAGTACCCAGTAAATTTTTTTCCTATGACAATCAAAATAACAATCAGTGAGTTTCAATCCCGAATACGGGTTGAAAATATTTGCAATTGTTAATACCAATTATCCTCAAAGTACCAACCAGACGAAATTTCCTGTCAGAAAAGTTATAAATTTGTTTATTTCGGAGCACTTCTTTTGTTCAAAATTGTATACTCAAACCCAAAACAAATTATAATAAGAAAGAATCAGCACACATTACGGTACAAAGAATGCATTCCTCGTTTTACTCAGAATTTAAATAAACAAAATAAATAATTAAAACCACTGTCCGTATTATCCGTCAATTGAGAAAAAACAAATATAGATTAAGAATAAATATTAAACATAAAATTTAAATAACAGTTAATGTAATTGGACCGGTTTTGAAGTGACATTCATTTATATAATTTGAAATTAATATCAAACGATAATAGAATGTCTACTATAATTAATTACTCAATGAATCACTAATTAAATTTTCAAATTAATAATATATTTCTAGATGGGAAATTAAACAAAGAAAAAGTTGAAATCTTGCATCCGATTACATAAAAAGTAGTAGAGTAAATAAATCCAATCATTTAAATGGGAATAACGCATTTTATATTAATTTTATCTTCGATTTTCCCTTCCCCTAGTGTTATCTTTCTTTTAACTTTGTATTAATTAGGTTTCGTTATTATTAGATCCGTAGCAATGCCAATTATGTTTTATATTATAATATGATTTACTTGTCGGTTTTCATCCATAGTATAATCTCATATAGTAATAACATATAGTCTATTCTATTATATACATTACATTTCATGATATGCAGATGGTTTTGATAATATTTGCTCTTTTGTGTAACGGTCTTACCTTCTGTAAAATATCTCTAATGCTCTTCTCTTACAAATCTCTAGAGAATTACTGAACAGGTATTTTACAGAAATTCTGGAGAAAGTAATAATAATATTTTTCGTAGGCAGCATAGTATATTATACTCGTATAATATTGAAAATATCAGATACTATATAAATATTGAACACTAATTTACTGTATTTCATTTATTTCTGGTGGTTCTATAGAAATATATCCGGATTGGACTTATGATAACTTGGTTAGAGTTCTTAATTGCAATATATTTTTATTTTTTTATCGGTTAAAGCTTTTTTTGTGGTCGTTAAAATACGTGTTTCATATTTCAGGTATACTATTACCCTTTACATTTACTCCAACAAGATAAGTCTATTGTTCGCGTCTAAAACTCATGTACAGTTCTTTCCTAATCTCATAAGGCCAACTCTAAGCTACCGAAATCTATTGAGAAGACACTACGTGATGAACTACTCTTTCATCGCTTCCCGCAATAAAGTTACATATAGACACTACCTAAAACATCTGCTATATTTTACAACATGGTAAAAGTTCATTTATTTTTCTATTTTTAAAAACAGTCTTCCCATTTTTTATCCACCTATCAAATTTGTTCCATTTCTGTCTATTTGCCATTTTTCAGATTTCAGGCCAACCTAACTAAATACATGTCACATAACAAATCCTGATTAACTCATTTACACAACCATCCTCATGGAATAATTTTTTTTCCCTTCTTCCACTAATATCACACACATTTATATTTCGGTCCTAGAATTTCTGTATAAATAAGTGTAGTCAACCGTTTAAAACGTAGGCCAATTACACTATCAATTAAATTATGAATTTGAATTTAAAAAAAATGTGAATTTATTCTTGTGAACTGCCCCCTTTAAACTTTAAAATAAAATCGTTTATCTGTACTTTATTTATCTTTCAAATAAACTTTAAATCTTTTAATTTTAAATGATTTCATTATTAGCTCAGTCCCCTTGAATTACATATTTCACAATTTTTAATTTCCATTTATCTAATACTTATTTTCAATAGTTTCAGTTTTCATGCGAAGTAAAATAATATTCTCGATTGACCAAAATTTAAAAACAATTAATATGATTTATTGTACTCTTCAATAGTACTTATGCAATGATATATTTTATTTCAAAGAAAAATACATACCTAACAAAACGATAATAATACGTGATAAAACTATGATTTGTATAATTATAAATGATTATTATAATATTAGATACTTACCTAATTTTTTATTGTATATTATATAATTTACTATAATAAAAAGTTAATGCCAGGAAAAGGTTAGGTGTATACTGTATAGTCATTGGAAAATGAAGACGATGATAAGATTAAATGGAGTAGCCTACATTTTTAACAAAGAAAAGTCGAGGAGAACAAATGAAGTTTTGAAAGAAATCTAAATCAGAAGAAGAGTATCCTAGAGAACAAATGCTAGAAAAGGGACCATTATATTTGAATATTAATTAATATTAGTGTCACTATAGGAAATATTAACCAATTATACTTCATTTTTAATAATCAACAGCAGCTAAAGTCTTCTACAAACTATTCATTATTTATAATATATTATTCAGACCGAATTTCAAAAATTAAATCATCCAACTGTCTGTAAAATATTTATTGAAATTCAAAGTTTAATTTTCTTATTTAAGTTTATTACAGAAATTTATTTGAATTAAAAATTCTACCCGATAAAACTATTGAGAGGTAGTATTATTTTAGGAATATATTTCGAGAAGTATTTAGGTATGTACTTTCAAAGTTAAATGCCCAAAGGAAGATTAAAATCATTAAGAACGGGAAAATAAGAAAAAGAAAATTTCAAAGAAAACGAACGTCCTTATTCCCCAAGAAAACAATATAGGTACGCAACAGATATAAAAAAACTTGATTTGAATTGTGACAATGGCTTTTTTTGTTTATTCATGATACGCTATACATATAAAAAGTATATGAATTGGAAGTATACAATATAATATAATACATTATAATTTACCGTTAACGTTGCATAAATATTACAAAACATTCAATACGTGACTTCATTATTTGCTCTATATAGAGTTTAATATTTCAATACAATAAATTGCACGAATACATTAGTATACAAATTAGACTAAATGTCTAGACATTTGAGATTTATTAAACTTATTTAAACAATATTAAAGACGTAATCAGCATATTTTTATTCAGCACTATTCGTAGATGGACTAATAATAATTATAGTAAATATTCGAGTCACGTTCGCATTGTGACTCAAAAAAAAAAAAAAAAAAAGAAAAAGAGAAATGAACTAGAATTATGGATTTATAAAATGTTATAATTTAAATACTGGTGTGACATTGTATTTATTTTAAATACGTTACAAAAAATTATTTCAATCATATGTATAAAGTGCTATGGTAATTCTGTTTATTTAGTAACAAATGGAAATTGACATAATAGCAATAAATTATGACAAAATAATTCTCATTATAATGTGAAAGAGATCCTTTTGGATTGTAGGAATACAAAACTCCAAACTTTATAACATTCGATATCAAGTATGATTTGTATCAGGATTCGATAAAAACAAAATAAAATGTTAATATGTATTAATGTTAAAACTTCTTCAAAACATGTTATATTATACGAATTGTCATGATTATTTTTAAATAAAAATATTGAAGCTTATAACTAAATTAATTGTATTTTTGTTCAAAACTGTTTGCATTTTTTTTACGTGTTGACGTTTCGTTAGGTACAAGCTAAAACGATTATTTATTCGATAAGAACGAAGTCCTTGTTTTGAAAATTGAGAAAATAATAAAATAATCAGAAGTTAATTTGCTCAGCACACGCGAAACCTTAGTTATTCAAATAAGTCACCCTTATTACACCTAGTTATTATAACTTGTAGATTTTGTGCAATGATATAATCATTTAATCAGTGCGGTCATTAAGTTAACAGCAATTATTATCAAATTAAGGATAAATAACAATTATATTTAATACGTATTTAGTAGGCCTTAATTATGTAAGATATAATTTTGTTCACATATCATTATTTTTAACATTAAGGTTAGGTAATATTTATTCTATAATATCATTAACATTTTTTTAAAAGTAACAATAGTATGCTTTTCTATGATAAAACAAAATAAATATCCCCGATTTACCCATGTAGAAAATCGCGTTATGATTAATGTATTATTGTCATTGGTTCTATATTATTTATTATCGTTCTAAACTAAGTCATATTTTTTTAATTAATGTATGAACCGAATATAGAAGTCTTAATATCGGTGACTATTCTAGTGCATAGTTATAGTAATTTTTTTTTTTTTTTTTACTTTATATATAAAATAATACATTTTTTGAAAGGCATTGTTCTATACTTTATTGTTATGGTATTCACAAGAATTGACTGTATAAATAAGTATAGCATTAGTTCGTATATCATACACATTCCTTAAAAATAATTTCATTAGACTGTAAAATCTTAAAAATGGCGGTAATCAATAAAGCTCTATGCGGACTATAGAGAATATGCGGGTGTTCTACGCTCAAATAATTATAACACGGTTATAATATTTTTAAGTAGGTTCGAAAAATATTGACTAATGGTCTTACGAAATATATTAATACATCGCCAAACCCAAATGACTAAAATATTACTTAGAACAAAATTTAAATTAGGCACGTCATAAATTAATTACCATTAATACGTGTAATACGTGGAAATTTAAATATTTCTCCATAGTCCATAAGATACTTGCAAGTTTCATGTTTAAAAATTAATTGCTATCTGAGTTAAAATATCAAACGCATTTATTTTATTTTATATTTTTTGTCTGGTTTATATATAAAAAAAAAAAAAAAAAATGATAATCAATAAGATTTCGAGTAAAATAATATTATGATATGATAAAAATATCGTTAAAAGATTTATTATAGGTATTTTATTTTTAATACCTACTAAAATAAAACAACAAATTTATACCATAGTTGTACGAAACGAGTAACTAATAAAATTATTATTGGTATTTATAATTTTATATTAAAAATTTTTTTTTATAGTATATTTTTATAAATTATTGTGTTTACTAATGACGATATTTTATATTTTTATGCATCCAAACTGATGTTATTTTTCAATACATTTTATTATAACTTTTAGTTTTCGGGATCAGGATACGGAATTGAAAACAGTTCTTAATTATAATATAATTTAACGTACACAACTGTAAACATAATACATTTTCAATGAAAAAATATAAGTCCTGTTGGTTTTCGCATTGATACACGTGATCTGCTTAACATATTATTGTTTTTGGATGCAACGATTTATTACTATCGTGTTTAAAATAATATCGACAACGGCATCGCGCACACATCATACATCAATGAATTTTTCCTGTCCTATATAGACAGTATAGCGTGTTAGACGAGTACTTTTCTATAGTAAACTTGATTTTTATAATATAGGTATACCTTTACCGTGCTTTTTAAATAATAATATTATGTCTAAAAGTTCCATTTCGGTCGATTCGAAAAATACCCTCATTAAAATATAACGCTATCAAAAATATATCGTATGCAGAAACGAATGCTTTCGGAATACCGTAATATATGTATAATACATAACATGGGTTTCTCTGTGGGGCTTTCAAGTATTATTCATGTGGAATGAAAATACTATGATGCAATATTTCATTCATAGATGCTGAATATGGCACAAACTCATTTGTATTATATAAAAAATAATTTTGAAAATTTGATCCTACTTTGAACCTTCTATTATCTATTACAATTGAACTATTATCTATAAAATATCATTGCTGGTATTAATGCTTATTTTCTCAAGAGCGCAAGTTGATTTGTAGATACTATGAAAAAATGGATAGATCATCCGATTTCAGAGTATTATGCTAATAATCGCAATGTAGGAAATAAACGTTTAAGTATAATTTAATTATTTATAAATAAAATATATTAATGTATGATTTTATTTAGTTTTACGTGCATGTGTATGTGCTAACAATGTTGACATTTCTTGTGTGTACATTCTTATAAAGATGAAAATTATTTACATAAATCCCACCTCAGAATTGTTAAAATTGCATGTATCTACTTTATTTTGATATTTTTTTGTTTACGACTGTATATTGTATTATTGTTTTTGTGTACCTGTCGTTATTATTGTATTTATATAATTAATTCATGATTCACAAAAAGTGTAAATTGTGTATCTACTTTACAATCACATGCAATCTAATTGGCAAAACGTACAAAACTAGTTTATGAGCAAAAAGTAAATTTAATTTAAATGAAAATATTATTATGTCAATAGTAATTGTTATTAATGCATCTTACACAGCTTGTAGTGTTATTGTATCAGTCCGTAGCGATTCTTAGGAAAGCAATTATTGGTTATATAAAAAATATATTGTTAAATGATGTACCCATAAATAGCAAACCGGATGCTCTATAAGACGATAGTCGTTTTTATTATATGAGTATATTATATTGCTTCGATTTCATTAAATTAATTGTGTTCTCAAATATTTTTCACTTCACCTGTTATGATATTTCATGCTTTTATAATCTCGATAATTTGTAATTATTATCATTAAATGCATGCAGTTTTTACCCATTTTTTTTTTTTTTTTTTTTGTACGTTAATTCTAAATATTTAAGAACACATTTTATAATCTGGTGGTTATTCGAGTCGTTCCGACATTTTTATCTTGAGAAATAAACTATAATGATCATCTAAGACATAATTACATCTTTTTTGAATTTTTTTTATTCACAGACCTCAGCATTTGAGGCTATTAAGAAGTCTATCTCTGTTATTATTTTTAAGGCTAAATCGCACGCCAAGTATGAGACTAAATCGCTTAACGATCGTATAACGGATGTGTGATTTAACCGGAATCAATCAATCGGTGAATGATCAAGCATTCCACCAATTTGCAATGTCCAAAAATAATAATACAAATCGTTTTTCAATATTTAATAACTATGGTAAATATTAAAAATCAATTATAAGTTACAAAAATTAACGAATAAAGTATTTTTATAGCATATACTCATGTATATTAATTTCATAATATACTAGTCTTCTACTAAAATAGTGTCGCAAAAATATTTAAAAACTGCAATAACTTTTGTTGTTTTCAATATTTTTAACTTTCTATTTTTATGAAATTATCTCTGTTACTCTACGTTATGAGGTATAATATTATACAACAATTTTTTTTTTTCAAAATGCTCAAAGAAACAGAAATTTTAAGGTTGGTTTTAGTAAAAAATCAAAATAGTCATATAGAAATCTGATATTGAGAATATTGTTGGGTTTGTAGTGTCTTATTAGAGTTATGTCATTTATTTGTTATGATTTTTCAAACTTTTTGAAAATGAGAATTCAATTGTATGTCGGATCGAGATTATAAATTAAACTTAGTTGAGCCATTACTGGAAAATGATAATATTATGTAATAAACAATATTAATTTTAATTTTAAGAAAATATTAAAATAATGTACAAACTAACCGGATAAACCTTTATTAGAACTTTAAACACCCACATTTTTCTAAAAATCGCATACACAAAATGGTATTTTGGAAAATTTTTTAAACAGTAGACTGCAATTCAAAATTTTAAAATTTGAGATTCTAGAAAAAATAAATACATTTTAATAATTTTAATGATATTTTGTTCTAACGCATAATATTTTATTTTTATTTTTTTTTAAAAAAACAAAAATAAAAATATTGCGTTTGTAAAATAGTCATAACTTTATGAGATTAGGAATAAAAAATTACATAAATATTTTTTTTTATTTAAAATATAAATACATACAATTTATGCATTTCACATTATTTTGATAAGTGCAGTAGTTTTTTCCATTTAACTTCAAACAAAAATCACAAAAAAACCATATTTTACAATTATTTAACCTGTTTGTGACATGCTTTGAGGGTGAGCAGTTATTATCAAATGTAATGATGGTTATTTTCTAAATGATGATTTTCATAGTAATGAAAAAAATTACAGAGTAAGAAATAAAAAATGTTAATACTTTTATTTTTCCTTTAAATAAAAACCACAGGTATTGTAAAATAGGTACATTTTTTTTTCTCTGGAACCGTTTAACCAGTAAAATTTGGTTGTGCGCTTAACTACTCTTCATCAGTCATCAATCATCATTTTCCATACTACATAATTTCTCAGCTCGTCCTACACTCAGAAAACGAGAGTGCAAAATTATAATATCGATTTACCGTTTTGTCACTGAAGTACCAAATCTTAAACCCCTATATATATACAGACACAAAATGTATTCAACTTTATATCCCGTTTCAGAAGTAGCTGTACATTTCTTTGGTCTGATGTATATATTCTTTGATTTGTCGGAAAATACCGCCTCGATTTTTTTTTGATACGCTCTGTGAATTATTTTTCAACTCGATTAAGCAAAGTAATGGAATAAAGTTTTTAAGATAAAAAAGTTATAATTCCAAAAGGCAACAGTTCTAGTGTTATAAGAATTGGTAGAGTTTATATATTGTATCGAAGGAAAATACTTAATACTTTAAAGTGATCCATAATATATCAGTGGAATTGAGTTTTTTTTATATCAATGCGACTGCATAAATAAAATTTTCCAAAACCATGTACGACAATATATCATCACAATTCACTGGTTTAAATACGGGTTTTTTGTTAAAATATGTTATTATGTTAGAATAATATTTGTTTGCGTTAATTTTTAGTAATGTCCAACTTAATGTCATAATATCCATGATTTGACAGATGAAGAATATTGATCGATGCAGACACACACACATGATTCCTCATGTTTCTCATCTCACAGTTTATATCCCAAGGAAAATATTAAATGATTTTCCGTGGACTCAAAAATCACAATATCACTTTAGATTTTCAGGCTAAGAAATTCGGAATTTTTATTTCATTACTATTATAAGAACACAGGGCTCACTATATACGTATATAATAAATTATTGACCTGAAATATCAATTGAATATGCGTATAAGATGCCATAAGGGCTCTTGGGCTTTCAGAATAATTACAACATCCGATTCGAGACGCGTACGTCTAACACTTTAACATGTGAGTGCTTGTATAAATGTGTAATGAAATTTGCAAAATAAGTCGGTACAGTACCGGTATGTTTCTTTCGGTATTGTTCACAAAAATCGTTTCTCTCGAATTCCCGTTATCAATGAATGATGATAATATTATTGGAATAATTGGTGTTGTAAATAGCAAGGCTGCAGTTTGGAATTAACGATCTAAAAAGTTAAAGTTACTTGATAAACTATTTTTTTTTTCTTAAGGTAAATTATAACTTGGTTGTTTTCTATTATTTACAGCTACTAATTAGTTGATGAATTTTATGATCACATAGGGTTAATATTTTCCTTTGCTTAAATAATTCCAGAGATTAAAAAATATTTTTGTTACCTACATTGCTTTTGTATCAGTTACGGTTAAATGATTTTGTAATTCTGGGGGGAGGGTGGCTTATTTTTTATACACATATAATATATATATTTGTGACAAACATTATTCAAAATATATTAAGTATTGCAAAAAGGTCATGGGAATCTATTCCCTCACCACTTGTTTTTTATAAACTATTGTTCAGAATGATCGAAGTTAAAATATTGAATGTGTTCAATGTACTATTGAAAATTTCAACAGAGATTAAAATAACGTATATACATAATTATAATTTTATATTATTAACATCATAAAATTCATCAGTTATAAAAAATGAACTAATTTTGAACTTCGTTAGGTAACTTTTTTTTCTAATGAAGTTTTACAAGTTAACAAAGAAAGATAAGTAACTTTTAACTTAAATTTTAATTTCCATTTTCCTAAATTGACACAATTAAACGAATTAAAAATATAGTATACTTGCTCTGTATAGTAATTACTTGCTCTGCAGTCTTGACTAATATACTTTATACTATTCTAAAGATCCTAACGATTTACATATATTCAATTAAAGAATTCTATTGATCGTTACACGTTATATTATAACCTAAAACAAAAACAAAATTTAATGTGATTGGTCACATATTAAAAAAAAAATAATAAATGTATTACTTCGATATGAAATGCAGACAACTTCACAATATGTTTTTTTTTTATTTTGTGTGCCTTCTAGACTCTAGTTCATAATAGGTATATAAATACATGCTTTCAGTTATTTTAATTAGTCACAGTAAAATCTGATAAGTATAGTTATGCTTTGTCGAATGTACGATATGAATGTATTGTATGCGTAGTATTTAAAGCGCACTTACGCTCTTGTGAAAATTATTTAAATTTCCGGCAAACACGACTTCAACGAATGTTTGTTTTTATTTTTACATGTATAATTCAAAATGTATGCACTGCCGTTCATAAACAGAATAATTTTGTGTTTATGTGGAGTGTGGGGAAAAAGAAAATTGCTCGATGATTTTTTTCTCTTTATTTTTTTTTTTTTTAAAATCGTGTAGGTGATTACTACCAATATGATTGATATAAATTTATGTATTTACTACATATATTTAATATTTTAATATTTTGTATTTGCTTACAGGGTACGAGTGGAATATTACGTTAATGAAAATACATTCAAGGAACGTTTACAGATTTATTTTATTAAAAATCAACGCTCAAGTAAGTATATTTTTTAATCGTATTACGTATAAGTGTATAACAGAGTGAGTGAGAAAAGAGAGAGAGAAAGGAGAGAGAAAGAGAGAGAATGAAAAAAATGATTTAAAGAACGCTGTAAAAGAGTTAGCGAATTTTCTTTCATCGAATTTTGATCAAAGCATACTCGTTTTGATAAAGGAACTTCCAAAGAGGTATTTTACAGGGTCTGACTTATTATACATTTGCTTAAAATTTAAACTCAATTACCTCCACTCGGTATCTTTTATTAAGATATTTATGAAATTATTGATTAAATGCTAACCGTTGAAAAAAAAAAAAAAACATTAATAAAAACTTCTAAAGGTACGACAAAACAGTTGTAGAAATTCAATTAATAGTTTCTGTGGTATTATGTCACTAAATTTTCATTTCTTGTTTTTTTTTTTCAATATAGTTGATTTTCATCTGCACACGCAAAGTTCTAAAAAAGTTTTAACGTTTTAATATCCGTTCAAAGTATCCAAACATTACATGAAATAATATATTTTAATTTTTTTTATTCAAAGTCAAAATAAATTTTACTTCTAAGTATACGGAGTTCGCATAACCAATACCATCTGTGATCCAATCACCGTTTTGCGGTTTCTTGCACTGGTATGTGTCGGGTTCGAATTCAAATTTAAATCATACATCAACCTCTCATATTAACAACTCAGTTCCACCAGTGCTCAATGTAATCGTTCTCGTACCAGATACGCCGCATAAGCGTTCATCACGGCTGCTGCGACCAAAAAACCGTTTGATTAGAATTTGCATTCAAAACACGAATAACAACAAACATCACCCATGTACCACGCGCACAGTGTCCGGTGGCTCAACTATAATATTATTATGTAACGTGCACATTAATATTATAATTATTAGCCGCTATAATCTATGTAATTCATAAAATTAATTTTCAAGTATTTGTGTGCTGCACTTGGTCAGGGGGCAGTAGTGGGACGTGGAGTCTGCTATTTTTTGTAATCTTAAAATATCGCACATACTTGTCTAGAATTTAATAACTGGCTGGAAATATAATTCTCTATTAAACCCTCAAAATGCCCTTAAAAAATGCTTTAATGCCTTAAAAATTCTAAATAATGCACTACAAAAATGCAGTTAAACTTTTTTTTATTTTTAATAAACTTAGTATAAATTTTAAATAATATATGATTAAATTAACTAAATTGAAATACAAGTGATTAAAATAGGTTTTTTTCATGAACTGTCTCTCATCTCACTCTGAACTGTTACACTGAATCACCAGTGATTGCTTAAGATTTTCTAATAAAAATGATTTTCTATTATCGGTCAGTAAACTTTTGTACATAGAGAATCTCGCCTTTCCACGTCTACCGAAGTGATGGGTGAATATTTAAAGAACGCCAAATCATTTGCTGTCATATCATCCGGAATTTCATTTGTTGTGCCTTCTTGCTCATTCAAAATATCTGTTATATCGGAAATGATTTTAAATCCTTTATTTTTATTTAAAATCACAGTCAATTTTCGGTAAATAGTTTTTCCAATTTCATTTGGAGCTTTTTGAATTTCCACTTTTATTTTTCGAACAATATTTATAAAATCAGCTGAAGTCATACCAGAAGTTTCTAGTTGCGTAATGGATGTTGCTAAGGTACTAAAATTTGCCTTAATATATATTAAGTTACATTTCAAATTAACTGTAGAAAATAAATGTTGAGCTTTGGAAACTGCAACCGCGTTTTCTTCGTCTAAATTATCGATAATTTCTTTCATAAGTTCAAAATGTTTACAATAGTACATGGAAGAGTTTAACCGAATTCCCCAACGCGTTAATACAGGTTTAGGAGGTAGTGGGACATTGAAAGACTGAGGGGAGGGATGAATAGTGTCCAAGCATTGTACCACCCCGGCGAGAGGTTTGGAGCTTCTATATGCCGATGAGCACAAAATAAACGTTTTGGATGTAGGTTAGATTAAGTTTCATGATTCAAAATAGTTCCACGTTGTTGTGATTTTTTTTTTTTTTTTGTTTCCGCTCCACACAGGTCTTCGTATTCGTATCGCAAATCTATTTTTCAAACTACTAACATGCGTTTTGTACATCGTCCGCGTCGTACTCGATCAAGAACCCACGTCCGCCACATGGTAAGCACCAGACCGTCACGGTCCGTATTATATTAACCTAACCACGTAATAACCACACTACCATGCACGCATTGACGATCTCCAACCACTCCCGCACTACCCCGCCAAACAACCGTCACGCGTGTCCGACCGTCATTCTAACCCGTTTCGACGCTTGTTGTTTTTCATCCCTTTTCCGCACAGCTACGGATGCATGGTGGGCAACAAAACCGAATTCCTGTGGAGCCGAAATTTGACGGACGAGGCGTTCCAGGCGAGGCCGATAATCAATTGGGACGCGATCCAGTGGGTAAAACGACCGTTCGAGCTGTGGATCATCCAGTGCTGTCTGGCGCTTTTCGCTCTCGGCGAATCGCTACTTCTCACATACATCGGCTACAAGGTAACGTTTTTTTCGCATGCGTTTTCTTTTATCCAAACTCACCCAGCCCGGCGCGCCACTTGTTGCCACTGCGGGAACGCCCAGCTGTAATATTGTCGTTATATTAGGTATAACATACGTTTTACCAATAACGTTATGTGCCTCCATGATAATAATCATAAATAATAAATGAATGGATAGGAAGTGCCCATGTAAGGCGAGGTCCCCGGAATAGCGGCCAACTGAGGTGAATTATCAATGTTTATGTTATCAAAACTTATAGATTTTAGGCATGAATAAACTACAACTATTTTTAAAAAAATTTTAAAAATTAATTTTAAATTCGTAATGTTATAAATAAATTGTAAATAAAATGTTATCCAATTCATTCGTGTTCATTCATTTCAAATCACCTCAGTTAAATTTAAATTTTTAAAGAATGGAAGAAAATATTTTTGTCATGGAAAGGAAAAAAAATCGCTTCAGTTTCTTATCATTTGAGAACTAACTATTTGGATTTATGTCCTATCCATTCATTTATTATCTATGATACAAATATTCTCCGGAAAAAAAAAACTACACGAAGAAATTATTGTTTTTTTTTTCTTTACAATGCATTAAAATATTACCTATATGTAATTCTTTGTTTGCCCCAAACATTAAAATATGATATACTATACGTGTATCACGTAAATACTTGTGTACAGGATGTCCTTAGAGGGATAATTTCCGGTGAAAATGAAGATGATTAAATTATAATATTGTTTTCTTTTATAACTCAAAAGGGAGTTTATTAATTATTTTAAAATATACATATATATATATATATATATATATATATATATACGTTTGCGTTTTAGTAAAAACAATTAAAAAGGTTTTAATTTTATTGATTTTCATACATTTTATAAAGTTTATCTATTTAAAAATGTTTACGATTCAACTCGCTAGTTTTATGATTTTTAATATTTGTTTTTAATTTACAGAGAAATAGTAAAGTTTAATATCGTTCGTGTTTAGTTACAACTTCTTCTTACTGAATTTCTTTTCGCGTAAATTCCTGCCTGATAAACGTTGTTTCTGTAAACATTACTCTATTTAAAACCATGAAGTTAGTGAAGTTCCATGGTTAATATTTTAGGATAAATAAACCTTTAAAAATCGCTATTGTTACGAAAAATAACAAAATAAAAAATAATTTTTTTAATTTAACTATAGTATATTAATATTCATTTTGGTTCATAAATTCTACATTTATCAATTTGGGTTATTGAAAAGAAAAACGTTATATCCTAGTTATAGCTTTATTAGATATAAGTAAATATTAAATCGTAGTTTTTAATGAAACACCATAATTTGTACCAGGACATATTAATATAACATTCGTTTTAATTATTTTAAACCAATATTAACATATTTTTTTTTTAAATTTAATTTGATTTCCAATACATGTTTGGTAAAATATGGCTATTGCAGAGAATCTAGATGTTGTGCTTGAGTAGATGTATTTATTGGTTGATTTTACTTAATCCTTAAAAATGTGAACGGTTGTACAGTTTTGATCATTAAATCTTAAAAATTTAATACAAAATAACATATAGTATAAAATATATTACGAATAAATGTATATTTTGATTCAATTTATATATATATCCAGTTGCTAAACATAATTGAAGGGATATCTACATTTTCATACGCATCGTGTATAATAATTTATATACATAAAAGAGGGACTTAAACGGGTTAAACCATATTTACCACAGATTGTTTCGTATAATTTTGTATATCCTAGAATTTACCGCCATCATTTGGTAAAAGCCGGATTTCAAACTTTTAGTTTTTACCAAACTTGGATTGAACCACTCTTCGTTCTTTTACCGCGGGTATTGTAAGACTAATTAAAAAATTACTTGAAAATTAAATTTGTTATAAAAAACACCATAACAGAACATACTTCCCTAAATCGATAATTCTTGTAAACAATTATAAAGAGGATGTAGTATCTTGGATAAAATAAGTGGATGGATAAAATGTTAATTATAAAAGTAGAAGAATGCCATTTAAGGCATTCCCTGTATTCCTCCCTACCACAACCACTACATAATGAATCGATAGCCAAAAAAATTATAATTATAACGTTTTTAAATAATAAAAGGTGACAATATTTGTATTTTACTTACTTATTCAACCAAATTAAATACAGTTATTCGATAACAATAAGTAAATTATTAAAATAATAATTGCTGATACGTATACCAACTGAGTAAAGCTCATTTCTAGTACCTACACGGAGTTCTTGTACATAATGATTCTTTTTATAGTAAAATTATTAGATAGGATACTTATACAATTATAGATAAGACTTAATCAATTAAATATAACATAGTGGATGGACACAAATTTCATGAAAATATATTTTAGTAACGAATTTAACACCAACGTTGCATTCGGATAAGATATAAGGGAATAAATAGAAGCATTTTCAAGCAAAGATTTGTCTATACTTCACGAAATAACATGTCATGGTAGATAGAAAAAATGTTCAATACTCATAATGTAACATGTCGCTTTTATATTATTATTATTATTACTATTATCATAGTCGTATTTCTAAAAAAAAAAAAAATATTTTTGTAAAGATGTTTAAAATTAAAACGATAAACGATGATCTATGTAGAAATTATAATCGTCGTGTGACGTCAACTGTACAATTCACTGTACGGTCATTCTCATAACAATCAAAATGCATTTGCTCAAGTTGTTGATTCGAGAATTGTGAAAACTTCATAATAATAATCACACCATTTGATTTTCATGCTGAAACGTAGTCGTTGTCATCAATTTATCGTCGAAATAAATTAATTTTTGTTTAATGAAAATTTTATTTTATTTCCATAAAAAAAAAAAAAAATCATAAAATTCAAATAAAAATGTTTATATTGCGTTTTAGACTTTTATACAATAAACCATAAAAACAATTTACAAATAAAACTTGTGTTCTTGATTTTAGATACATCAAAATGTTGGTTACTTTTGTTTGAAATAAAAAAAAAATTTCGCAAAATTCTAAATTGGCACAACCGTGGTCGTATTCACTATACCTAATAAAAGAAAACAAACCAGACTGGACAAGAAACAGTCGGAGAAAAAGCGAACCAAAAAAATCATTACAGTCAGTGCCATGTATACGGGAAGAGATGAGGGGGGTGTCATATATATTTATCCCTTGACACTTTTTTTCTCCGGTCCCTGAGCGTTTATCCTATTTTCTATATATGTACTAAAAGTTCTTAGTTGAATTATTTAACTATAGTAATTATAATAATATATTAGCTGCGCTTGTTTACGTTTTTATATGAATATTTAAAGAAACTAGTATTCTACAATTCCATTTCTAAAAATCTAAAAAGACGATATTTGGGCATTAATATTTTGTTAAATTAATTTTTATAATTTAATTTTGGGACGTAAATTGATATATTCATATCACTCAATGGAGTCTTATATAATATACTCACACGCCCGAGCGTTATATGTACGAGGTTTTTTCTTTTATTTAATTAAATTCAATCCTACGCTATTGTATAGAGTTCAGTACAACTTATGTGTTAGCTTCTATGCTAGTTGTTGTTCAATAACTTTAAAATATTTGGTTTCTTTGAAATTTTAGAACAATTAAAAATAAGTTGTAACTTTCAAAAAAATTAAATTTAAAGTTCATTCATATACTTTGTGCAAAGGTAAAAAAAAAATAAAGGCTGAGGTGAAAGACCAAATTAATATTAATCTCTCTGTTACTTGAGGCCAAGCCACCAATCTATAGATAGTTTTTCGTTTTCATTAGCTTAAACTGGATGAATAAACTAAACCCAGTATTAAGGAGTTGATTTATTAATGTTGATTTATTAATGTCTTTGGCATGAAATAGAAAAACGCAAACAACCTTAAAATGTCTCGTAAATTTAATATTAAAAAGAAGAACAAATTCCCAAAATCGTATAAGTTTAAGTACAAAACTATAATCCAAATTTACAAACTGAAGTCAAAACACATATGCGCGAGGTAGAAGATTAAGTGTGACTTATGTTCATGATATAAAATATCAGCTCAGATTTATAATATAATAACATAAATGTAATTTTTATTTTATTCAAAAATTATATTTGATTAGACAAATAAAACGATACAAAGTAATATAAATAAAAATGGTGTTACACTGAAATTGACTATTATGTGTTAGTGTTACGACTGATTATTTATATTTCATACATATTCATTGGTATTAGAAATTTTAGGATCGGCACATAAACCAAACCAAACATAGGCAACTATATATGGATAGGGTGCTTTTTATATTATTTAAATAAATAACCATTTAATTTCAAATTCGACTCTGAGTAAATGTGTGTGTAAAGCGCGTATATTTATAGCATAAAATAATATAGCACATTATGGTAAAAATATGTATCGAACAATTAATATTTTTAAAGCGAGTGACTTAAAAATGTTGATTTATTTTATTGTAAACATAATAACTAATATCATTAGTGAGTGCGATTGAATTAGGATTGCAAAACCTTAGATTGAGTGGCAAATTTTACACAATTGTATAGAGATAGCAAAAAAGATGTAAATACTGGTAAAAATAATTTTTAGTTTGGTAGAAAAGTTTTTTCATAATTCGAAATTAAAAAATCTTTTGAAAAAATCTTGTAACACATAAGTAATAGGTATGCATAATTATAGCACGCATATGATGATAGCATGTATATAATCACGAAATAATTTATTTTTGTGATAAATGTATAAGAGCTTATTTGCTAGACGAATTTTCACATTATTTCCAGTATGTTATTTCTTACGATGGAAACATTGAAAAAGTTATAATTATTAAATTATCTGGGCTTCAAAGATCAGTAATAATAATCGGATCATATATAGCACTTAATAAATTAAATTTCCGGATTATCCAGTAGACAGTATAAGTATATTGTATATCCATAATGTATGAGTTGAATATTTGATATTTAGAGTCCGTTTGGACAGGTTTCACTTTATCTCTCTAAAAATAATTTTGAATAAAAGGATAGACGTTATTATTATTTTTTTTTTTTTTTGCGTAAAACAAATTGCAGCATGCTTGAGTTTTACCTTTTACGTTCGCAAACATTTTTTCCGACTTTAATACACGACGAAGTAGACAAACCTCCAAGAATAGGTTAATTTTATCAAACCAAATGATTAAACAAATGGTTAAATACTTAAATATGTAACGGTATCGCCATCACCGAGTTTAAGATGATGACACCGACGGTGTGTTTGATGACTTATAATAATATAGAGCCGGGTACCAGTCAAAACCGCTAAAAAATAATTGTTGAATATTCTAACAACGAAAACAATTATTGTGAAATGTAAGAAATGTATTACCTTTGTCGATTCGTAATGCATCATTTAGTCATGATCGTGTAACTTATATAGCTGAAATCTATCATAATGTTCAAGTCGTTATATTATATTACTTCGTGCAAAACTCATGAACAATTTTATTATTATAATTGATAATATATAATTTAAAATCAAAAGAACAATAATTTATTAAAAAAATACCTTATATTATATATATATATATATATATATATATACATATGATTAACAATGTTATTTGATGGTTTGGTGGATTAAAATAAATAATTATCGCCCAGACGTCAAAACGCAAATTACCGAAAATGCCGGGGGACCCGACGACAGCGACGGACGAAATGACGTAGTACGTATAGACGCCCGCGCATTTAATCGGATAATCGGATATTATTATTATAATATTGTTGAAGTTCTGGTGTGCGGGTCCAACGGTCATATTTCGAATAATAGTCGTATACTGCTACGCCTACGCGTGGCCCATGCAATCAATTGCCGCGTAACAGATAATGACCAATAAATTGATGACATATTGACACACGCCGTTTTCGTTGAGTTACATAATATCGGTTAATGGTTAAGTGTACACGGTGACTCCCCGAGTTCCCAGCTCTGACGGTGGTTCTAGGAAAGTTCTGAGTATTACCGATTCAAAACAAAAAAAGTTTATACGGTGGGTAGGCGCCGAAACGGAATAACGTAATGTTTTGTCAAAGACTCTTGCGGGTTCGGAAAAAAAACGCGTTTAGAAAACTCTTTACACAATTGAAAAACAAATAATATTCTATATCATCAAGGTTAAGTTGAATATACTATAACAGGTTAGATTTTAATTCGCTTATATTTTCCGTCTATATTCTTGAAAATAATTTTTCATATTTCTTTCAACTTGTTTGTGAAAATTTGTACCACTTCAATTCTTTTAAAATCTTTAAACTTATAAAAAACAAAAAAAAAAAACTTATTATCCAGAAGTTTTTTTTGAACCCAAACATTAGCAAGAGGGAAATTAATAATTATAAAACATATTAATGAACATCGTATTTATGTATGATAAACAACAAGATACAATATTATGTACATACTTAAATAAAATTTACCATGTCAAATATTATAACTGAGTGAATACACTAAATACGTTTTATATATAATACGTTTTGTGAAGCAGAAAGTATACGTATGAATTTTTTCGACGTCCAAAAATACCAACCCGACTTATGGTGTTGAACTATACTATTATGGCTCAGACTGGTTTTGTTTCTTCGTGTACGTGTACTGGACTAATACACACTTTAACTCGGGGCGCGCCTAGGATACCGATGGGACACATATACATTTATTCTAATTATAATAATTAGAATTTTATAAATAGTGTAGAAAAAAGGCCACAATATTGGAGGCATGAGGTGAACCCCCGAAATCCACCCCTTTGACTAACCCTTGACTGTGACGATCAATAAATGTAAAGTAATAGATAATATAGGTAGGTACCTACTTTCTGCACATTATTGTACTCTGTTATAGAATAAAATCAATGGTAACATAAAATACATACCTACACTATACTTACAATAATTATGGTACTAAAGGGTGTATTATTACCGCTAATCTCAAATTGATAATCTCGAAATATTTGCGTAAATTATTAAACCCTACGTGCCATATATATCTGTATAGGTATAACGTGTGTACAAAATATAATTTGATTAATTTTTGATTTATGTCAAATTATAAATAAAAATCGATCATAATATTATAATACATTTAAAATGAATAAATCGGATTAATAAAATTGAATTCAAAACGTAATTTTTCCCAAAATTTAATTTTTAATTCCATAAAAACTTTTAAATTTGTTTATTAAAGTAGTTATTTGTATACGCGTATACTCATTGTATAACGACTAAAAACTAATAAAGTTTTAACTTTAAAATAACAACCAAATGACCAATATCATAGTAAAATGTTTGTAATTTTTACGTTATTTTTCTTAATTGTTTGGAAAACTATTGAGAAATTCAAAAAATGAACGCCTCTTCCTCATAGTACAAATTAGATAATATTTTCTATCAGAAAAATATCAAGTTTGTATACATCAGAGCAATAGCTAATAGGTAACCTTTTTGTACAGCCAATACGTTCCTCGCTCAGAATCTAAAACAGGTAGGTACCACCAGTGGCGCAACTAGACACTTGGGGGTCCTAAAGTCAAATATGAAATGGGGCCCCTAGAAACAAATGGTATTAAACAATCAAAGGTACACAGTACACCGCTTCCTCCCCACCCATAACCGTAAGGTATAATCAAAACCTTTCCATCGTTAATCGTATATAATAGAATATAAAAGCAAAATGGAAATCTTTGTTAGTTGACTCCAGAAATGCATGATCGATTTGGGCGTTTGGCTAATTCTTTTTTTTTTTTGTTGTGTTCGTAAATAATAAAGGTTAATATGAAAGAAAATTTTAAGAAAAACCACCGGAAAATAAGAAAATATGGAAATCAAAAATATAACAGTTATAAAAGATTTTTATAAAAGAAGTTGGATAATGGATTCTTTATATTGATAGTCACCCTTGACTTATTTCTAATTCTCCTTTATTTTCATAAAATTAAAAATATTGTACACAATTAAGTTATTAATTATTTTAGTATGATAAATTAATATATGTAAATTAACTATTTCATGACTCTTACAAATGTAAACACAACTTAAAAAAAAAATAAGATATAGGTAAGTACTTTTAAACACAAAACATTTAATATATACAAATAATATTACATTTTTGAAAACATATACAAATCAAAATATATTATTATAAGAGAAAAAAATTATTAAATTAATAAATGTAATTTAGATTTTATAGCTTAATTATTTTATTTTAAAAAGTTGACTCTTCTAGCTTTTGAGTTTGCAAATGTATTAATTACATGATCTAACTTAATTTTTGCAGCAACATCTTTTTCTATATTTAATATTGCAATGTTAGACAGGCGATCTTGACCCATATTATTTTGCAGATAGTTAGTTTTTTATCAGTTTTAGTTTTGAAAAAGATCTTTCTGCCGATGCTTCAGTTACTGGTAAAGTCAAATAAATTATACAAGCACTTAAAACATCAAAGAAAGTTGTGCATAAATTGTTTTTTATTATATATAAAGTAAGTTCTTTAATAGATTTGATTTTTTGTGGAATAAGTTGATCTCTAATACATAATATAGTTGTCTGGTAAAGTCGGATGATATATCAGACTGATATAATTAAAAAAAGTCCATTGATGCTTTAGCCAAATCATTATCACTTAATGCAATTAGTGAAGTTGGAAATAAAAAATCAAAGTTCTCAGTCACCTTTCTTAGTCCTTCAAATCTTAAATTGAGTTGAAATAGTACCATGTCAATTACAAGTAAAACTATCTTAACACGGAAATTTTCATCAGATACACTGAGTCGACGATCTCCGTCTACTTCATCAAAATGCTTTATAGCAAATATTTGCCGCCTCACATGAAAGTTCATTGAAATTCCCCATTTGACACATAAGTGTTTGCATTCCGATAAAATAGTTATTTCGTAGTCATTTCTCAAATTTTGTATAACTTACTTTGGCATTTTTTAAGTTTCTACAAGCACTATGTAAATTTGTATGTGGGTTCTGAAGTGTCTTTGATACAACGTGTAATGGTCTTAAAATATGCTCCCATAAACATAATAATAAGACAAATTCAATAAATTTTAATTTTTTTTTTAAAGATCGCCGTATAAAGAATATCGCCATTGCTATCAGCTCGTCAATAGTTTATTATTAGAGTAATAGAGTTACGATTTTACGAAAACGAATTTATATGAATTATAGGACGTTCTATTGGATATTTCGAACACTATTCTTGGTCTGCATTTATTAATTAACCATGATCATGATTTTATAATATTATTAAATATTAATAACTCGTACCTAGTGTAAATGTGTAATATTAAAATAATAGTACCTATAATAATTATAAGTATAAGTAGTATCGGAAATAAAAATAATAATTATAAAATGTGAAAAAAACTAAAAACAAATTTTTACTGTGGAGTTAGTTTATTGTGGGGTTAGATAAATCGGGGCCCCCAAAGTTTCACTTTGTTAAATTACCCGCTAGTTGCGCCACTGGGTACCACACAAATATATAAAAACTTTATTTAAAAATTAACATATTTATTTAATTTATGTTTCTACTAACCAAAGTACGTTTAGAATCTGGGGATTTCACATGCTCTCATAGTGAGATTTTCTTACTTGTTATAGAAGCTTAAACATATGTTATTAAATATGTTGTTATACAAGAAGCTTAAACATATTGTTAGCCTAGTGGCAATTAGGTACTTCTAACAATTTGATATATTAGAGGAGCTGTTTAGGTTTTCTTCCGATTGGTCGCGGTAGATTGAAATACCTAGTACAAGAGCATATTGCTTCATTTCTTTTGATAATATGGCGTGACCCATACAAATAACTCGTTCCTTTTAATACATTCGTATTTGTCTATTTTAATCACTCTGTTAAAATTATAATCAAAACCGCACATGAATTTCGTACAAAAACATCGATAATTAAAATTATTGTTAAGTATACAATTTATATTTTGTTTACGTTTATAATTTAAAGTGTTCATTTTGTTTTCATTCGTGTAGTTCCATATTGACGTAGGTAATTCACGTTCACCAACATACATTCATGTTCATTATTTCAATTGTTTTCGGATAAAATTGTGTAGAAAATATTATTGGCTAGTGTGTGTTTACTAGCAATATATAAAACTATGTTGGCCCGAGAAGAAATAATAATTTTTCTACGTAAATTTAAATACTACCTGACCTAATCATGATAATAAATATTTATGCAATGCATGATTTTTAACTTATTACATAATTGAACAGAAATAATAACAATTAATCAGGATAAACAAAAATTATTTTTTTATTTTTTTTATATACCTATACTTATAGTGAGTTTGTATGCTTATGTCACTTGCACATTGTCCAAACACAATGGTTTGAGTGCTTTTAAATAATTTAAAATTTTTCCTAGTATCCGATACACTATAATTATTTGAATTACCCAATGGTGAACAATGATGATTGATAAGTATATATAGGCACCAGGTCAAGGGTTTTTTAATCGATTTGCAAAGCATAGCACACTATTAGGAGCCTATTATTTTTCTAAATTTAGTTTTTCTTTCGTCCAAACCGAATTACATGGATCATATTTGAAAGTGTATCTTGAAATACTTTTCGTCTATGTATATATATTATATACTATTTACATAATAATGTTTCACCTACACTAAACGGTATAAGAAACATTTTCAAAACCGACCCTTCGATGATGTGAACGAATCATTCCGTGAGATCTTGTCGAGTTCCTAGATCTCATTCTACTCATTTTGGATTGCTGCTTCGGAAATGTTGTGTTTGCTCTTTGAATGTATAATGCATTCGTAAGCATTGTGTGTTCATTGACGACGCATATTAATAGTCCGTAATTAATATTAACCATTAACTGTTTGCGTATACATCCCACAGCACATGACTCGCACACGCATACACGCACGCGCGCACGCATACACATACAATATGTCCTCACGTTTTCGGTATATTGCGTATGAAATATGACATCACACTTATGATATTCAGACAGGTAAACAACAGGGATCTTTCACAGTCGTCTTAACAATAAGAAGCTTTTGACGGTGTAAAATATTTTAGGTAGATAACTAAACCAAAATATCCTTGCAATAAATTGTTATTCATGATTTGTTAACAATTATTATTCATATCGTAGCCGTTGTAAACCGTGCCCGAATAATATATTTTGTGTACATATATTTAGTGCTTGCTTGTATCCATATTTTATTATTGTGGTTTCAAATTTTGACAGCTCGATTTATAGACAGCTAAAAAAAAAAAAGAAAAAAACACTCAAGTCGTGAGGTTGTTATAATACACGAACATACACACACGCGCCGTGATATAATACGAGTTGATCTTTAAACTTGGTACTATCGTAGTATTATATGGTCCGGGTCCACAAAATGTTAGTGTTGGTGTTTTATGTGCTTCGGACCGGATAAATCTGGAATTACTTTCGCGACCCATGCATCGAGGAACGCGTCTATTTGGAATGTGAACTACACAAGTATGTAAATGTTCACTCCATCAAAAATCTAGAATTACACCCACAGGGATACACGATCATAATATATAATGTACACCACTATACTGCCGTGGGCATTTGCCGTTTCACAGGAAAAATAGTGTACGCTATTATTTTGAAATGATATCTACGCTCGACTAATCGAGGACTACCTACTGCAATACCGAACGATATAATATAATATGTATGTATTTTTTTTTTTAAATAAAAAATAGTCTTCAAACTATTGAAAGTATTTCCCTGTCACTTCATGAACGTTGTTTGCTATTTGTAATCAGATGGATGAATTATTGATCTTGTAGATAACCAAGTGTATTTTTCGTAAAAGTTTTAAACAACACAATATTTTAAAATATGATGACAAATTTTAGATTACTTAAAACTCATTAATAAGATTAAATATCAATCAAAATTAGAACTTTCGATACATCATTCTGTACATTTTAATAATAATATAAACGTACTATTTCCTATTAATTATATCCTATTATATCTTTTAAGCCATACAAAAATCAAAATATTTATACAACTCTATAAATGTATTAAAATAGACAGTTATAATTGTTTTTATTTATGTACTTTTATAAAAATAAAACCCACTATTGTCAACTGTTTTACATTCGTAATTTAAAAACATAAAATTATAAGCGTCTATATATTATACATAGTTGCATAATTTTGGATACGCATGGATTAAGAATTTAACTATAATAATATACTGTTATAATATAATAGTTACAAGATAAAACGTTATTCATTCTAATATTGTTACTTTTTTTTTTTTTGCAATATTAAAAACAATTTGTTTTTTTTTTTGTTACTTATGTTAGTTATAATGTATAATATTATATTCTGGAATTATGTACACTGTAATAGAACAGTTTGATATATAATAACATTTTTCAGAATTCAAAAATATATTTATAAGGTCATATTCTAACGATAATTAAAATTTATAAAAAAAAAATAAAAATTGTTCTTATTACTGTCCTAAAAATTTGAAATTTGAGATTTGAATCCAAAAAATTGAATACAATATGAAGCTTGAAAATGTGTCAATGAAATTCACCAATTTATTGTCCACATCTTTAAAACTTTAAAACCGTACGTTTATACATTTTATGTTATTGGTATTGATTATACATACCATTATACTTATTAACTTAAAATATTTGTTTTTATTATAAATTCACTGCATCATCAATCCACACAATTTTGTTTGTACGATATATCGTATCGACATAGAACAGCAATGAATCAATAAATGTCATTTGACTCGTTTTACAATTATTCAGTACATGTATTTATGTATTGTATTAACAGTTGAACATCACTAAAACGATAGTATTTGTACTGAAAAATCCATTTTAATTTCGAGGAAAATTGTTTTCTAATTTAAACATATTGACAAATCCAGAGAGAGATCTTTTCGAATTGCATTCGTTCTTTATCCCAGTAAAGCTCCGAATACATTTTATACCGCTGTCTACCATTGACCCGACCCTCGACCACGAAACAGTTATAAATCGAAATACATCCAAAACACATTCGAAGAATCATAAATGTTAATATTCACTTTACACCATTATTATATGAACAGTGTCCGGTGCGTTTGGCTAATTAAAATGTATCGACGTTTAGACGGAAAATGCCTATTTATAAGATTGTATTTTATCAGATTTATATTGTACAAGTGTTCCGAGTTTCAGCACGAGATCAGAACGGTCTAATAATAAACTGGCTTCAACACATTATTATTGTAGTGTTCATGACTCTTCGTGGGATCGTGTTATTTAAGTTATTTTATTTTGGTTTCTCGGTTTTGCAAGTAATAAATAAAACCCTAGCTCATTCAAACATTAAAAAAAAAAAAACAACATGTACATCATTTTTATAGATACCAATTAAACCGCTTATAAATAAAAACAATAAACTAGGTTGGTGGGACTCAGCGTATTTTTACATTCTGATATAATTGATCATCAAATTCAATATAAAAAAATGTTCAAATTCTGTGACATTGTTTAACGAATTATTTTAACAAAATCAATAAGTTTTTTACGATAAAATTTATAAAAATAATAATGTATTAATACAATTTTTTATTGAAGAATGTTTATTAATATACCGTTCTAAGATCTATTGATTCAATATATTTCTCTGTTAAAAATTATTTTCTGACGTATAATAGATATAAAATAGTAAATAAAAAAAAAAAAATCAAATACGAATGAAGACAAGTGCTCTGTTGAGAAAGTTATGTACGTCAACGAGCTTAAGTGGAAAGAAAAAAAACAGAAATTGCATAAAATCGTATTTTACAGAAACTTCTACAAGTTTATTTGTTGTAAACAATTCTCTAACCAGTCTAACCTTTGAATGTTTATTTTTAAACAGCTTGAGCATTAAGTATATACACTATTATGAGCCATAATACCTAATTTTTCCTCGAACAAACTTATTTACATTTTAGGAAATACAATTTTTAAATATTAGTTTAACAATATTTAATTATTTAACTCGGATAATACAACGACAGTAAAAAATGAATTTTTTTGTGGCTGTCGATAAAGAAAAATACAGCCATTAGGAATAATCAATAGAGGTGAGCCGTGAGTCGATATAAAATTTTTTTGATATTTTGTAATAAATATACTGTAACCAATCCAATATTTAAAACTGAAAATTATTAGCAGATTTACATCAACAATTTTACTTGATTTAATTACTATTCCAAAAATACTATACTTAAGCTATATTTCTCTAAAAATATCAAACTAAATAATAAAGTTTTACAAAAAAAAAAAAAAAAATAAATAAATAAGTATCTGATATCTATAATAAATATTAAGTATAATAATTGGTGTGGACAAACATATAGAGGATAGCAAATCAGTAATTTTCGACAAGACTACGGGCCACGACCGTACGATTTTGATACAAATCCCAAGGGTAAGTGATAATATATGTGATATGATGAAGACGTTTGTACGTGCAGATAAGCCGTAAAATTTTACAGTTTTAAAGTAACAGTGGACCAATGTAGAATGTAATTGTTGCGAAACCATAATCTACAGTGTATATTTTGTTCACAAAATTAAACCACTCCACAACTACTTTAAACTTTACGGATATAATAGGTAGAAACTTTATACAGAGCAGGTAAACCGTAAAATTGAACCGTTTAGATATGTATAATATATATGATTCTGATACTAAAAATGCATATTTATTTATGTATATAAACATTTTGCAAAAACTTTTACTTTATGATTTAACTATTGTGGCTTACAAAGAACTACTTTCCGTTTATTTTAAACCACTCATCTCTCTCTCTCTCTCTCACTCTCTCAACACACGATTTTCTTCCAACTTACAAGTAAACAAAGTAGAGCGTATCCGTCTTAACGTTATTATTTACCAACCTATTTGCAAACGCCTTAATCCTTACATTTTTACTTTAGTAAGAATTATTATTTAAATTATATAAATTAAAAATAAATATCCTTCTCGTTTTATTAGACGGTATAAAGACATAAAGTAAACATTTTAAATATCACATTTGCTTATTTTTCGCAACGGATTGTATATTTTCATATTTTAATAAAAATTTAAATAAAAAGTTAAATATGTATTATTATTTGAACTCGGTATAGCCATTAAAACTTTACGAACACACTTCACAAGGGCTTTTAATAATGTCACAATAATTGAAAATATAATTCAATTACCTCGGTTGTATTAAGCGGTGACCATTTTATTCTGCTTTTCAATTCGACTGTCAATTTTAAAATATTTTTATAATTGTACAAAATAATTTTTCTCATATCCGACCGGGATGATTTCCGAAACATTTTGGATGTACCACTTTCCTGACTCCGCACATAATTTTCTCGATATTATTTTGTAGGGTTATACCAAACACTCACTCCCATGAGTGTGCTCGGTTCGCTCTTTTTTTTTTCAATGTTTGGTCACGCAAAGAGGAGAGGACACTCGTTTTATATACATGTGGCTATTCTGACGACTCTATTGAACATTTTCTCCACATTTTTTCATGTAGTTGAACCAAATACTACTCCTTCCGAGTTCCTAAACATTTTTAGATTCTATATGGAGTGATGGAATATATTGATTTTATAATGGTGTGTGTTTTTTTTTTTCTGACGACACTTTTTTTTGGCAGTAAAAATGCTTCGATTTTCTTAAACAGCAACTTTTCTGAAAGGAAATTGAATGTAGATGGTACTTTGGCGAGTCGAAAATCCAACTTTTTCAGAACTTTTTTTTTTGTTCTTTTGTTGAATAAAAGAAGGGATACAACACACATGCATTTTGAATGTCTCTATTTTACCGAAAGTGAAACCAATATTCTTGCTGGTTTCTTTTATCATTGTTCTTGGATCTTTCAATTTAATTTAATTTTTAAAACAGAACTATACACTAACAGTCTTAAGATATTTACCATTAAAATAATTTAAGATCCATGAAAGGTAGTTTTAAACATTGTATAGGTCATGGAACCTTTTAAGATAAAATGTATAGCCGTGGACCCCGTTACATATTCTACAAAAAATAGAAATAAATACTGCTATCGTTGTGCTCCAAGAATAAATTACACATATTTTATAGTTGATTATTTGAAAATCAATTTAGGGACTGTGTTCTACAGACCACCGAGTTAGGTTTGAACACTAGTGTCCACTTGAAGACTAAGATACACCGTACTAAGAAAAATTCAACAGAGTAAATAAAAGGTTGATCTTGATTGAGAACTTGCATATCATATTCTGTGTGTACCTACCTCGTATTTTTATAAAAATACATTTATGACTCATGTGAAACCACATAGTTCAGCTATAGTTATGTGTGTACCTATTTTATGCGCAATATAAATTGTAATAAAACATGAATAGTGTTAAATTAATACTATTAATGCGCATTAAAATATTATAGTGCTATTGGTTTTGATTAAATCTTTGATTACCATTTGTACATAAAGTTTTGAAAAATATTTATTATCCAACAATATACACTATGCAAGTTCATAACTATACCAAGTTAGATTAGATTTTATAATAAGTTTACATATATCTTTATGTCGGTCAAATGAACGTATATCTGTAGATGTTTATTTTTCGAACCACGTAAAAACAGCCATCATTATTCTGTTGAAAATATGTTTCTATTTTAATACCAGGAAAATATTTTAACATCTAATAATTAATTCATTTAACTATAAATTATACGGATTATAAAGAACATAAAAATCTATTTTTTGTACGATGGCAAAAATGTTTCAAATATAGAATATACACAATATGATTCTGGGTATAAAAAAAAAATCTTGTTTCCCTTGGAAAATAATTGGATAGAAGAAACACAACCAAAGCAATAATACCCACCTAAGACGTGCACATCTCATCAGTAAAGAAATAATATTGATTGTTTACGTTTTTGTTTAATCTAATTGGCATAAATATTAATAAAAACAGCTTCGAAATTATTTACCTATATATATATATATATATATAGTACAACCAAAATAAAACATACAATATATCAAATATAACTAATTTCAAAAGATAAGTATTAACATTATTTCCTTATGATATTCTCAAATAAGTGTAAACATTTTTCGTGTAGTTTAACATCTAAAAATCGTTTTGCATTTTTTTTTTTTTTTTAACATTTATGAATTGATATGTTGGCTATAATGGTTTAATAATTATATTTTCAGCAATTTTTAAAAAACCTGTAATCATTACACTCAATCTGATAAATAATCAATTGATCATCGGAAGTAATTGTGATTATTCGTATTTTCGTATTTTGTGTTCCACTCAAAGATAATTGTTTACCAAAATGGTCCGCCGGAGAAATATTATATTTGAACGGCACACTGTCTTAAACTGTCCGAAATACAATAATATATCATTATGACATGTGAAGACTGAATATAGACCACCTCAGGTATAGAATGATTTCGTCGCACTGAAGTTCTAGTTGTTTTATTGGTTTTTCGACGCCCATCGATTCGTTGCAGAAAGTTGGTCGTCGTAGTCGGACCAAAAACAAACGTGGCGTGTGAATCCCGTGAACGGATCACAACGGATCAGTATTAGAGTGTAGGGTCGATAAGACGTTAATCAGAAGGGTCAATCAGTAGTTCGGTCGTAAAGGACGAGACACAGAATAAAAAATAAAAAAAAAAAAAAAAAGATAGATTTACAGGTAGTTTGAAACGAAGCACGTAAATTTCTCGAATTACGTCATGCGTGCGAGTCATCAGTCAAAAGATCATAGATGGTCAACTGAACCTCGGACGAATTGCAATATAATAACGTTATCGAAGTAATAGATGGTTCCAAAGATAATTCTTTAGAGGACAAAAATAATGATAATAGTGAGCGAAAAAAACGTAACCAAAGTTAAATTAACCGTTGTAAGCACTTACTAATGAGGTATTTTATAGCTTATCCCCGTGTTACCTGTACCATTTGTCGGAGATTTTTTATTCAGCTCAAGTGTATCAGAAGTGTTGTTTTTTTTAGTAGTAAAAAGACTTATTTTCTTTTTAACGTATTCACTACAATGTATCTAACGATGCGGTACGAACAATTCTGGTGCCTGGATAGAAAATATTATAAAATTTAATTGAGATAGATTTTGTTCTTATAATAATGTATAATAAGAAATCGGGATTTTATCGTCTTAAGAATCTTAAAAATTAATAACATATTATTATTAGATATGTTGAGAGAATTCAATGCATAGAATTATAAAAACGAATTAAGAAAGTTATCGTTTAATGGAAAATTCTTAGAATAATGTATTTGAATACATCGTCAGATCAATGTTTTTTTTTTCTCATTGATAGGGAGAAACTATATGAATTTCTATTTAACAAATTGTTTTCTCTTGTGGAATAGTTGTAACAGTTGCAGCTAGACGTTTCCATATGCCTTTGAGTATATGTGAATGTGTATTTCACACGGTAGTATTTCTAGTCGTTTTAATAACATTTTTAATTCTTTAAGACTGATACACTGCATTCTGCAAAAAGAACGCGAGCCCAACAACAAATATCCTTTGTATATTATACAGATAATCCCTCCTTAATACACGTCCGCTTCCAATGCTATAATCGTCGCGAATATCCCACGTTTCACATGTAATAAATAATAATATTTTACAGGTACAGTGCAATAAATTTTTCTAAGCTATACATTTTCCCCTCGTCCCAAACCTCGTATATAATAGTCATTTGGTTTAGAACAATGTTTTCTTTTCTTTTTATTATTAAATACCTGTATTAGAAATTAAATATTGTGCGTTTACGGTTTCAAATTTATATAATTTAAATACAAATCTGCCACACAATCATTAGAACATAAGTAATTGGAAAATATATTATTGACATTTAATTTTTTATATTTTAATTTATTTTATCGATGTTTCAATTTTTTGATTTATTTAATATTGAAAAATCTTAGAAAACGGTATGTTACTATTAAAGTATTGTTTCTAATTGGTTGAAACACAAAACTCTTCAAATCCATGTTTGACACAGTTTTTAAATTATGGTGTTTAAAACTGCTTAAATAAACATTTATAATTCTCACCTCTAAGATGTGATAAAAATATAACTGATTTTTCCAAATGTAACCGAACGGATTATTTTGTTTTATGTAATCCGTTTCTTTGTATGGCAGCTATTTCATTAGTATTTTATCAGTGCAACTCGCATACCTTTGCTGCAACGAATTTTACTACAATGTTCCGGATAAACATATTGAGCTTGTACGTACTCGAATGCGATCCCACTAAACCATGCACTGTACTGCCTTGACATTGGATATTAAATAAACCTTCACCGCGTTGGGTCAGTGCGTATTTGTACATACCTAATCGATATCGTTCACATTATACAACCAAATTATTTAATCTATCAGCTTATATTCAATTAGAACTTTAACACTTTTACATTCCGTTGTAAACCTGAAAATGTCTAGTAAAATATGATTCTGTCCTCGGAGTAGATAACCGTTGTTAATAATATTTCCCACGCAGATAATGCAATCATTCATCTCACTGCGGAGTACCTAAAGTTTAGCGTAGATGATCCATCAAATGAAGCACATAAGCCATCATCCAAAATAATATACTCTTTGATACACCACGAAAGTTTTATAGGGCATGTCGATCCAGAAAAGTATCTTCATAAAGAATTTCAGTTCTCCAGATGATCACCTATTTCAGAACATATATCAGTTTTATGTGGTTTATGTTGTATCACAATGTAGGTTAACCTTCTTTCATTATCTCTCTCTCTCTCTCTCTCTCTCTCTCTCTCTCTATCTATCTATCTCTCTTCCTGTTTTTCAACATTGAACTTGCTAAAAATAACTCCTTAACTTTTATTATAATTATTTTACTCACCTTTCTGCGAACCTCGATCTTGAACACGGTGATCTCAAAATTATTCAAATTATATATAATAATGTATATAATAATATAGAAATATATATATATATATATATAAATTATATAAATATTTATAATCCAAATTATTGCTCTTTCTCAATTCTGCGTTTAGTTTAAGATCCGTAACCAGAATCACTGAACTATGTATATTTATATTGATTTTGTATACCTGGTATTTAGGCGACCTACGTGATGGGTTGTCCACTTAATAAAGTTGTGAATTGGTGATATATACATAATTCAATATTATGCCAACTTGAGTTGTAATGTCTTGAATGCACATTCAGCAAAAATACATACATAGGTACAAAATCAGTTTATTATATCTCGTGTAGCTCAATAAAAAAAAATAATAAAATATAACAATAACATCTTCATATGACTCTAAAAGTTGAAAAAATGTTAGTATAATATAATATCTTTAGCATACAACGTTGTTTAATAACTATTTTCATTATTTACGAATAGGTCTTAAATATTTTTTTTGTTACAAAATAATGACTTTTACAAGAAAAATCAACATGACGAAAATTAAATGTTTGGCACTAGGAAAAACAGTGAATTTATCATCGCATACAATTGTTTAGCTATTTTAATACATATGCTTTCAAAATTGTTGATCAAACTGAATACAAGCATTTAGCATGTGAGAATATGAACTGCATTTCCAATAGTTTTCCCACGCGTTTCTCGCGTAGGTGTAAAATTACCTCCTTGAAGTACCTTTACACCAAATATCCCTAAGGTAATATTATGTTCATGTTCGATTTATAAAAAATTTGAAATTTTTGGTATGGATTTTCTTAACCACAAAAAAAAATATTGTACACAGAAGAAAATAAAAAATGACCTGGCACGTAAACCCGGACGATATTATTGTTGTATTTATCGTTTGACAACGGGATTCGAAAATGTCTACTGTGACGGGGGACAATTTATACGGCAAACCGCTGACTGCAGGCGTTGCACACAATAACATAATATTATGCATTCTCACGTCACCACCGAACTCCATTACGATGAAGTAGTTGGATATTCTCATCGATCCACGTGCGGTTATCACATCCGAGTAAATTAAACCAGCTTCCGTGACACGAGTGCACATATTGTATAATATATGGTATACTGCTTCATTCGTCGACGAGCAGACGCAGCACCACTCGTTTGTCGCTCGCTTTCACTTCACTACCAGTGGCGCACCACTGCAGTACTGGATGTCAGTCTTGTGCAACTACAACGGCACGTTTTCAAGGGTTTTAAAAGGGGATTTCATAAAACCATATCGATTTTAACTCATGAACGCTTATAATATTCTCTATTTATAAATTGATTATGACGTGAAACTGTGAATGCCGGTCTACACCATGTAACAAGATATTATATTGTGTTATCAACACTCGGCGGTCGATTGCTCAATAAATTAATATTGTTTTTTATTTTAATGATAGAAAAAAAACTTCGGTATGTAAGACCATGTACATGGTTTTACATTATGTTTTATTTTAGGAATTAGATTTGGTAATAGTTATATAGTTTAATTTCCTTAGAAATTTGTTGAGCTTCTCATAATTCTTGTGGTATGTGGTGTTTGTCTCTTTGATTCTTCATATTTTTGGCATTCCATTATTATTACATGTTGGACTGCATATACCAGAGGTTCTCAAAGTGTAGGGTGTGACCCTCCGGGGGGGGGGGGGCAAGACAATTTTAAAAATCAACATTGCATTGGTAGAAAAAAGAAAAAAAATTGTGAAATGTCCGTAATAATAATCGCGTTTTGTATTGTATACAATTCGGTATATTTATACATCCATCACATACAGGAAGCAACAATCAACATGAACCATTATCTATTTATTTTATCTATTATTTATCATTTTATTTTAAAATAAATTTGTAATATTAATATTAATATCAATATTTGTTATTTGTTTTTAACTTTTTTTTTACTCTAAACATGACTATTAAAATTATTTTCATGAGGGGGCTCGGATCTGGGGTTGACTAAAAGGGGGGGGGGCTGGCCTGAAAAGTTTGAGAACCTCTGGCATAGACTATTGCGAGATACTGCCTATATGGGCATATTGGTAAATTTTTTTTGTTCACAAGGTGATTGCGTAGTGTTGTGAATGTCTATCCTATTCGGAGACGATTCATGATAGTCTTTTCTTTCCTTTTAAGACTTGGATCTTGTCATTTATCGATGTTGTTTTTAATTGTATTAAGTTTGGTGGTCTAGCCATTTTTTATTTAGGACATTTTGTATTTTTCTTTTTCTTTTTTTATCTGCTTATGTGCTGATACTCAGGATCAGGATTAGGATAAGAGATAGCCACTTTTGTGAAGCTTCTTGGTCTACTTTATCGTTTCCTATTATTTTCCAATGGCCCGGGTATCCATTATGTAGAGGATTTCTAATCCCATTTGGTTTGCTCTATAGGTTTTTTCTCGGATTTGTTTTGAAATGACTGTTGGTTTTATATAGTTTTGGATACTAATTAAGCCGCTGAGTATTAAATCTTTGTTCTTGACTATATCTTTAGATATTGTTTTTTGGACAATAATTTTTTTTTATTTAGATTTCACGTACCTTTAGGTATCTAAGGAATATATTAAATATGACATTGCATCGTTCAAAGCTGGGAATTACATTAACGCTGATTTTCATATTTAGTTCAGATGATAGTGCCTTATTTCTTGGATTATAGTTTTAAAGTATATTATATATGTACCCGTTATATTAAGCGCATGTAGTGTAATATTTTACGAACATGTGATCTTTTTGTTCCATACTGTATATTTTTATTTTTCAGTAGATAATTTAAAACGACGATTTTTCACAGACTTACAGGTGGTAAACATGTTAATACACCACTGTTTAGCACATAATGTATTGAACTGTTATCACGTTGGAGATCATCAATTTGGCGCGGGGACGTGACGTGCAATATGATTATTACTGTCGATATTTTAATATGTCATACTTTAACCTGAAGGTACTTGTAATCTGTTTATATCACTGTAATAGTATGCGTCCCCCGGCGCGCGAGTTGCATACAATTACGTCATCGCCGGGTATGCACCTATTATGCTTGTACAGCGTAATATTATAGGTAGTACTTAAATAGATAAGCGCGATGTTCGTTCAATGAAAGATCATCCCTCCGAACAGAAAATCGCCATAATATATTATACCTTGGAGGATAACACGCAAGCTTTCCAATAACACAGCGTCGTCAATGATATTTTTTTAGAACTTATTTTCTGAATACTTACTAAAAAAATTAACTTATCACACGCATTTATCGTACCTCTGTATAAACATGTCCCACGAAGATACTCTCACTGCAATATCTCTTAAGATTATGAAGAAAATCAACATCAATTATTTTTATTTATTTTTATGTAAGTAGGTATATGACTCTTACATAGCCTGTGGCTTTGCATAGAAATTATTATTTTCTCTTTAACTAACTCGGCATTTAATAATATGTAATCACAATGAAAATGATTACACAGAAAATATAGATATGAACAATAAAAAATTAAATCTTATGCTTTTGAAATATCTTAAATATTTTGGTCTTCAACGAAAATTTCTCAGAATCATTGTAAGTATTAAATCTATGCTGTTCAAACCTGATGGGGGAAAAAAAACATTGAATAAATGTTTACTGGGAACAAAATTTATGAAACTATAAAAACAAAATGTATGGTTTATAATAATACCAATACTTTTTAATAATAACTCTCTGTTATACTACAATTTTATGAATAATACAATAAATTATCAATAAGATAGTAATTCAATTGTGTTCTAAAAAATTACAATTTTATTTATTTTGGATGGAACCAAATCATCAAACACTATAAAATGTAATTAATTATTTTTCATTTTTCATTATTTATTTATTTTATAATAACATGGATTATAAATTTATTTGATGATTAAAAAGATACATGAACGTGCACCATGATACTATGATTGTATTATTATTTATTTCATCAATGCTCACTATAAATATTTAAAACCAAAATAGCAGCTGATAACGATACAATACAATAATGATAATCTACTATATATATTAATGCACAATAAAACAAAATACATTTCATTCACGTATATTATTGTACCTATATCCATAGTGTTTTGTGTTTTTAAAATAGTTAATATATACTCTTATAAAGTTATAAACAATAATATTTTCACCGTATTTTCATAATGTGGAAATAATTGAGATTTTGTAATTAACACATTATGGACGATACTGCACTGTATAGTTCAGCTGATATTTTGTCAATTAATATAGCCAGTTAATTAGTATTACCTATGCGTTTCTTTGAAAACCTATAGGTTAAATTTGATTTCTTTTTGATTTCTTTGAACAATAAAAACACATAGTCATTAGGTTATAGTTTAGTAGTGATCGTGGTTCAAGTGAGAGAGGGAACACGGAAGAGAACAGAGTCCTCTTTCTTATTTAAGATAAAATTATGCGCATCCTTTAATTTAAGTTTCCTAAGTCCGGGGGAACGTTAAACGCTAAACGGCATAAGTAATTATCATATTTACACCTCATAAAACTATTTATAGACAAATGCATGTCTAAGAAAAAAACATTATCATAGGCTACCTAAAAAAAAATTGGTGAGAGAACGCGCCCCAATTTTTGGTGATTGTAGTCCCTCTTTAACATTTCTACCATTTTTACCACTGAGTAGTGATTTATATGTATAAGTAGTTCATTTGATAGGTAATTCATTTGTTTTTAAACAGTATTTTATGTTTTTATGAGAAAACAATTTAGTAAATTATAAAATATTCGAGAACGATGAACTATTTACCTACTTACCATAATATTAAACTAGTTAGACACTTACAAAATAATAATAATAATAATAATACTATAGTAATATAGGCAATAAATAAACAGTATTACAGTACCGATATTGGTTATTATGGCAACGGTTTATTGGTGGACATAACATGTATTGTACTATAGAAAGCTAAATCTATAACAATGATTGTTATTATTTTTAAAACATATTTCGGATAGGTGGAAATTGAAAATAAAATAAAAATGTCAAATATACCTGCTCTACATCTTTTATGTTGTGGGTTTCTAAAAATAAGTTTATAATAATAGAAGATTACCTATCCGTTCGCAAGTTAGTGACCGATAAATATAGTAACGGTTGTTGATATTATGATATTAACTAAATTCATCAAGATATGAGTATCTAATATTTATTCGTAGATGCAATTATTAAAAAGTAGTGACTTAAAAAATACTTTAGCCACAAATAAAGATATATAATTTATTCGGGTTTTTACACATTTGAATAATATAGATACTATTTGCATTTGAATAATATAGATACTATATGCAAATGACCCAATTATTTTTGAATTGTTTGAAATAAATTTACAAACCAACAATTTAGCATGGTTGTAGAGCAGAGTAGTACGATTGACGAATATTTGCCGATTACACGAGTCGTGTGTGACCGGCTTAATAGAAGCATTTTATCTTGTTTGATAATGCTAAACTTCTCAGAAGCAAATATTCCAAAAACACTGTATTATATAAAAGTGGTAGGGAAACCTATTTGGTAATATTAATGCTCATAGAAAAGATGAAACTAAGGTTAATACACATTTTCTGGTTATAAAAAATAATTAAAATATTCGGTTATCTGAAATATTATAATATAATTGCATATTGAATTTGACCAAATCGACCATCTAACCGTTTTAGATAAAAAAAACAAATATGGTCAGAATCAGTGAGCATAAAGAGCATAGAGTGTAGAATTGAGTTCGTAGATTTTTTAGTTCAGATATATTAATCTATATAGACTTAGCTAAACATTTTATCTATAGAAATATAATTTGTCTGTTTTCTAAATGCATGACAGACATTATGTTCATCTTTAATAAAACTGTCAAAAAAATTAGAACCAATAGGCACACAAATTAAGAAGCTCATCTATAAAAATACGATGTTTATAATATAATTTGTTTTTAACTTTTTAAAGCAAACTCAATTTTTAAATGTTTATTTTATTATTCAAAACTTTAATTTTATAAAAATCCTTACTAAGTATTGTAAAAGTTTATCGTATTCTATGCTTAATTTCATATGACAAAAGATATTATAATATTTGAATGTACCTACTCGGACACTGAATTAATGATTAGAATTCAGATGTATTTATTATATAAATTAGATGTTAGAAAGTCAATAATATGAAACTGATAAATTATAGATCTTTTTTGATCTACATGAATCTTAAAGTACTTTGTTTAAAAATGTATTCCAATGATATATTTATCTGTAGGTACTCAGAAAACGAATATTATAGATATTGATGGTTTTTTTCCATCGTGGGGTGTTATGTTATTTATATTTTTAATAGGAAACAGTACATGATGGCAATAATCATGAACTATCTAATGTATTTGTAAATGTAAATTGTCACTATATTTCGTTTTAAACTTAAAATAACCAGTTGCTTTTTATCTAAATAACGATCAATTATTTTTATCAGAAGATTTTATGAGTTAATCGTTTTACCAACTTATTGATAAATATTACTGTAATGGTACAGAATAGTTATATTAAAAAGTATAAATAAAATTGGAATTTGATCATCTAAGTGAGAAAAAAAATGTTGGAAAATAAAGTAATAAAATAAAATAATTTCAGGATCATAAACATGGAAAATGTTTAATATAGGTTTTACGATTTTATATTTTACTCCAAATACATATTTTTATGTATATATATATATATATATATATATATATATATATATATGTGTGTGTGTGTAAAACACAACGATTTTGATTTTAAAAATGAAATTATTTTGTTATGTTCTATTAATGGATTTATTTCGAATACAACAGTTGAACCCCGACCTTCATAGTTATTGGTGATACCAGTGGACACCAAACCACCAGAAGCCAGATGTTTATTCACGCCAAACCAGTTTATTATAATAGGTACTGAACATAATAATAAATAGTACATATATGACGGCTTAACAACTTATTGTACTTATAATGTATGTGTATGTTTGATTATAAAAAAATTGACATTTTAAAAACCTCTCGTACTGCAATTGTGTTTTCATTTAAAATTTGGTTTGTTATAAATGATTTTTAGTATAATTTGGGTACGACAATATAACGTCAGACCGATGTACCTATTTTGGTGTATTCAGTATTGTTTTGAAACAGAGGGTAAATGCATATGTTGTCAGTTTATCATTAACACGTGTTTAGGCATATTGGGTAATATTGATAATTTGCGCTTATTGTCATGTTTAATTTTTATACAATATATGGTATTTCACGAAGATGTGAACATTTTCGATGCAGTCGAATCTCACTTTTTTAATAAACTTTATGATTCTTTGAGAAAAAAATCGTAAAATATAAATACAATAAATTCGTTTCACTTAGAAACACTATTTGACCGAACGAAATTAATGTAAAATAAAATTATATGTAATACATTGTATGTATAATAAACAATAATTACGTAACATAATCATAATAATTATAATACTATTATACATTTATAAAGAATAAATTGTATTAAAAAAAGTATAGTTGTATATAGCATAACAATCGACGGGGCACATTGTGTCAAAAGCAGCTATATTGTTGTTTTTGAAACTTTATCTTACTATATTTTTAAAGCTCTGAAGTCCAAACATTATTAAATCGTAGTGTAATAATAAATTACAAAACAACAACGTAAAATGTATTCGTTAAATAGAACCGCTTTTTAATGAGAGTTTCACGGTTCCATGAAAAAATGTTGTTTATGCCCAGTATATTGGAAATAGGCAGTTTGACTGTACACCAGATATACTAATACTACACCTAACCTCATTAACATAACATAATGTTCATAATAATAATATCTTCGTGGGCCATCCCGTGCATATAATATTTGGAAAATCCGGGCTTAATATTCGATTTGTACAACTACTGTACCTCGTATTGGTATAATGCGATTCCTCGACACGTGTTTCGACCACGGCTATAGATACTATAGTTGCGCAACGGCCTACATTGGGCTGTAGTGAAAAACGTCCAAAAATGTTCTTATCAAAATACCTGCTTGCTGCTAAAGATCCTTGTGGATTATTTTTGTACTCATTTTTGCCACTATATATATATATATATTTAGATGTATCTATAGCCGTGACTATTACTATATATACTATTAATATCATTATTAATAATCCGCTGTGCCGATGTGGGCGCTGTTAATAAGCAGGTAGCTCACAGAATATATGCAGGGTATTTGTCTAATTTGATAAGAACGTTTCATTCCGTTTTTTCTAGTACCGTTGCGCAACCATAGTATCTATAGCCGTGATTTCGACTTATCGGAGGGCGTTTGCGGTGTATGTTGTATGTACTAAAATGAAAACGTTATATTTTCGTATATTATAAATCGTTTTCTATCAAAATTCCAACAATGAGCCGATAATATTTCCCTAACGAAAATACTATTAAATATTCTCGACAGATATGTAGCTTTATTTTTATTATTCTTTGGTCTGAGGAAAGCGAGCTAGGACAAAAGAGTCGAGTAAGTGGCAGATGTGAGCAATCCGTGCGAATAAAATGGCCTGACTCCACTCATTTCGAATGCTATCCAGGCGTTACTCGTATTATTCAAATGATCATGCAAGTCTCCCGGTGCAGCGTTTCGCGCAAACTGCAGCAGTAGGGAGTCGATTACGCGTAGCTCTGTTAACGGTAATTTGCGTTTATCGGCTAACAATTTTATTATTATTCAATGTGCATCGATTTAGATATTTATGTGATTATAATATGTCGTGAGAATCGTCAATTTTAAACTTAACTGATCGTAATAGTACACATAGGCAATCGTGATTTGTATTGTAACAATACATAATATTAGGTTATTAATAAAAGAAACTAGGTAGAAAATACGTATGGACGAAGAATAAATGCAGCACTGAAAGCAATATTCAATGACCCAAACATAGTGGAAGTACTTAAAATCAGACGGTTGGCCACATGTGAAGAGCGGGGAGACAAGCAATGTATGAGATCATAACTTGGAAACCGAATAAAAAACGACCAAGACAGCGGTGGTTTGACCAAGTTAGTGATGAAGATCTCAAGTTCCTGGGAATAGATACGGAGAAAACTTGCTAAAGATAAGGAATCATGGAGAGGCGTAGTGGAAACGACGATGGACCTACAAGGCCCGAAATAAGCCAAAAATAAAAAAATAAAAAATTATAATTTATATTGTCATTGTGTGAGATGAGGTGACCTATATTATAATATCATATTCGTTAGTTCTTACAATACATAGATATTGATTATTTTTTTCCACGAATATATTATTAACGCTACGATACGATGTACCTACTCAAACGTCGCCAAAACTACCATAACCGTACAAATTAGGGTAATTGTACCAGCCTTCTAATGTTTGATAAACGTTTGAAAATGTTAAAAATACTCTGCCGTTCGTGTTTATATTAAAACAATATAAGTACCTACCACGGAGTATATCCAACGACGATTTACTATGATATTACAGTGTAATCATGTTCCTTTCTACCGACACATTAAAAATTATAATTTATGTAACTAAACGCGTGACTAGATTACAATTTTTCTTAAATGAATAAATTTTACTTTTTAAAATACAAATTTATAACATAACTTTAGATACATTTTTTTTAAAATTACATACGTACCTAAATGTATATACACAACATAAACATTGTGCGCATTTATTTGAAAAAAAAGAAAACATGTGTAGTAGTTTTATAATATTCAACTACTGTCACATACAAGCGTAATAACAAATAACTATATTGTTCTAATCGAATAAATAGAACGATACACAATTTATAATTAAATATAATGTTCTTTCGTTTCAGGGAAACGTGATGCAACAACTCCTATCATTCCACTTCCTTTTAGAGTTGATCACTACAGTACCTTTTGTTTTCACAGTGAGTGCATATTGTTACAGTATTGATATGTTTTATTATTTGATTTTAATAACGACGGAATGGTACGTGGCATTGACCATGTTTCTCGTTCGGTGTTGCAGATTTTCCAACCAACACTAATCAATCTATTCATACCGGTGTTCTTGAACTGTTGGTTAGCGAAGAAATCGCTGGAAAACATGTTTGTCAGTGAATAATTATAATAATCTACGACCACAAAACGTCGTCGAACGCGTTTTCATTTCGTAGCAATGTTACATTGGTTTTGCGTTATTTTCCAGAACGATCTTCATCGAGCCATGCAAAAGTCTCAGTCAGCTCTGTCCCAGCAGTTGATGATACTCTCCGCCACCCTTCTGTGTTTGGTGTTCACCAGGTAAGCTAACCTTAATTATAGGCACATGTGTTATACATAATATCGTTACGTTGCACGTGTCAACCTGACCGTGTTATTGGGTAATACACAGTGCTCGACTCGGGGGGACGGAGTACCCCAACTAATAATTTAGAAATTTCAGCGTACTCCTACTTTTATTTTTAAGGGGGACGCACAAAACGCTACATCTATATATGAATTTTTATCAAAATACACTTTGTTATTATATTTTATTTTTAAGTTAAAAATATAATGTACAATATATAATATTTACAGTATTTTTTTTTTTTTATAATTTTATTGTTCATAAATATTGTTCATGTGATTTAAAGAGGGGTATTAGGCGGTATTATTACCACGGCTTGATAACGTTTAACAAGTGATGGGAACGCTTTTTTTTTAAAAAGTTAACAGAGTCCCCCTACTTGAATTTGGCCAAGTCGAGCACTGGTAATACAGTACTCTCATGCGTATCTTTGTGTGTTTGAAGCGTATGCGGTATACAGCACTTCCAGAGGGCCGGCCATCGGCATCTGAGCCTCTTTCAGGCCACGTATTACGTGGTGGTGACGTTCTCCACGGTCGGATACGGCGATTTCGTGCCGGACATTTGGCCGTCTCAGCTTTACATGGTCGTCATGATTTGCATAGCGCTCATCGTTCTTCCCACACAAGTATGCGGAAATCATTCCCGCCCAGCTGTGAAAGAATACCGTTAACCGATTGCGCGCGTTTTTTTTTTTTTCGTTTTTTTTTTTTATCTTCTCCGTCTGCAGTTCGAGCAATTGGCGTTCACGTGGATGGAAAGGCAGAAACTCGGTGGTTCTTATTCGTCGCACAGAGCGCACTCGGAAAAGCACGTGGTCGTCTGCAGCACAACACTACAAGCCGACACCATTATGGATTTCCTTAATGAATTTTACGCACATCCATTACTCCAAGTTAGTGCGTGCATGTCTTTAATTGGCTCTATGTTTAATTAAAAATACATCCAACAGCCCCATCCGAGCTAATGGTGTTAAATATACCTATTTAATTAACTAAATTTCTAAAGTTTTTAACTTTTACGTCGGAAATTAAATCAATTCAACTACCAATACCAAACTATAATAAATCGTATACTTGACTTTTATAAACAATATTACAAAATTGAGTTGAAAATAAATCTAAAATAGGTACAGGAAGATGTAAAACGAGAAAAGTAAGGTAATTTACAAACTATAACTCAAACGATACTACTACTACAATAATATCGTATATTAATCATATTATTGTAATAAAATAATAATTATTGTTTTTCGTTTTCCTCGATTTATAAGACATATGGTCATATCTTTTAACTCTCACTCAAAAATTAGCCATTTTAACTTTTTCAAGCCCATACCGACATATCTTCAATCGACAACTTACTCTTTTTTCCCTACATTAATTTCATGTCACTTCTCTCCACCGCTGAACTTACTTTTTACTTATTTTTTCGAGCCAAAACGCTTAAACTGATATAACTTTCCTGTTGCCCATTTAAATTATGTATGTGATAACCGATAATAAAATCACTAGTTATAAAATATATTAGCATAAGCGTGCTCAGTTATTCTTAACAGGAGATCTATAAGATCTTATAGCTAAGGAGGTCCAGACTACAAACCCCTCCTCACGATTTTTTTCTTAACTAAGACCTTGACGTGATACAAGGATACAAATATATATGGTTACATATATTGTGGTTAACCCGTAACTGCTAAACATTAAAATATGTCATCAAATTTAATTTCAATAAAACATTTTTAATAAAAATAATAAATAATATCTTTAAAAATTCAGTTTGAATTGTTAGTATATTATTTATCGGATCAGAAAAATATATTTCAATTTAAAACTTGATAAGGGACAATTTTCTACTAATTTCTGCAATCTAGTCGAAATAAATTACCATCCTTCACTCGGCCACTCATATAAGATTTTGGGGAAGCGGGAAAACCTCGCAGAGGTGGTAGCTCCCTTGTCTCCTCTGTGCGCACGCTTATGTTCTAAAATATTTGTGTAACCCTAATGATATTGATATCGATATTTATAAACATTATTATTAGGACTATTTTGTTGTTCTATTGTCACCAATGGAACTCGATACGACAATGAGAATGATTCTCCAAGTACCTATTTGGGCACAAAGGGTAATTTATATTCAAGGGTCATGTTTAAAAGATGGAGATCTTTCTAGAGCAAGGATGAGTGATGCCAAGGCTTGTTTCGTCTTGGCTGCTAGGAATTACGCTGACAAAGCTGCTGCGGTAATTACACTTAATGTGGTAGCCTATTAAAATAACAATTTAAATTGCTTAATTGTTGTTGAACAAAAATAATAGGACGAACACACGATATTGCGATCGTGGGCCGTCAAGGACTACGCGCCAACTGTACCCCAATATGTTCAAATATTTCGACCAGAAAACAAATTACACGTGAAATTTGCCGAGTTCGTTGTCTGCGAAGATGAGCTCAAGTACGCTCTGCTCGCTAACAACTGCACTTGTCCTGGAGCATCAACCCTAGTTACTCTTCTATTACACACCAGTAGAGGGCAGTTAGTATAATTTATTTCAAATACGAACCCATTGGTACCGGAGTAAAAATATCTATCAATAGTCACTATTAAAAGTTAAATACATAATTGGACGCAAGAAAAAACAAGAACATGCGTGATATATAGATATACATTATCAATATATTTTTATTTTTTTTTAATTTGTGAACAGGGAAGGCCAAACTTCACCAGAAGAATGGCATAGACTGTACGGTAGATGTTCTGGAAATGAAATCTATCACATACTATTAGGTGATAGTAGATTTTTCGGAGAATATGAGGGCAAAAGCTTTACATACGCAAGTTTCCACTCACATCGAAAGTATATTTTACCACAACCGACAAAAAATAACGTATTTGAATGGATACACAGTACCTAATACTATTGTCGTTATTATTAGGTTCGGTGTGTCTTTAGTGGGCGTCCGGCCTGCTGACTTGCCAGAGTTCTACGAGGACACTATACTTTTGAACCCTGGTCCGAGACATATAATGAAGAAATCCGATATATGTTATTATATTAGCGTCAACAAAGAGGAAAATTCGTCATTTGTTGTCTCGAATAATGGTGCTGTACCATCGAAACAGCTCGATAGTGTGTTGAGTAATGGTAAGTTGTTGGTGCAATTATAAATTATTCTCCATAATGCATGTAGTCTTATTATTTTTAATTCTGATAAATGATACACCCCCCTCCCACCAATAGATAAACCAACAGACGTTCAAAAAACCATTAGGGAAAATTACACGTTGCAAAACAAACAAACCGAAGAACCGTCGTCAGCAGTGAGTAATCATCTGAGCATTCCTAAGCCGATGGACATGAACCCGAATTTATTGAGCCCCGAAGTACTCGGTCAGAGAAGAGGTACAGTGTGTTCGACGATAATGGACCGTCGTCGTGTACGGCGAATGAATCAACTTATGATCCGTGTTTAGGTAGTCGCCGTCCGAGTATTCTACCGGTAGCGGAAACGATGACCGGCTCGTCGTTGAATATATCCGTACCGCATCCGGAAGAAGATGGCGACGAGAGCGACGATGAGCTTGAGGACGAGGTTCCTTGGAGATCGCCCAGTGAAAAAATAGCGTAAGAATTGATTTGACGAATATCATCATGATGATATTGCCACATTTATGGATTTTACTATGTTTACAAAATATGCATTTTGGTTTTGTGTGGTTGTTAGTTTGCGCTGTATTTATTCATCCTTAATGCTTATAAGGGTGTTTTCAGAAACATAATAGCTCTTTAGACCAGGTACGATAGAAGTCCTGAAAATAAAGCTTACTACGTAACAACAATATCTAGTTGTTTGCGGAGCGAATAAAAGATATTTATAGTATTCGTTTATGAAATAAAAATAACACGTACTATTAAAACGAGCCCATTCTCGTGATAAAAAGATGAAAAAAACAAAAACCCTGAGATTATTATGTGGAAGTTTATGATTTAGTTGAAACCGTTTTCATTATCTCGATAAATAAGTATAATTTTCAGATAAAATAAAGTTTGATGAAACCATTGAAACAATCTTGTACGAATTCCTTATCTGTATACATTTTTACCCGGCCGAACAATATACTATTTCCCTTAAACCATAAATAACCATAAATATACAGCAGTTGAAAAAAAAATGAAGACAAACATTTTTATGAGTCTTATTATACTTGTAAAACAAGATATATCAAAGCCCATTGATGTTTGTATACACGAAAAAAGTTAAATAATAGTTCTATCGTGTTTTATAATATGATCCATATTGTCTTTACATTCTGCTTTTTCTTCTATAAAACTGTAATTGGAGTTATATAAATTATTGAAATTATAATAAAGTAAAAAAAAATTATATATATTTAGACTTTCTGGATCTAGTGTTTTTGATATCGATCTTTTTATTGATTTAAAATTTTAATACTCAATATATTTCTAAAAATTCAAGTATAATTTTAATGACCAATTTTGAGCCAGTAAATATAACTATTCTTCGATCATGTGTGTTATGTAGAATATGATTAAAAATATTTTTCAAAAAAAAAAAAAAAATAGTGTTGCTTGATAACAGTATGGCCAGAGTACAATATTCTAAAAAAAAGATTCTACCCCATCATGTTATATCGAACATAAAATATTAAAATATCATAAAATATATCAAAGAATTTAATAACTATTATAGAAAGTAGATTTTGAAATAAATTAGTTAATAAAGTAACTGAAAAAATAGTTCAGCTTATCTTTATAACTTATGTTATTTCACCTTGAAGTACCATTTAACTATATAATTAATATTAAAAAGTAGGTACATTTAAAATAATCAGAATATTAGTATTAAATTAATGAATATGATTTCTATTTTGACGAATGTAATGCAATAATAAATTAAGGTAATGTATTCTTTTTATTTACAAAACAATCGACATAAAACTGTATAAGAAAAATATGGTCATCGTACAAAAAGGTCAACAAAATCGATAAAACGTGCAGTAAAAAAAAAAGTAATAATAATAATAAAATAAGAATTGTGTCTATTTTTAAAATATAAACAAATTAAACGTTTAAATAAGCTGGTTTAATGTTATAAAATAATAATGTATTCTGTATTTTATATTAAAACTAGGATGTAAAATACTAAAATGTAACTTATCTATGAAGTTTTTATTTTTTACTGATCAACGATTAATGTTAGAACATATTGCTATTTTATACGCTACACTACAATGCTATACATATATTAGTAATGCTCAAAGTATTCCAACTATATATTATTTTCAATTTTATAGAGTTGAAATGTTGTTAAAAATAAGTTTTATTTAAAATTAAAATAATATAATTCAATTTGAAATCCCGATTGGTATTTGTTTTGCTTCATACAAGTATTACAGGACCAACATTTTGCAATTAAATTAATTTGAAAATAATAATTGGAGAATCTTCGATAGTTATAAATTTATAATGTTTAACTAAAGGTAATCAGTTAAAATATATTTTTCCCATTAATATTTTATTATAAGACACTAATGAGCCCATTTTAAATGTGACGTTTACAAAAAATAATCACCTATCCGATCTCATGTCAGTGGTAATATGTACAAAAATTTAATTTCTGATTAGTTTTTTTATAAATATGGAAAATTGATATTGCTTCAAAAGCTATTGTATTTGATTTATTTTTCGAATCAACGTAAAATTAATGGGAATGGTGTAATTATTTCTATTAGTTATCGCTTACAAAATGCAAATAAAATTTAAACTAGGTACCAAGTGTGCTGTATTTTTAATCTATCTAATAAAGGAACCCAAATACTGGAAAAAGTCATTGAATTGTAATGAACTTGTAACAAAAATGTATTTGTTAATAATAATGCTTTACTATATTGTTATCTAAACATACTTTTTTGTTTTTTTTTTTCTAGTCTAATAACACTTTGATTATTATGCATGTCGATTTCGTTTGTATATTTTTATTTATTTTTTTGGCATGTTTGTTATAAACTCAGATTCCGCGTTACAGCGGATGGTGAGGAAGACGTTTACACACAGCCTGTTTGGCATGCTGAGTGGACCAGGCAAGTGTTTATGCAACGTGGTGTACCGAACTGTCTTTATAAACAGTCGGCCACAAACGTCGTAAAATATGTTGAGCGTGTAAAATTTCGTTTACATGTTATTTATCACATTTTTTAGTTTTTATCTTAGTTTTTTTTTTTTTTTTACTATTTTTTATTCATTTTTTTATTTATATAGAATAGTCAAAGGATTCCCACCAGTATCACCGTACATAGGTGTCAGTCCCACATTGTGTTATTTATTAAAAGAAAAAAAACCACTATGTTGCCTACAACTCGCCCAGGTAAATATTTATGCGACATGCGTTTATCATTTTATTCATTTTCTTATATTATTGTATTATTAAGTTAAAACTTTTCGAATATATAAATTTCTATTAAATCCATAATATACTGCTAACGTTATAATATTATACTCTCTATACACTCGTATAGTAGAATTTTGAAATAGGTATTTGTGAAAAATATTGAATTCTCAACTTTTTAACATTTGAATATGAGTTATGTTATATGAAACATTTCAGTTTCATGTTAATATTTAATATAAATCATATACATGTGTTATACAGTCAAACTTGGTTAACTCAAAGTTTAAGGACAGGATAAAAAGTTGAACTTATCAGAATAAAATTTCCAAACATGTTTGATTTAAAAAAAAGTTTATATAAACAAATATTAGGTTGGAAAATTATTTAAAAAGGTATTTGTTGCGTTTTGTTGATCGAAGTATTTGCAGTGAATCGTTTTATTTTGTTTAAAGTTTCAAAAAGTTCATCACTGATCTCTATATTATTTTCGATAAATGACCTTAATCATAATTTTATATTAATTATATAAACCAAAACTTCGAGTTATTCATGAAAATATTCGAGATAAACAAGATTTTTTCACATTGTTAAACAGGAAATTCTAGGGACCTAAGAAAAAATTTAAGATATGGATGAATTCAAGTTAAAGAAGTTTGAATCATTAATATAATATCATAGGTACCTAAGTTTTACAAAATATCATTCATTACATTTGCGTATTACTATATTATCTTTTTGTAATTATGTTATTAATTATATCATAATACTCCTATGAAGCATACAAATGTTTATTTATTAATTGAAAATGTACAATTTTGAAATTGATTATTAATTCAGAGAATCAAAATTAAGGTGTTTACATCTAAGTCGTAATAAACTATAAGAATTCGTGTTTGATATTTTGTTTTTTTTTTTTATAATTTAAAGAGATTTTCAAAATATTTTTAACTATTTGAACCATTACAATAAAGTAGTTTGATCTAGATATACTAATTTATATGTTACAACAATATGGTCTAAATAATAAAACGAAATAAGCGTTATATTGTGGTTAAAGTGTTAATATTAATTCCCAAAAAGGTCAATATTATGCTTTTTATAAAATTCAAAGTACCATAGTACCATAAAAATCATAACATGTCTGAACTTCAAATTAAACTTTTTAAAAATAATCCGGTCTGTAACTTAACGAGTATATATAATATGTAGGGTATTTCAAGATGATTCGATAAATGCAATAACTTTTATTCTATTCATTATTTTCACATTGTTTTTCGGTAAATTATATTGTACTATAATAAAAATGTATCAAACAATATATTTTATGTTTGAAACCCAAATTTTTAAATTTAAAGTTTTATTCCATTGTTCAAAAATAAAAAATTCAAAATAGCTATTTTGTATCACAGAATTTTAGAAAAATGTTGGTGTTTAATACTCTTATAAAGGCTTATCCGTTAATTTTCTACGATCTTTCTAAATTTGTGATAAAGTTAATAATATAATACTATGTAATACATAATTTTATAATTTTATCAAATACTATATGATAATGATCAAACTTAAATAAAATACTCAAATACTATAACTTTCCTAAAAATCCGGTTTACAAAATGGCTAATTTGATTTTTTTTTCGTAGCGCAACATTATAAAATTTATTTAAAAAAAAATGTACTAAAAAATAAAGGATAAAAAAAAGCTATTACATTAATTGTTGAATCATCTCACAAAACGCCCAGTGCCTATAGATTACTCATATTGTTGGTCAGTGTCTACATTGTTCGAATATGTAACAGGTGTGCGAGCATTGCGCTTACCGGAACGCCGACGACTACAATTGGCAAAATAAGACGATCATTTTAGCGGCCGATTACGCGTCGAACGGCATCTACAACTTTATCATACCGCTGAGGGCACATTTCCATCAGAAGACATCGTTAAATCCGATCATCATTTTACTAGAACGCCGCCCGGACATAGCATTTCTTGACGCCATTTCGTACTTCCCGTTGGTGTACTGGATGTTGGGATCTATTGACTGGTAAGAACACGAGTGGACCGCAGTAAAATCCTAACAAAAAAAGGTTCTTCGGAGCGCGTCGAGTTTTGTAAAAAAAAAAAAAAAATAAATAAATAAATAAACCGACGGATAACTTATTCCAAGTGTACTGTGTACACATCTGTACAATATAACTCATCGATATGAAAAATACGAACCAGAAACATGTACCTGTTATATGAGGTGTTCATATTATGGTGTTCATGCGACTGGCACATAAAATATACCTAATCAATAAACAGGAACACACAGTATTATACTATTATAGTTACAAATGTATAGTGTTGAAAAAAACTTATTATTTTAATATATTATAGGTTGTACCATGTTATGTCTGATACTGACAGGACATTCAATACATGCATAAACTGACAGTATATGATGAATTATCGATAAACAAACTTAGTGTTATACCAATTTGTTATAATATATAATATTGTGTGTCTAAATATCTTTCTGAAAATGGTTAGATTTTTAAAATACATATTATGTTTTAGTTCTTATATTATAAATCATGTAAATCAATAAAATGGGTCGAAAAAAATTAATTTTCATTTACATAAATAATTTCTAGTCCGCTTTGAAGTATAGTATTACCATATTCTTTAAAAAAAAATTAATCAAATTAGCAAAAAATGAAGGAAAAACAAATCTTTTAAATCGTGATATTGTTATTAGATAAAAAGTTACTTCTATATCATTCTCAACTTAAATACATCAAAATTATTAATAATTATTGTTTTGTATAAATCAAGAATTGATACATTTTGAAGTATTGCTTTAAGTATAAGTATTGCTCTAACACGAATATCACGTTTTATTAATTTTTTTAAATACAAATTAAATATAAATTGGTGCTTGATATAGCCATAATACAGGGATAACTATGTATAAAGGGAAAGGATTATTCTTTTTTTATAATTATTGAAGAAATTGTATCTAACTTGTATCTTGTTAATTTGAAATTTTTAAAGACGAAAAAATTCTTTTGAATCACTTTTTTTTTTAAACTAATTATAACAATGCAATGTTAATTAATTATTTTCTAATCTAAATGGCTTTAACTATATAATCATTAATCATTGTGCTTCAATACAATACAAAATATCATTGAATAAAAAATATAAATTTAACAAAACAACCTTATAAAATGCATTATGCTTATCTGAGATTTTTTAAATAAAAACCAATTACTGTTATGCGGGCAAAAAAAAAATTTATAAAATGTCAGATTGATAAATAAATGAAATGAAATGAAAGGAAACTCAATTAATTTGTTGTATAATATAGTGTGTAGTTATAATTTTTCTTGTTTCGAAATATCTTTATACGAGTTATTGTCGTATTTTAAGTGATATGCTTTGCAGTTTGGATGATCTTTTGAGGGCTGGAATATTACTAGCAGAGAATGTAGTCGTGGTAAACAAAGAACTATCGAATTCAGCTGAAGAGGAAACATTAGCAGACTGTAATACCATTGTTGCTGTTCAAACAATGTTTAAGTGAGTATTCTCTTTTGGGACCGAATTAGTATTCCAAACTAATAATATCTTAGGCACACCTACTACTATGTGTATAAGAGCTGTTCAGGTCTTTTACCTAAACATTTTTTCACAGGCCAAAATTAATATGCATTATTCCTTGCAAATTGGAAATTTATTTCTTTTCTTAATTTTTTTGTACCAAAGATTTTATATTATACAGGTAAAATGCTGGGAAAATTATAGTTCACTTAATAGAAAACATGTTTCATAAGGTTTTCGAGTAAATTTATATTTGTTATTTCGTAGTTTAAGAGTAACATGATGTTTACTATTTAATGATGGGTTGCAATATCTATTCGAGATGGTTTAAAATTTAAGAAATTTCAACAGTCAAACAACTCTGAATAAAAACATCCTTTATACCCATTTATTTAGCAGGCTTCAATGTTGAATATTTAATTTTCTCACTCGAGTGATCATTTTTATATCTGATACGATTATCTTTATGCATCTGATCTAAATGCCACTTCACACTTATAATTTCCTTCGCGGATTAAAAATTATAGGTTACATATTATAATGTTCATAGGCTCAATTTCTAATCAGCTTGTAAGTTCCTTGAAGAGTTTTTCATAATATCATTATGATTCGTCGACTTTGTTTCAGTTTTATGATATTGTATTGGACACAGAAATGTCAAAAGTGAATTTAAATTTGTACATAACTCTGATACATAAAATACCGTTAATTCGTAGAATATTTAAATAATATGTTATGTGTATAATCTATATTTTATCTAATACTCTGCATTGAATAACCTATTTACTTGATTTCATACTGAACCGGTATAATACGTATGATATGAATATATATTTAGAGAGTACATTTAGTTACGTGAATAAATCTCAAAATCTAAAGATCATTATAAGAATTAATCTTGTAATAGTTAAATAATAACTGATATTGAACACAACAAAGAATTTTAATCGGTTGGTAAGTTATTTATAATGGTACTAAAATGTTTGAAAGTTTAGAAATACCTATATAAAAATAATGACTACTCGGATAAACAATAGTTTATACAATACAATATTGATCACATTTAACAAACATTATTTAAAGTTCATCACTTAAGGACCCACCAATGAGTATTACGTGATTTGGTCGTTAACTCAGATCAAAAATTGCATAACTATATTTTTTTACAATATATTCAATATTAAATCTTATTGTATTGGGTTTATTTAAAAAACCTAGGTTTTTCCCTAATATACGAAGCATAACGGAGTTGTCCCAATCGTCCAACATGAGATTCATGCAGTTCAGAGCACAAGACACCTATGCACTGCATTTATCAAAAATGGAAAAAGTAAGCTAAACAGTTTTCCGATATTTTCAGCTTTAACAATTAGGTACCTACTCTAGTGCAAAACGTATAGCGTAACTTATGTAAATATGACTGTTTATAATTTTATATAAAACTAATTATAAAATCGGTATGATTGTTTAATATTATTTAAACGTGAACAGTTTCATTTCATACCGTTTATGTCCATATGTAATATAATAATATTATTTTGCACGTCGAAAAATTAATACCAAAATACATTATGTAAATAATTGCATTTATATACTATTATACATTTTCTCTTCATACCATACAGTTGAAAAAAGCAGTACACAAAATAGTTCGTACATATTTAATGTAAACTTACAGCTTTTACATTATTCAGTGACGAATATTTTGCCTTTATTTTTATACGAAAATCAATTCCAAGACACTGTATAGGTATTCTTGAAGGACTTACTTGCTTAGTACTTACGTCATTACATATAGTCGTGTACAGTTGAATGTTTTTTTATTTTTTTGCCAAACATAATACCATTTAAATGTTTACTGAATAGTAATTTATTAGACATTTTTAATTATACGAATCTTTTTCCGCAGCACGAAAAAGAAAGAGGGTCGCACATATCGTACATGTTTCGACTGCCGTTCGCGGCTGGTTCTGTATTCAGCGCCAGTATGCTGGACACTCTTTTATACCAAGCATTCGTAAAAGATTATGTGATCACTTTTGTAAGATTACTCTTGGGCGTAGATCAGGCGCCTGGTTCTGGTTTTTTAACCTCGGTGAGTACACAAATAAAGCTAATATACCTAATATTACACACCATTGTCTTTGTGTCTTGTTTTCCCAGTCTTATACATATATTGATTCTCGCATTTTTTGAAATAATAATACAAAAGATAATTTACGTAACATTTAATTTTCAAAAACATGTTATAAAACTCAATACGTTCTTTATCGTAATACAAATGTATAGTTGTTTGTTAAAATTTTAATGTTTTGGAGTATCATTAGTTAGGTACCTATGCTCATCAAATGATTCGAGAAACGAATCAATTCACATTCCGCAAAAATCGACTTGTCAACTGTAATAACAAATATTTTCATTCGTTATACTTAATAAATTAAAGAAAAGATTATCTTGTTATTTTTTAAAAACTATATACAAAAGTAGACGGTTAACATCCATTAAGCATTAATACTTTGAAATTAATAATTGTCATAATGTTATAGGGATCTCAATTCATTTTATAATACTCAGATTATACAGAGATATTCATCTCTTAAGTATACCTACATATGAAATATGTATTATACTTCCCATGTACTAATATTCTAATTTATTTAGAAGATTCTGTGTACAACGAATATGACTTATTTTTGCAATTATATAATTAGGTTATAATGCTCATTTCTTTTATTTTGTTTATCTGGATGTCATTTTTTCTTTATTAAATTATTTTGTGTAATTTTTATTCGCAATTCATTTATACTACGTTGGTATTCAGACGTATATACTCGTACTTATAACCAAATTAATTAATTATTTAAATAACAAGGAATTACCAACATTTTAGAATGCTGAACATAATTTTAAAAATATATTTTCTATTATTATAATTTTATTTTTAACCGAAACAAACGTACTGTGATTTCTAAAAGTTGGTAACGCATTGTTCTAAATACTTATATATAATCAAAAATTGTTCTTATACTAACACAAATACATTATTAGACTGTTTTATGACTAGCAACAATTAAAAAGATAGATTTTAATAAATTACGGTGACGCCCTTTTATACATTTACTCATCATTTTAAAATTTACCTATTTTAATAAAAATTAAATTTATTGTGTGGAAAACCACAAATGGGCATGTAATATTATGAAAACATTTCAACAGATGAAAATTACAAAAGATGATATGTGGATACGAACTTACGGACGCCTTTATCAAAAACTGTGCTCTACGACTTGTGAAATACCATTAGGTATATACAGGACTCAAGATTTGTCGAACATAGAATCACCTCCGGTAAGTGCATCGCGCTCAATTAATGGTTATAGTAGATGTTCTTATAAATCGTTTGATTTTTATACAAATCTTAACTTCTTCACTGAATGCAAACCAATATTATACACATTGAGACTGTCTACTTTCTAATAATTACTCGTTTATTCTTCTATAACTTACAGGATGCATGTGATACAGACTGCGATAAAGTATCTGAGGTATGCAATACTAACTATAAACAATATCGATGATACGTAATAACCTAATAGTATAATGTATTTGATTTTACTAATGCTTTATACTCTCATCACTCGGTCTTGAACTCATATATTATCGCTCGCTTATTATTTTCTAAAAAATAGGGTTCGGACCACGAAGCTTACATGCCCATACCGACTAACTGTCTGCCTAATTGCCACAGGAACCAAAATTCTGTAGTGAGTACATAAGTAAATAATAATTAACAGTATTTAAAATTGCACAGTGGGAAACCCTTTCGCAAGTGTTGAAACAAAAACACATACCTTTAGTGTATATTTTTATAAGATATCAACGAAAAAAAAAATAGTCATTATACGTGATTTCATATCATTCACAATTCATTGAAAACTTTTAATAAAGTATATTAAGCATTCCTACATACTCGATGTCTTAACCCTTTCAATGTTGCAGGACATTTATATTTACACACTTTCAACTCTAAAATAAGAAATACGCTATATTGTATATTTGTTAAAATTTTGAAACACCAAAGAGGTTGAAATAATTTAACAAACTAGTACATATCCTTATACGACTCAGGTTTATTGTCGATATTAAATATTTATACGTCTTCAAAATAAAAATAGAGTTCACAAAATTAGTTTACTCTTTTCATACTTTCAGATCCTGAAAATATTTTAGTATTGTAAAGTACATTGAAAGGGTGAAGTTTTAGCGCATTAATAAAAGTGATATTATGTTCAAAATTCATAGATACTACCATAGAGACATATTTTATTTTAATTTATCCGAATTTCCAAAAATGTATGGATTGAAATATTATGAAATAGGTATTAGATAAATATCTACTCAACCAAAGGTATTAAGATAGATGAAATAAACTAGTAAATAGTATTACTTTCTTAAGAATTATGTATAAAATTGAGTAAGTATTTCTTGTTCAACGAAAACGTAGAAAAACTAACTATTACGTAATGTCCAATTGGCCAAAGATCCTATGGTAAAAACTAAAAAACTGCAAAATATTAATGATAGATTATAGTTTTAACCAGCTTTAAAAAGTAATGCATGTCAATAATTTCTTATAACGTATATTATATTTAAGATTGCTTGCGTAAGCTTTACTATTATGTTATGCATTATTTTAATTAACACTCGCTATAAACAATTAAGCACCGCACCTATTGTTCATTTTATTTTTATGTTTTGATATGATTGTGCTCAAGTACTTCAAAATATATAGTGTAAAATAGATCATTTTCCAAATATATTTATTAAATATTTAATTAAATATAGAAAAAAAAAAGTATAATTTATACATACAATATACATTTCAACTTGCATCATATGCACACACAAATACTGGTATGGAATTAGTGTTGAGTTCACAAATTAAGTGTCCATTTATTGACCGGAGTTTATGATTAATAAAACCGTTCAAGTACCAACCTACAAATTACAATATAAAAATGGTTTTTGATTTTATACTGATAGCTTAAAATTAATCTCAATGAATCTTAATTGACTACATTATTTTTATAACCTCTTTTAAATTTTAATAATTCTTAATTAATGGATTTTATGAGCTCTTCAAAATATCAACCAAAATAATTAAATACCTTCATAATATTAAATATGAAATTAATTACTGTATGTCTGCAGTATTTATTACCTAAGTTATTGTACCAATCTATCATAAAAGTTCCATAAAATAAATATAAATATTACTATTTAGGTTAAGTTTTTGATATAATGAGTATACATCAGTAATTTTCTATTTTAATTCATATTTTTCATGAAACTGAATTATTTTGTGTATTTTCATTAAATTTCAGTATAATCCACTGTCAATTCCTAATAATAACAGAAGTATACCATATTACGTGAACAATTCAAATCATTTTTACTTTCGTGAATTATAATCTAAGTAATAATTTAACACCTATAAATTATGAAAAATATCTACAGTTTTCTTAATGTACCTATTCAAAATCTTTATAAATATACATCAAAAAGTTTGTTTGTGACCAATGGACCAATTTTTTCGGAGATACAAATAAGCTTGAAATAAAATAAGTTTCAAAAAATTTAACATTTATCTAACTTTCAAACACGCAGTATAATAATTATTTTGAAGGCGTGGCATATAGTCAATAAAAATAATTTGCAATCGATTAAATTATAAAGTTCGCAATAAAAAAAAAAACCATATCGACCCGCTTAAAAATAGTGTGACGCAGTAAGTTGTACTGCGATAAGCTTATGGTATTATCGAAAATGTAAAAACACACGGTTGCAATTCACTCGTTGTCACGATATCATCTAATCCACTGTACATTATTATACGCACCAAACGAAATTTGTATTTTTCTAAACAATCTTTTTAATTAAATTGTTTAAACAGTTCTCGATAAATATGCACGACGATGCACGTGACAACCACGACAACTTGATCGAGCGGGCGGAAATCGTGAACCTGGTCAGATCCCGAATGGACAGTCTAAATTTGCCTGCGGTCGATCACGAAGATGTGAGCGAAAAACGAAGCAGCTTGTCGTATGTCATTATCAATCCGAGTTGCGACCTAAAACTCGAAGAGGGTGACATTGTGTAAGACCCATCAATTTATTAATAACTCTAATCCTTTGGAATCGATTGACTTATTCCCAGTACCTATTATAAGTGTCTCCCGATTGTGATGGAAAAAAAAAAATTTTAATTTATAATGTTATAATATGCCAAGTAAATATTTCTGGTAATGAGAGAGCTGATTAGTTATGAATCTCCACATAATGCCCATTTATGCCATTTTAAATCTTCATACTCTTCTAAAGATCTTATTTCTGTTTATTTTGCATCCTGGCACAGTTAAATTGTTCAAATAGTCCACTCAACTGTGGGTTTCTTTTCTTCCATCTCCAGTAAGCTATTTACACCGTCTATGATTTCTGCTTCAACTGCTTTTCTCTTTCCTTTTCTAGATTATACTTATTCACTCATCTTCGATCACTCGGTTACCAAACCAACCAATAGCAGTATTCTGCTCAGTTTTCGATCCTCTCGTGGCACACTCTCTGTCATCTATTCATCTTAAGTTCTGGCTTAATGGCATCTGGTCTTAACTTATGTTAATCCAAACATGTAATAATATCGGTCAATAATTATTGTGTTATATTGTTTTATAAATAAAAACGCTTTAATGGGAAAACGAACTGACCGGATTTTGCTGAAATTGACTTTTGTACATTTCAGATACATTCTGCGTCCCAGTCCGTTTTCGGCTCAGAAAACGTTTGAAAGGCACAACAGCCGAAGGAAGTCCAACATCAGTTTCAACTCGACCATCGGGCAACTCGGTTTTGGTGGTTCCAGGAGAGGATCGAGCATGGCGTTCCAACCGTTCATGACCAGGCCACCACCGTTGGTCACCACCAAAGCTAACAGCCTGTCTTTGCCCGACAGTCCGACAGTGGGCAGCGCTCTCCGAGCTCGGTCCAACTCTCTGCGGGTGGTCGACGACATACTTCTGAGACGGTCCAACTCGCTAAGGCAAGGGCTGTCGATCAGTAACCGGAAGAGCAGCCTCGAAGAGCTGGGAGTGTCACATTTTCCCATCGGGTCCATTGCCCACGAACGTAGACCCAGTATGCAAGTAAGCCTAAGTGCTCGATCAATGAGAAATATCGTCACTACGCGAAGGCGGTCTGAGGTAACTTTGTAGTTATTTCAGTTAGCCTCGATAATGATATGTAAACATCACCAGCTTGACATTAGAACTAAATAGAAATTGCACACCAAACGCCGGCACCGGTCAACTCACAACAGATTCGACGGGTACATCTTAACTTTGATTTCTTTTTTCTTTTTTCTCTTTTTTTTCTTTTTTTTAATCAATTTTGACGTGTAGGTATTATGTATGTAGTTGTATCGTCACAGGGACACCGGAACAATTATTATCATTCCGGAATATGAGGGTGGATCATTATCATTATCAAATTCTTATGACTTGATAGTATTATTTTAGAATATTTTTTTGTTATGTAGGCATTATTTTCCAATATGTAGAAGTCAGAACATTATATTCAAATATTATTCGACTTCATGTGTCTTCAATTATATCATATTTCCTATCTAACGTTGCTATTTCATAAAATCTGTCTCTTATTAGTTTTGGACTACTAACATTCGAAATAATACCGTTTCAAAATGAAATATTATCTATATAATTTAATATCTGTTCTTGTCCGAACGTTATCGTTATTACGTAACGCGAGTACACACTATAATATCCAATGTTTTTTATGATTCTTCATATGCAGTACGTTAGTACGTATAAAGATACATTTTCTACGAATTCATGACAAGGGAAGTATCGTCTTTCATAAATGAAACGTCAACACTCGAATACATTTATTGAAATCAGACATACAATTTAAGTTTACTTTTTATCAAAATTATAAACATATTCTTGTGGAGCCATGGAGAAATTATTGTTGCACCTACTGCAACCCTTGTTCCGGACCGATCGTGTTCGTGATTGAATTTCGACATGAACCATTATAACTATAATTAAATATTATTAATACTGTTGATTTGCATAAAAACCGCATACTTTACTTCGATACGATTTGCAGGGTCAAATGAATTTATCATTGTAATCATAATACTATTATAATATATAGGTCACGGATCTTTATCTTATTCGAATCGTAAACTCCCCCTCTAACAGCACTTAAGTTGTACTACCACACAAATGCGGCCTCGTTCCCATCCGGTAGTAGTGAAATGAGTACCATCGCATTATCAGCAGTACTCGGAATTCCGACGTGTACTATATTCCCAGGATAACCCGGTGGTGCGGGAAGGACCGTTTGATTTCATTGAAGCCGACGCATATTATTATACAATAGATAGTATCATTTACCGTTACATTGCTTATGTAACTACGTGCACGCCCCCCCCCCAATGGAATTACATAGACAACTATACTATTATATATTATTCAATGTACGATCCGTACGAGTATAAATTATTACACTCGACGTCGTAGCGTACTGCGTACAATCATTTACTAACTATGTAGTATATGTAAAATGTTTCCCAATTCTTTTTTACTTAAATGCCCCCTTATCATTTTTTTTTTCAGAAATTAGTTTGATTTCCATGGTCAGGCATTAAGTAGAATAAAAAAAAAATTGTTCATTTTTAATTAAAAACGTACGTATCTAGGTAGGTACTAAAAATACAATTTCGAATTTTCTACCATTAAACAATCACGCAAAAAAGTGGTCATGCGATCAGTGAGTGCCTTATTATAATTAATAGTAAATTATTTTCTGTTTATCAGTCTTCAATATTCCTTTTCACATATTTCTTATAGATATTTCTTGAATTCTTGAGATGAAAAATTATTGAATCGTACTGAAGTCTCTTTCGACTAAATATGACGAATTAATAAGTCCTACTAACTCACTACTTCATTCTAAAGCCGAGGGCACATTATTTATTTTAGCTAAAACAACACGTTTAATAATATTTTATGTGATGAAATAATCAACCCCTATCCCTTCTTTAGTGCCCCCTTAAATAAAACGCCCCTTCAAAACATAAAATCTCCCTGAGGGCCATGGTTAGGTTACCATGTTATGGCACCCACGTCGGGAATCATTGTACCACTACTGACATCTATTTGACAACTACACCAAAGTATGTGTATATACTATTATCGTAATGAAATATACTATTTTAGCATAATATAATAATATGCTTTTGTGGTATGGTGTGACGGAACGGTCTGTCGCAGTCACTTTATGTGCTGTGGTTAGTCAACGCCCGGCGCTGTTAGCAGTCGGATTATTAACACGACTCTAGCGGCGTTGCCCATGCAAATACGGGCATCGCCCATTTGCACCAAAAAAAATTAATTCATTTTAGGTGTAGCCCATTTGCGCCAAAATAAAAAAGGTATATTTTTTCCAACAGCCCATTTGCGCCAAATTTGCCTGCGTAAACATATTAAATTAATGACTTGGTTAATTCTTATATTTTAAAACGTATGTCTGTAACGTATAATACAGTTATTTTTATAAGTCTATAGATTTTAAATTTTCGTGACACGTAAATATAATTATATTAGATAATTCGTCATTAATAAATAAAAATCTTTGTTTTTGGAAGTAGTGAAATGTAGATCGTCTAAAGCTCGTACAACTTAATAAAAATGATATAAAATTTGAATGTTTATCTTTCGATGCAATAATATACAAAGCTTTAAAATCTATAGACTTATAAAAATTAATTTATTATACGTTACAGAAATATGTCTTTAAAATATAAGAATTAACCAATTCGTTAATTTAAAATGTTTACGCAGGCATATTTGGCGCAAATGGGCTGTTGGAAAAAACATACCTTTTTTATTTTGGCGCAAATGGGCTGTACCCAAAATGAATTAATTTTTTTTTGGCGCAAATGGGGAACACCGGAACATACACTACCCACGTGTGTAACCCTCATGGCCATAGTTTCTAACTCCCTCCCTAAAAAAAATGAAAAAAAAATAAATAAAAATTTGATTGTATTTATGTTGCAACCGTCAAATGAAATTATTGCGAGAAAAATCATAGTTTCACCGTTTAACGATCATACTATCATTTATTACTAAGCTAAATATTATTTACCACGTATTTATTACAAGCACCTACATGTTATTAATATTATATATTAATTTATATTCTTATTTTATATTTATGTTTATTATAAAAAAAAAATTAATAAGTAACAATGTAGACAATATTCATCACGTATAATCTGTAGCGCATACCTATTTACAAGTTTATAATTTCCAATACAGTAATATTATGTAACATATTTTGTACAAGTTTTGTATTTTAAAAATAAAATAAAATTCCCGACATTTTTTCGAACATATATCGTAATATATTTTACATGCAAAAACAAAATATCCAATAAGCACGTTGAAAGAAAAGTGTCATGTTGGCGACATTGATACGAGGGTGTGCCTATATTTACATTTCACGAACGCGGACGTCCGATCTACAAATGATTAACAATAATATGGCTGCTACATTATAATAATCACACACCATTATCTATAGCAATAGTTGAATCATAAATTTTGTTATCAAAGCGTAAGGATCGTACAACAAATATTCATGTAGAGAGATAAAAAACAACCAGTAACGCTTTTGTTGAAACTAGTTTGCACGTGATCATACTTATGTCTTACATCGTTTCATCCCCACCACGAACTAAAAATTACCATACATTCTATTCATAATATACCTAATACTATACCTATTACCTACCACTCATGTATATTGGTATATTCATCGTATTATACATATTATGGTAATTTAACGTTACAACCACTTACTTAGAGTCCGTAGTGACGCACAACGCACGTTTAGGTTTTTTTTTTTACCCCGTATTATCTATCAAGCTAGTGTAATATTACTAAGATGCAGAAGGACAAAAACCCAAAGCCAAAAATTCTACAGACAGTAAATCCAAACTAGAAATTAAATCCAATTGATATTATTTATTCTCTTTTATACGTTATGTTGTATAAATATACATGTTTATTAAATAGTGTAGGATTCGAAATTATTTCAATGTATAATAAAGTTAAGCTTAAATTAATTGGTATGGTTTGAAAATTTAGCACTATACGTATAGGAATGTTTGTGTCTAATTCACGAGTTGAAAATATTTATGTTTTTTTTTTTCAATTTTGAGCACTGTAATAATGCAGTATTTTTATTCAGTAGAAAAACCAATACCAAAACGGGAACATAGATCGACTTATCGAATATAATACTATTATATACAAAAGTGCCGCAACTATCAGCTGTGCGTTAAGTTTATCGTACCATCCACCCCTCTGCAGCAATGATTCAAAGAGCCCAATCTTAAAATTGGTAATATTTCAAAGTTAAACATATGTAAACTAATGCGTCTTACTGAATGTTCCCGTTTCTAGAACACAATATTATTGTTTTTAAATTATGTTATTACCAATAAAAGTTAAATTTGAAACTATGTTCATTAATTTTTCAATTACGATAATATTTTATTTTTTTTACTAGCTGACGATGAAAAAGAGATTTGAAGGGATAGTTATTTTTTAAAACCCTAAGCTCACGATACCGTATTGACATAAATTCTATGCAGTATACAGTATATTTCATAATATATCAACACGTCATGTCATGAAACCATTATATTTTTTATGAAAATAAACTATAAAATTGAAGAATAATTTCACTTTTAAGGTAAAAGAGGGTTCAACTATTTACTTCTCGGTTTTAAAAACTTTGATTGTAATACTTTTGTTGATTTTTAACTTCCAGCTATCTATGGGATATACCTATTACTAATAATTAATGACGTGTGTAACCATCTGAACAAATCAAACATTTTCGGTGTTTATGAACCTAGAACCATTGGACAAAATGTATTCAAATTTTTACTAAAATAAATAAAGTGAGTAGAGTAGGTATTATTCAGCTGATGGAAAAATTAAATGACAGTTTTGCACGTTTTGGTTTACCGAACAAAGTATAATATCTCAATCATAATTTCAATGATTTTCCTGAAGAAAATTTAGTATAACTTTAAACAAATCCACCTTGTACAACACATCCAGCTATAAAAATGTTGCTGTAAAGAGTCTTAATTAACATTTTGCCGGTGGATTTGTAGACCTTATTTTCTCTGCCGTACTCTCTCTCTCTCTCTCTTTGTTTTTATTTTTATAGTTTAGATTTTTTGCCTGCAGATGATTACTTATACTGGCTTTGAGTTTTTATTCTTCTTGTTCATTTTTTTTTTTTATTTTTACCCATCCTACTCCACCCCTTCGACAAACGGTTGAACACTAAGCAATGACACTTATCGTTGTCGGTGCCGCGTCTGTTCGCAGCTTCACCCGAGCAGCGAGATGAGCGGTAGTGCCATAAAGATCGCACTGAACGGCAGCATCGGTCTGGAGGTGACGCCACCGGAAGAGGTGTCTTCGCCAGGGATATCCAGCAACACGAGCCTGGTGACGGTGCCGTCCTTGCACCACCCAATGACGACCGCGTCGCCGGCAATGTCACCGCACTCGTCGCAGGAACAGCTGCAGGGCACGATCGTATGATACAACCTGATGTGGGGCAAACGGAAGAGCAACAACGCTCGCAACAAGTGGTTGTGAACATAATCACTCGCACGCGCGCACACACGCTCTTCTCGATTGCTTCCACATCCGTCCTATACGCTCATCTCGTCGTCTCGTCCAAGTCATATTTTTGTACGACACACGACGACCGCATATTACATGACCATCATCATCAACACCTATCGTCAACATCATCGTCATCGTCATCGTCATCGTCATCATCATAATCGTCATCGTTATTACTGTTGTTAGTGTTTACGATACGGGATCTCGATCGAACCGGAAGTCGGTCATCGGCCGGAAGTGATAACCATACAGGGTTTCGCTTCGGTTTGTTTCCGGTTTCGTTCGAGACAAAGTTCGCCGTGTACAGAAAATATTTTATTTCCAACCCTTACACGCCCCAGCGGAAGTCCAAATATTATGTATATTTATGTTATGTATGTATGTATATTGTATAATATGTGTGTAGGTAGACGGTATGTGTAAAAAATTTAATTTAATTTAAGTAAAATAATAATAATAATAATAATTACAAAAACGCGTTCGTGACAAAACGTCACAGTAGTAGTTCTAAGGCCATCCCGCCCCTAACCGTTATTATAGATGCGTTTCATCACGTACTATCGAATTTAGATTTTCTATTTATTTTTCTGACGAGCCAGCATTTAGGAACAGGGCATGATTAAGGTGTTTGTCGCTAGTAGGCTTGGGTTCATTTGGCGCCCCTACGATATAATTGGAACGGGGAGATTCCAATAGGAAGATTTTACTTTTTTTTAAATATATACTATTCAATCACGGCTTTTAATTTCATAAAAAAAAAATTATTTTGTAACGCCTTAAGCCTACTCAACCTATTGGTAAATCAGGTCCTGGAAAATATGTGCCAAAAAAAAAAAAAAAACGTAATAATGTGTGTTAGATATTATCAACGCTTCAATTTGAAACTTTTGCAATTCGAGCTCTCATATTAATCGATTTATTTTAAATGTATATGAATAAAATAGCAGTAAAATCATTTTATACTAGCAGTACACATACCCACTTTACAGTATTTTTATAACGAAGAAAACTGCGATCAGTTTAATAAAATATATACATTTTAGAATATATTCAGAATTATTGTAAACAATAATCTAAATGATATAATTCTATATTTAAAAATGTATGTAATTAATTAATAAGTAAAAACACTATGAGTGATTGAAAAAAAGTACTGTTATTCTGGAAATCTTAGCCGAGATCTCTTGTTTAAAGTTTTAAAAACAATCGTGGAAATAGTATTTTAAATGTTCTCAATTTAACCATTCGAACAGTTTGTACAGCCCATATAACATTTTGATTTTAAAATGTTCTTGGTATATTACTGTACAGTAATATACATACAAGTAATATACAGTAATGTAAACCACTGTACATGGCGTGGATAAAAATGCATTAGGTTATGTATAAGATCTCTGAGCAACATCACATAGCTAATGGTTAAGATACATCGTAGAATACGTGGAACCTGAGTAAAGAGTGGAAGCAGTGTTGTATCGTTGAAAATGTTGTGATGTTACGAATAATATTATTCGAAATATTCTCTTTATCTGGACATCAATAGAAATTAATGTGTTATTATAACGTCATCGTTGAGCAATCAGATACATACACAAAAAAAGTATTTATACGTATACATTATACCGTTAAAACCAGTAGTGCCTAACCTGGGAATCGTGGGCCACATTACTTGCTCCTCGAAGGCAACTTATTTAGTCCATGAAAGATCTTCGAAATACATCTAATGTATCCTAAAATGTATCTGATAATAATTTTTTTTTTTTTTTATAAATATTTTTCAAGTGGTTACTACGAAAAAATAGCTTCAGGGACAACAATTGAGTCATGCCGTTAACATATTTTAAATATTGTGTGCTCTGAAAACAAATTTTACCGACAATCGAAGGAAGACTTCGTCTATTAACTGTAATCTATTGACCGATTTGTAGGATCGCCAGTAGTTGGAATTCAAAGTAAGTGGTACCCTCAAAGTCAAATTTTTGCAAATGCGGCCTAGAAAAAGTTTGACATCACCGATTAAGACGTATATTAAATTACGGTGTTCATGTGATACCGTGTTATTGCTTATTATTTTCTAATGGTTAAAATAGTTTTCCTCGAAAATGATGAAATGTAGTGTTGTTTAACACAAAACCACTCATGTTTCCCGATGACTTGGTGTCTACTCGACGTACCCAACATAATACGTGAGATAATAATAAAATATGCAACCAAAACACATATCATACAAAACCATGTATTTCAAACTGACATATTTCGTCGGAACGTTTAAATAATATTTGTAATCGGTATTTTTCGATTTCATCGAAATGTTTTTTTTTTTTTTTTGGTGTTCGTTACCATCCGCCTACCATATCATTGTCAATATTGTACACTACATTTGGATGGTACAATTAGGTACAATTATACCATAATAGTAAATTGGTTGATGTCAGTAGCCGTTTAATCGTTAAACACTTTTCGTAATAATTATTGTTACGATACGATCTAGACAAAAAGGTATTTCAAAGCATTTTCGATTTCCGAATTTCCAATAGGTTTAGAGTTACAAAATATGTAGCTTACAGGTTAAACATTGTATTTCACTTGTTTTTCTGTGTTTCCGAAAATGAAAAACTATAACATTGTAATAATATATTCTTCTATAAAAGTTTTTTGTTATTTATTATAAATGTTATATATTATATTTGAATATATTTGACAATTATTATTATTATATTATGAACATAGTTTCTTTTATATATATATACATAGAAATAATTAAAAGTTTTAAAAAGTATTTCATTGATGGTGCATTAAGAATTATGATTACTTTAACTTAACATAAAATAATTAAATCAAATATTCAGGCAAATTCGGAGACTAAAACAATAACTCATTCAGAAGGGCTGCAGAGGCTCTTGCGAATAACCAATGATAATTAAAACGAGTCACGAGTGCCGATAAAACCCATATAGTGTAATATATAGTGAATGAGTCAGCGATGCCTTCCTATATTTTGTCCTATAATTATGTTATACTTGTTATATACTTAGATATTATAATATATAAATATATAAATATTTTCTTACTTATGCACGCTTGTAAAATGTATTTATTTATCGTTAAGTAGGTTGTACCCCATTTTTGTATACCGTTGATGTCTATCAAAATAATATTATAATAAGTCTAGCAAAATTGTTTACGGTGCACGTTCTCGCGCCATTTTAATGGACACATCTGTAACTGGGACCACTTGTGATATTATAAAGGGATAATGGGGTCCACATTAAACGGAGGAATATTGTAATATATAATATTTTTTTTTTTTTTTTATTATTGACTTGATACAATTTTTTTATTTATTATTCTTGTTTTTTTTTCTCTTAACATCACTACATTATCAGTCAGTGAAACGTAAATCGATATTTGTGTACTAGGTAACTAAAATGTAGGCACTTTATATAGAACATCGCTGTGATGGAAAAACGAAAAACTGTCTAGACCTTAGTTCTTATATACAGGTATATAATAATATGACATAATATATTGTATGCGTATAGATAAATGTATTAATTATGATTGTATCATATTATAATGACGGATAAAAATCAAACGTTAGCCTGGATAATATATATTATATACGTTTATGTAAATGTACATTTATATTTTAAGTCATAGACCATTGTCGTGTATTATTATAATTAATTTATATATGTAATTGTATTAATGTGATAGAGTTATTTTCTTATATACTACGAGTACACAATATCACACGCTGAAATTTTGGTACATGCGATATTGTCCAACTATGGGAACAATGATAAAGAATAGAGACTTATTATCTTACTCTCAAACCCTTGAATCTTTTATATTCATGTATAACTAAAAGCCTTATTAGCATAAAGTTATCTTTATTAAATATTTATTAAAATATGAAATAATAAAAATGAGTTCAGATAATTATATTATTATGTGTCATGTTTTGTATTATTTATCCATACATAATATGACTCTTCGGTTTATATGTGGAACGTTATCAATGCGTAGTGTAGTCGAAATCGATTGGATAAAGCTACAGTCATGACTCACATCAAATTCATAACTAGTTCACGCGTGGGATGGCAACACGTTTTCTTTGAAGCGCTTCATGAAGTTTCCTGGTGGATCATAGTTGCACACTACATAGGTTTTCCCAGATTCAGGACATTCAGCCACACCAACACCCAGCTCTTTAGAACTTTTCCACACAAGTTGAGTGAAGTGAACTGAAAAAATTGATGTACAAATGTAATTAGATTGTTTAATTCAATCATTAATCGGAAAAAAGTATATATTATATTTACTTAATAAAGGGTATACAAATCACTATCAATATAAATAGTAAAAATAAAATTTAAAGCAAATGTTGGTACGTTAATGCATGTAAATATATAGAAATACATTATAATACAGTGGACGCCGCTTATTGGAAACGTTAAACGTTAGTTCATTTACTAGGTAAGAAACGATTAAAATAATTAACACAATTTTTTTTATAATTTTAATCATTTCTATTATTTATTTGGATAAACAAATTTCTAATAACTATCTAATAAATTGTTCAAAGTTTAGCCCATTATTGTCCATGCATGATTAAAATCGACGAATTTAATAATATCTGCAAACCTACGAAAACAAAAATAATACTTAAAATTTTATCACTTAAACATGTAATCTTTCTTCCACATTTAAATCGTATTTATAGTATGTTTATTTATATAATACATATGTACATATTATTTTTATTTATCTTATTTTCAAATGACCCTATATTAACCGGCGTGTGAGTCGAATATACGAATTTTTTGCTGTGTGTTGGTATATGTGCAAATCGGGACTAGCCATTTTGAGTCTAACAGGTGAATGAGTCTATTAACCGTGAGCCCAACAAACGGCGTCCACTGTATTATATTTGATTAACATTTTTTAATTTTAAATCATTTTGGGTAAAATAGATTCAATTAGTACTGTATTATTCCAACACAAATTTACTGTGCTCACGAAATATTCGTAATCTAAAACACTAAAATCCATAAAATCTAATTCATAAATTTGAACAACAGATTTATATAAAAATGTTTTAGTCTATCACACGCGCAATATAGGAATATAGACGTTTCCTATTCCCAACGCATTGATTAATCAATTAATGAGATAAGAATTTTGAAAAGTAATTTGGATTCGTGGTAAAGTATTCTTTAGATCGACTCTCTCACATTTTTTTTAAATTTTGCATTAAACATACCTAAAAATTAACTTTAACTGATTTCTATATTCTATGTTTCCAAATTGTTTAATTATAATTTTGTGGGACAAAATTAAAAAAGTGAAAAAGCCAATCTAAAAAAGATTTCACAACAAATTTAATTCAGTTTTCAAAATTATTATCACATTAATTTGGGATAGTCGATCTAAATAAAACTTTACAAAGAATTCAAATCAGTTTTTAAAATCCTTACTCAATAGATGGATCGGTACGTTGGAAATAGAAAACGTCTAAATTCCTATTTTGAACGTGTGATAGACTGAGACAGATAATCATGACTTACAATCCCTTTAACCAAAGAGAAATCAGATATGTATATATCGCATAAAAATGAATAATACTTATTTTAAATAAATTACATGCTCTTGTAGCAGAATCCATTTCTGCACTCGTTCCTTCAAAGTCGAAAAATTCTATTTCGCTGTACCAGCTATTCACTGCGGTTACGCCCACTTTAGTCACTTCCGTCGTTGACTGGATGTAATAAAGATTTTCACCATATTTATTATTAGGACGATGAAAAAATTCGTTTCTTTCAGCCAAATTGTTAGCCCACTCTTCACTTATTGCGTTCAACTTAGATAATAAAAATAATTGAATACTTAAAATTTCATGGTTTATAAATACTTAAAATAAAACCAAGTTCTGAATATAATCTAAAAATGTACTTGTAACCTAAATATTAATTAATTGTACGTAATAGTATTTTAAACAGTATTACATTAATTCATTAAACAGCAGTCAAACAGAAAAATACAGTTTCGCTATATAAGTTTAAAACGCCTAGTGAAAAATAAATATGCAAATAATTTAAAGTAAAAATATTGGTTGGCAAAAAACTATGAAAGTCGAATAATAAAAAAAATGAAGGTTATAATTAATTCATTTAATATACACAATATACATTTATTGAAAAATATCTCCTTAAAACTTTAACTTTTCAAAATATGCTTGTTGTCTTAGAAATTATCGAAAGTATAGTTGTATACTTATATGGAATTATCTAGTCATAGTTAATTATATGGAATAATTTATTGCACCAGAAAAAGAAACAAAAAACAGAATACGAATTAGTACTTGCAAATAGTAGGTATGCACGTAGTTGGAGTCCAAACTATTGTGATGAATTTCTGAAACTTTATCATACACTTGATTAAAAATAATATCAAGAAAAACTATTCAGCGTGGTAGTCAATAAAATTATCATTTTTTTTCTGTTTTTTTTTTTTTTTTATTTTATGAAAAACTGTGGTTTTAATAAACATTTAGTTTGCATGAGTTGGCTAATAAAAATTTCGGTTTAATTTGGTTTCGTAAGGGAATTTTAAATTATATATATATATATATATATATATATATATATATATTAGGTACTATTATATGAACATCAGAAACTGAATTAGTTTTAAATTATTTAACCCCTTCTCCTCCTCTGAAAGAAAATCGTATCCACGCTACAATCTAAGATTATAATGAAAATATAATAATGTAAATACGTAACCAAACCTGCACAGTGTAGGTATATAATTGTTATATATATATATATATATACGCAACATAACGGCATAGTCCTATACCAAAGATTAAATTTAAACTATAACACACCGTTTTGATGCGTTCAAACAACACTATTTAAACACTGCTCAACACTATAATTTTATAGATATTTACATGTATAAGTATAATAGTTATTCGGGTTCTACGATTATAATAAAAACATGTACCTACCTTAGAACTGATTCTTAACGGTGGTACATTGTGTTTTTGTCTGTAAAAGTTATGCCTTTCTAATGTTTCATCAATGACAGTATTGAACTTACCATTACTGTTCTGTAAAAATGGATGTGAATAAAATACCAAAACAACTAACTGTTAATATGTTTCGCTATGAAGCATGAAAATATAAAACTTACTTGACTTCCCGTATTACAACTCTTGAATAATATTGATGGCAAATATAACATTAATATTAAACCGGGTACAATCAATAGTATAAGAAATGATCTGTTATAAATCATTAGACTATGAGCTATATATTTTATTTTAAATAAGAAATAATTTTTCGATATAGGATATAGTATTTACAACTAAAGTCGTCGGTTGACATAGTTTCAAACAAATAAATAATAAAACGTACTAAACAATAAATTTACAAATCGATTGTCTTACACTTGTTTCAATGATAACTTTCGATAAAAATTAAAATGCAAATGCGAACAAAAATAAATAAATATGTTTCATTCAACAACTTGAGTTATGAGAAATTTGAGAATAACTCTGGAAGCAACACAATTTTTAATTGATTAAACCATAATTTATTAGCCATCCAAATAAAAAAAAACCTCCAAAACCCCTTGGTCGGATGAGATACAATGATTAAGGGGTGAGTGATTTGTTGAATATTGCTGCCTATTGGTACTTTCAAATCGTATGGTATTGATTTCGAATAAACAACTCTGAGTGAAAGAAATCAGGTGAATCAGTTTATATTTGTAATAATTTTATGAAATATTACGAAAGAAAATACATCATTACGAATTGTAAAAGTGAAATAAGGGTCTTAAAAATTAAAGGTTAAAAATCAGTGGTGGCTCTGGTTGTATTTTTTTTTTGGTGAGACATAAAACTAATGTATAATAAGTACATAAATTGCTACCCTCCAAAAAAAAAAATATATATATATATATAAACACCAATGAAATTTTGAATTTAAAAATTATAATTTACAACTACTATTTTTTGTATGTAAAATGTATAGTCTTATATTTTTGATTAGCATACATATTCAATATTTATATAGGAATAGGTTTTCCTGTTTTTAATATGTTATTTTTATCATTCAACTTCCAACGTTGAAATGGCGTTTACAAAATTAAAACAACCGGTTCATAATTGGATTCATAATAAAATTATTATTATATTCTAGAAATAAATAAATAGTTACCGAAGTGATAAAAATTGCATATTGACAGTGAACAATCGAATTTAGAGAATAATTAATATTAATTAGTAATATTACTACACAAAAATAATATTCAGTTATCTCAACTGCACGCAACGACGAACGAACAAAGCCAACGACATAAACCGTAAAAAAATTAATACAAATAATACTAGAATATAGATTACAGAAATCCAATTTTTTTGTCCGAATATAATTGATGATCGATTCCACCGCTATCGGTATCCTCCTATACAGTAGTTATCTGTTTATTTGAAATTAACGTTGTCTCATCTAAACCAGTGCGCATGCGTATCAAGTGCCAAATGCAGATTTATTCAAATAAAATAACGGGATATATACATCATATCTTCATCACATTTACTGAAAACCTTTTGGACAATCTCCGTCATTGACATGTAATCAAAGAACATTCATGCTGTATAAATATCAATAGTGACGAATTTGCTAATGTTTACAAAAATTATTTATACCAGAGGTTCCCAAACTTTTTTTGCGTACTAGCTATGTATATTATGCATCGTTTAAGTAGCAGTGTACCAATAATGGCTAGAAACAGATCTGTTTAATATTTTTACGCATTTATATCAAAAAGATAGGCCAGTAAAGATTAATATATATATTTCTAGAGTATCCGTTATTATAAGGTATTTATCGAAAAAATTACAATATTAGTCAGGTGGATAAATTTGAATTGTAAGAATCAGCGTGAAAATATCTGGTTTGGTATTACATTAATATGCGGTTTTTAATCACAAATTTGAAATAATATTCACTTTATTATGTATGTAACTTGCTTTTTATTGTTAGCATTGTAGAAAATCAGTTTCGCAAAGGTAAGTCGTTATAAATGACAATAAAAATAACAAGGCCGGATATTCATCCGGATATTCGTTTTTAATCTTTATCCAAAGCACATCTAAATTTAATTTAATATATTTGATTTTTAAACCTCCATCGCACGATAATTCTATCAAAGACATTTTTTAAAAATTGGTTAACGTTCCAGAAATAACCTCCAAAATAAATGGGTTTCTATATCCAAATTAATTCAGAATAGTCTTCTTTAAAATATTTTTCAAATGTTTTTTTAAGCAATTGGCATTGACATTTAATATTTTCGATGATATCGTCTTCATTTAAGAGGACGTCACACCCGCATATGTTTTCTCCGTCTTACAAACGTACAACATAGCAAATCTGCGTTCAGTTTAACTAAAAATATATTTTTAGCTTTAATATTAGAATAATCTAACCTATAATCGAACTTAAAAGGAAGTAAATTGTCTGTGTCTTCTCATAGGTTTTTCACAATCCTATAATTTTTAAGTGATTTATGATACTTAATTTATATTTAACTTTTTCATGACTAGGTAAACTGTTATAATTAAAAAAAACTCATAACTCGTATAAATTGCAAAAAATCTATGAGAAGGCACAGATTAATCACATTAGGTTCAGTTATAGATCAAATTAATCCAATATCAAAACTAACGATACAAAATCAGGCCTACTGGATGCAGATTTGCTGCGCTGTACGTTTGTAAGACGGAGACAACCCATGTGGGCATTAGTGGCGTGAATTTATTATTTCAATAACCCAGTAAAAGAATTTCAACACACGCCCACGCATACATGTTTTATACAAACAACAAAATATTTAAAAAAAAAAAAAGATAAGATAACTAAAAATATATGCAGTAATATTTATATTAAACTTTTTTTTTTAGAACTGCAGCATAACTAATCTAATCAGCTCGACAATATTACAATACATATATATAATTCATATTACCTATAGTTAAATAAGACATAATAAAGATGTATGAGAAATAATAAAAATACATTCTAGTACGTTAGTATTACATATATATATATGTATGTATATGTAATATATTTTAAGCAAATTAATCAAGTTTACAATTATAATTATAAATACTAGCTACATGTTTGATACTCCCCTTTAAGCATAAGCTTGTTTTGGAGGGTATATAAGTTTGAGTTCATACAATCAATAAAAAATAACTATAATAATAATAAATCAATTAGATAATTTAAACAAAGACTATAATAGTAGGTATTTTTAATAACTTTTAACTTTGTTATAGCAAATCAATTTTCGTGAATCTAGAGTTAAAAAATTATTTAAATATAAAAACATTTTTAAAGTAATAAATATTAATAGTAAGCTGTCTACATATTTGAGTAGCTGTGGATATAGAGCTTTTTAGACCAATTTATTTTTTAATAGTAGGAACACAAATGTTAATATTTTCTTTGTAATGAGTATTATATGAGTGATTCACCTTGGTTAGATTATGTTTAAACTTGTAAAAGCTTAATAGTGCGTATGCCTTCAATATAATTCATAAATACATAAAACTTTAAGCTCTAAATAAGCACTGTTATTGCAGTAATACGTAGGTTTCAATGATAAAAATTTTGTTTATCTATTAAGTGTGATTTTTAATCGATAAGAATGTGAATTGTATCATATATTATGAAATTTTTACATAATGTACAATTGTATAATATTAACATATTAAATATAATAGCAATAAGCAGAAATATTTAATTTTTTTCAATATACAGGTGTATAATACGTGTATATGTATGTATATATATATATAATTATAATACACATTTTAAATATACATATTTAGTTACATTTTTATAAGTTCCTAACTTCTACTCAACTGCAAACGTCAACTTTCAACACCAACCCACTATTTTTTTTTTCGTGACGCAGCTGCGCGTAAAATAAACCCCGTTCTCGCCACCACTGCATGTGAATGTGAAATAAAAAGCCCACTTAATTTTAAATAAGTACATCGCCAATCTCATTAATAGTGCATATATTGTAGATGCTGAGAGTATCGAGAAACAACCGGAAAAATTGGAATATATAAAGAATTTTCAGGTTCCGGAACGATTTATGAGGGTTTATAACTGGTACAATCAGTTTGTTGGCATCTATGCTGAGATTATAGCTCCAATTTCAAATCTATTAAAACTAGTAGGAAAATGGAAATGGACAAGTATGGAATGGTTCACATTTAAGAATATAAGAAACACATTGTATACGTAACCGAAACTCACTACCAGATGATAAGCGCACCGTTGTATATACAAAATGATACAATCGAAACCGATTTAAGAGTAGTGCTTTCCCGACAAGATGATAACCAGGAAGACAGGCACATAATTTCTTAAATGTGCAGATAGTTTAGTAACACATAAAAACAGTAAACAGTAAGCTGTCGACTTATACGAAAAAACAGGTCAGCGAGCGACCATCGTTTTCTAGGCAACAATAACCGTTGACCGATAACAGGTGGTAACGAAGACCATCAAGTGTGGCTAGGGCTACATAATTATTATATTCCCCTATTTTTCGTTTAAAATTAATTTAAGGGTCACCTCAACATTAAATTTTGACCTTACCAAGGACAATCAGGGGCCAGTGTCTCTATTGAGATCAATCAAACTGTCCATCCCTATAGTAAAAAAACGTGTTCACAGACATAACAAATATATAAGTATATATATGTATATATATAAACACATACCATGTGATAAAACTAATACAATTAGTTTTATTCGGAAACTAAAAAAGAGAGTGAATATTAAATATATAACTGTTTGGATTTTAAACCGAAAACGAATTATTATCAACAAATAAATATATTTTCAATTGAAATGGGTACAAACATTATATAGAAATATTTAAATTATTATAGAACGATGAACAATTTAATTGGTTTTTAACCTAAAGAAGTTCAATATCATTTTACTAAATTTTTCCTGTATAGATAATATTCGAGAACTTTTCGTTTACCGATACTGAGGGATTTTTCTTGAACCATTTTTTCCACACCTGAAATACAATTTTAAGTATCACATTCAATTATATTTCAATTATTATTCAATTATATTGAAATATCACACTTTACTTCAACACTTACTTCAAAATTATTAAAAGGTTCATAATTTATGAACTTGATTAAACCAAATGAGTGTTTATTGTTAATATCGTCAATATTATATGAATCAAAAAATGCCCAATGACAAATGCCTTTTAATTGGCATAGAGCTCTAGATGTATTCCGCTTAAAATCATAGCTTGCACACAGCGGATCGTCTAATATTATACGATCCCATTGTATATTAAATAAAGGATTCTAAAACGAAAATTATGAGTTATACACTTTTATACGTAATCGCTGTTTTCATAAGTAATGTTTTGACACGTTGCTGAAAACCGTAGTTTTCCTTTTATTTTTTGTGAAACAATGATCTTTATTTTTTTAGAATAAAACTAAATTGCTGGTTTCCACATAATAATTATCTAGTACCAACATTTTCAAGAAAGCTGTCGTAAAAACAGCATTACTTAATTCTTTATTAAAATACACTCAATTAAATAATATTGGCGTGAAAAATGAATTATAAGTAATGTGTGGTCTTTCATAGAGAAGTGAATTTTGCATTTTTTTATTAAATTGAAATAACGTTAAATTATGCTAAATCGTAATTTGGATAAAATATCTTATCTATAATTTTTATAAAAATATAATATAACATTACTATTACTTATCAATTATTATATATAATATATTAGTAAATATTAACTAGGGCTATTTAGACTCCCTTTTAGGTTTTAATGAAAAAACCAGTGTTTGAATTCAATGGCACAAATCTGATGGTACAAATGGTATCTATATTTATTTGATATTTCGTCTGTATATTAAATTTATATTTATTTATTGTTTTAGTAATTTATTTTATGCTTACATTGGATATTACAGTATTTTCGTGTCTGAAATCGGATCGAGATAATGTACTGACTGTTGTTATCACAATGTCTCTTTGGCATAACCTAAAATTTTGATAATAAAAATAACTTATGTTATAATTTCATTTTGGTACATATTAAATATCTCAAATTTTATAGCTTATGTTATAAGCTATACATAAAGACTTTACTATGATTTATAACTATGGCCAGCAAGGTGTTAAGTACATAGATTTTTACAATCTTAAATAATTTTTTTTATGTGTAATTAAAATTCATCAAAATTGACTTTTTTCATTTTTATTTTTTTCAATATCCACGCATTTAAGTTTAAACTTATTTAATCTTCATTAAAAAAAATATATATAGATATAATATACACTTAAATAGTCTATTATTATTGAACTGCAATATCAGATTATATTTCTTATACATAGGTAATGTAAAAATTAAAAGGACTTTATTCAGCAGTATTATAATGATTTAAATTTTATAATATGAAATCATTTAGACATATTATATTTTATAACACTATAGTTTTTAAACATCCTACGTCGAATAAGTGGAAGTAAAAGAAATAAGTAATAATCGTATGGACGCTGCAAGTTATCCCCCAATAGTGCTTAGGATTTCGCGGTTATCACGCGTAACTAATACGGTATTTGCTTTAATTACAACAAAAATAATTACTCTTCAATCGATTTATTTCGACGTTTTCCGTAGTCCACGCACACATCTAGTTTACCAGGGGATATTGTATTCTTGATACAATTGACCCATCGACTCATATTTGACTTAGAACACAAAATTAATGTGCGACCTTTATTTTCCGGAAAACCCCCGTCTGATTCATTATCTCCATCAGACATTAAATCATCTGAATAAGATGGTTTCGACTTGAAAAATAAACCCTTTATAACTTGAAATTTTTCGTATATGGTGTCTGTGACTGCAGTAGCTGTATAATTATGACAATAAGTATATTTAATAGGCAGGCAACTATATTACCGGAAATTATTATCGTCGAATAACATCGGTTTATTTACCTATTATACCACCATGAGGCTTTTGTTTTTCGCTGTTAACCATCCACTCTACGATTGGTTTTTGCCGACAGTTCAATTTATATTTGGAATCTTCAAACGAATCATCAGATTCGTCCGACGTCGAATATTCATCAGAATCATTAAAGGCATTGTTGAACAACAAAATATCTTTAATAACCTGTCGTTTATTAAATATATCGGACATTATTCTGTAGAAAAATTACTATGAATTTATATTTCAGAAAGATTTTGAAACAGTTTGAATATATTGCAAAACATTTATTGATGTATATAGTTGTTACTAGGCTTTGAATCAAAAAACGAAAATGTTTGTTTATCATCCAGTGCTAAGTAGATATTTCTTATTTATACAGATACTAATTTTGTTTCAATATGATTCTAATAAAATAAATATTATTTTATACTTTCCACTTTTAGTTATTATTTTTCAATATTTTTGTGGTTTTTTGTTTGATTTTTTTATACTTATACTCTACATATGAATAAAAAATAAGCACTTACTTTTATTTGGATTATTTAAAGAGTCTCGTTACAAACGTCGTCCGCAACGCATGGGCGATAAACCGTCTCCCGTATTTTATAATTACTTCTAATATAAATGAAATTTGTTTTTTTTCGTATTTCATGCTGTCTATGCAAAAAAAAAAAGAAAGAAATCACAAGTGTAAACGTATCACAACAAACAAAAGATAACGAAAAATCTAACTTTTTCTGAAAATGAAAAAATAATATAAAAACTCAACTAACAAGCAATTTAAATAAAAGTGCGTACCATTGGGACGGCCCTGCACCAGCCGGTGCGCGTTCATTAGTCGGCAACGCAATAAACTTCACATATCATAATGAAGCCACAAAAATCAACTGATTATAATACAAAATTATATCAATTAAAAACCGGACAACGAAAGAATCAAAATAACTCTACAGATAATCGCTCATTATAAGCACATCAAGCGACGTAATTAACTCGTCAGTTGAAATGGACGAGAACACTGATAATTTCATTATGCTGAAATCATGAAACACCTCAAAACGTAATCTTTCATCGACTGATTTGCCAGATTCAAAAAAAAAACAAACCAATGTTTGTTACGATAAACATATATTCCCCTATCGCCATTAACGAAAACACTTTAATTAAAGAACACACAAAAACTTCTGTCAGCAACGAAAACAACACTCACGACGATATTACCGAAATAAAAATTGCTCGTGGTATATTAGATTTCGCTGGATTCCGCAACAAACTATTAAGTCTTATCGGTCCTGATAATTTTCAATTCAAGTCATCAACAAATAATTTAAAAGTTCAAACAACCAAACCCGAACACTACCGTAAATTAATTCATTTTCTTAGAAATGAAAATGCCCAATACCACACATACCAGCCCCTAGAAGACAAAACTTTTTGAGTAGTCATTAAAAACCTTCATCCGTTTACGCTGACCTAAGAAATAGACAGTTATTGAAAATAAAGGTTTCACAGTCTGCCAAGTGGAAAACGTTCTTCAACGTGAAACAAAAAATAAACGCCCAATGTTTTTTGTAGATCTTGAACCATGTAACGGAGCACGCATACAGTAAGACGGCCATTTTCAGGGCCACCACTTGGCCACGACAAGCGACATGGTAACGAGGTAAAATGACACGAAGACAAACAGGACAGAAGAAAATTAGTGTCACTTTATACCGTCATAATACAAGAACCGTCGAATGAGAACGGAGTGTCGATATCTGATATATATACCGGTGACTTTTCAGTGCATCGACACTCATTGCCAGCCAGATTATTAATTTATAAAATATACCTTAGACCAATAGTGTTATACGCAACTCAAATTTGGAGACACCTCATCGGCCAGCATACATGGACCACAATCGAGGCATTCCAAAACATTGCACTTCGTACGATAACTGGCGCCCACTACCTGGTTACAAACCAAAATCTGCGTAACTCAACTAACATACCCCAGCTCCAAGATGAAGCTTTAAGACTATCGAAATGTCTCCAACACACACTGTCCCGCAGCAAATTCCCGCACCTATCCAGGCTAGCCTAAAATAAAATCAACGTACCCTGCAATCATTTCACTCAGAGTGTTAGAGACTTAGCCTGGTACTCTATATAGGCCATTGGCCGACCAACCATAGCAAATTGCAAATTGCATCGACACTTCATTCTTCTCTTCACACTCTTCAACAACTGCAGCGATAAGAAGAAACGAGACTATTAACAGCGTGTATGTTAGCAGCGATTACGGAGACCACGACGACGGCACTGCGACGAGTCCGGCGATTAAGATAACAACGACGACGACGGTAATGGCGAATACGACGAATCCGGCAATCAAGATAACAGTGACGACGACGGTAGCAGCGTACAGAGACCACAACGACGGCGATTGTGACGAGTCCGGCAATTATTGAGTAACCGACGACGGTATTTAACAATCACTGAAGTTTCAGAGGCAACGACGACGGCTGTGGAAACCGCATCAATACAAATACAGCACCTTCGGATCCACCCCAGCGGCATTTACACGCGGGGTTTACGATCCATCGGCGTATTTGATCGATACTAAAAAGAACCCTTTTCAGGGCAAAGACCGTTAAAAAACCTTTATGGCGTGCTTGCTTGAACGTTCGTCGGTAAAGTGATCACGGCCGGTGTGCTCGCTTATTCAAATCCACCACCGACCGTATATCCTCTCCCTGTCCTACCTGCTCAAGCCCAATACCGTCCGTCGCGGCTGCTTATTCGAGCCAGCCGCGCGGCTCGGAACAATCCTCATTTCAATTTATGTACATACTTTATTAATAATCAATAAATCTTTATCATAAAATCATTTATGTTGTTTTATAAAGATCCGGGTGTCGGTAACCCCAATACACCGTTTCAACCAACAATGACTAATAAAGACATATTTACCTTAACCTCTCTACTTCACACAAAAGTTAAAGTAGAAGAACCCCACAAACGCAAAGACAGTGTCAAAACTGTCAAGACTACAGCTACGCAAAGAAATACTGGTCATACTCATCGAGATGCATCCGCGGCGTAGAAAACCATCCATCCACTAGTTGCACCAAATCCAATACATCACCAGCCACACGTGCTCTGTGCCAAAGAGATCGCCCTTCGAACTACAAAGGTTGTCAAAATTACAAGAACCTTCAACATTCTCGCAAACCCAACTCAAAAAAATATGGTAGGATAAACAATAAAACTAATAATGAAAATAATTTAAATAATATAGACATTAATTACTGTAACGTTACCCAGTCGCAACCATCCGAATCTAAACCCCTCCCTAGTACTTATGCTCAAACTACATCTAACGTAAGTACACATACACTAAATTAAACTAACGAAAACTCACCGTCAAATTTTTTAAACGATTTTAAAGCACTAATTAACCCACTGCTGTCATTCTTCACCACAGTTCTAGACCGCCTTCTCACCAAAAATGTCTAACTCATTCACATCACAGTCTATAATCATCCTATTATGGAATGCAAATGGTCTAGCCAACCACGAAAACGAATTGATTATATTTAAATGAAAAAATGATAAGCATTGCGCTAATTTCAGAAACACATTTTACTACGGTAAAATTATACTTAGAAAACCGTAATTTTGTTTACCAAAGTAAGTTCCCTGATTCTAGCCGGTATCCCAAAAGGTGCTATATCATCTCCAACACTGTACAACATATACGCAGCAGACCAACAAACATCCAACCACACTTTTGTAACTGAATTTGCAGATGACAAAATCATTTTCACTTCCCACAAAGACCCCAATCTCCAATCACTGCCTGCCAACACCTACAAAATCACATCAACAACATGGAAACATGGTACACAAAATAGAAAATAAAAGTCAATAACGAAAAGTGATCCCATATTACTTTTACTCTAAAAAAAGGCAGTGTCCCACCGATTTCACTATCTAACAAAATCATACCACCGACCTCCAATGTCCGTTATTTAGGATTAATATTAGACAAACGTCTAACCTGGGCCGAACATGTTAAACAAAAAAGATATATATTGAACTTCAGACGTAAATCTCTCCACCATATTATAATAGGTTCTACTAATAGAAAATGAAATTTGATATTTTAAGATAAAACTAGATAATCATTGTGTCTTAAGAATATTAGGTTCCACATTTCAAAATTTAACAGCTAACTCCAGGTTATGTCTTCTAAGACTGCTATTAAAATCCAAAATTTTCAAATTAACTCAACATACGTTCATACGACCATATATCAAAGAATCTGGTGTATGGCAAATGTAAAAGGATTTAATGTGTTAAAACAAGTTGGAATGAATGTGATGCATGATTATATTAGAAGGGGTAGGAAAATAATATTTTTCGTTCATAATACGTTACTATGATGAAGACTTGAAACTTTTTTCTTTGTGTGTTTTGACCCTAATAAAATGAGTAAACACCCTCTGAACTACATATTAATCATATTCGAAAAAATAACATTAGACTTTCTGCATCAGAATTGAAAAGTTTTAAAACTGCCGTGCACCCCCGATATTAGTAACGCGGACTCCCAGGAGGGCGCGGACAATAAGTTAATTCTACCAAAAAATAACTAATACTATTTTTCAACTGGTACATACAATAAAAACACAAAGTTATACAGTTTTAAAATTAAATGTATAATATAAGGCCATATATATTGTATAATAAAATAAACAATCAGAAATGCAATAACAAAATATCAAATTGGTGAAAAACCATTTTATAAAAATTATAAGTGTTTTTACAAAAAAAGAAAAATATCATTATGAAAAAAAAGTATCACAGATCACAATAACAATTTTGTGTAAAAAAAAATCGACATAAGACATAAATTTATACAAGGGTTAATGGTTTATAGTAATAATAACAAAAATTGTAATAAACCTTATATAAAAATAATTATAACATAAACAAAATAATAGTCATTAATTTAAAATATTAGGTACATATAAAATTATTTACTTATTTTATTTATAAGATATTTAAATGGCTAAGCCCGATAGATACAAAAAATGGAAAAAACAGATATTATGGTGAAAAAAACCAAAAAAGACAACATATTTCATAGTTAAATCATAATTAGTATAATATATACAAGGTAAAAAAAACTCTATTTAAGAGAAAAATTCTACGAAAAGTGTGCAAAAATACAAAAAAGGTCCTTAAAACATTAAAACAGTAAAATTTAAACAA